>OX235272.1:136590484-136740957 GCA_944472155.2 Trichobilharzia szidati | reverse complement strand
CCTAGTTTGAAACTCATCGGTAGTACTTACCCACTGGGGTTCAAATCCAGGACCTTTCTGTTACAAGTCAAGTTCATGGACCATTCAGCCATTGGGACCCGACTCAAAGGCCAGTCCATGAGTTCTAACTTCTAGTTTTTCGTTATTTTAGGGTAACAAGCACCAACCAATGTCCTCACTGGTGACTGGATGGACCCCACTGGTCACGACTTTTCACTAGAACTGTAGTAAGCTTCATTCTGTTGCTAATAAATAATGAGCATCAGATTAATTTTCAAGAATTAATTTACAGGGGTTTGATTCGTTTTCAGTCTGGTCAAAACATCTTACTCCGGTAACGGACATGTCAACAGAAACCGAACATTAGATAGTTGGAGGCAGTCGGCCACAGGAAGCCTTGCCCGACCTAGGTTTCGTGCTAGTTAGTACTCACCAGTCAGCAAGGCGGCGTATCTGCAACCTTGTAGGAAGGAACTCATGTCCCTTCTGAGATTCGAACCCGCGTCATCCAGTGCCATCTGCAGTCATCAAATCAATGTGCACCGTGATGGCGAACCACATAGTGGCATAGTGGCCACATTGCAAACTTGACTTACTGAAAGAATTCAGTTTGCATTGAATATCATCATCATCATTGAACAAAGCTTGGAATGGCAGTCCCCTCTCTATATCAACTTCATCGACTTTGAAGAGGCCTTCGACAGCGTCGATCGAGAGGTGTTTTGGCAACTACTTCGCTACTACGGGGTGCCACCGACAATTATACATCTCATCCAACAGCTGTACGACAATGCTGCATGCCAAGTAATCCACAACGGGAAACTCATAGAATCCTTCGAAGTGAGGACAGGAGTAAGACAAGGCTGCCTACTATCGCCAATGATTTTCCTGATTGTAGTAGACTGGATAATGCGATAAACAGTGGGCAATGAGGAAACAGGCATAAAATGGACTCACACAGAAAACTTGGAGGATCTAGACTTTGCCGATGATATATGTCTGATTTCCCACAAACTGGAAGATATGCAAGTGAAAAGCAACAAGTTGGCAGAAGAAGCATCAAAGAGAGGACTTCAGGTGAACATTGAGAAAACAGAGGTGATGAAAATTCCTGGGCAACACCCCCAACAGGAACAAAAACAACTGACAACAATCAGCATAAATGGGAGGAACCTGAAAGAAACAACCTCTTTTACCTACCTGGGAAGCATCGTTTCAACTACAGGCGGACCTGACGAAGATAAGAAAGCAAGACAAGCTTTCACTACTCTCAAGTCTGTGTGAAGGTCAACAGCACTCAGCGTCACACATAAGATCCGGATTTTCAACTCTAATTTGAAGTCAGTGCTACTATACGGATCAGAGACTTGCACTGCGCGTCATAAAGAGCATCTCCGACAAACTACAGACCTTCATCAACAGTTGTCTTTGCTCAATACTCAAGATCAGATTGCCGGCCAGAAAAGATCAGCAACAGAGATCTCTGGCAATGAGCAAACCAACCAGGAACCGATTGTGAAACAATTAGGCAGGAAGAAATGGAGATGGATTGGCTGGCCATATTCTGAGGAAACCATCAAGTGACATCACTAGACAAGCCATTGCTCGAGTGGAACCTGGCCGAAAGGGAAGCGGCGAGTTGGTCGTCATTGCAAGGGTGACTTGGAGGAGGTCATGTGAAGAGGAGATGAAAAGGTGTGGGCAGACTTGGAGCCAGATGAAGACTCTAGCAGAGAACCGAACGCAATGGAGACGCGCGGCTGAAGCCCTATGTTCCTCTAGGAATTAAAGGAAACAACAGTAATATATAATCATAAAGAAAGGACTAAACACTAGTAACCACTAGTTACTAGTGTCTAATCAAAAGAGACCGAACATTTTAATCCAGCACCCATCAACCAACAAAGAATTCACGATAACTTCAACAACAAAAAACAAAACAAAAATATTTATAAAATGTTTCCTGATTGACAGTGTCTTTCATTTATTTCAATTAGGTTAAATATAAACAACTTATTCATGTAAAACAAAGTGAATTTGTTCCTCTACAATAAAAATTCCTTCAATTGAATGTTTCAATGCTTATTATAAGTAAACAAATTCTTTGAAGTGTAATCTGTTGTTCAAGATTCAACACCATTCTTTGTTCAATAACGACAACAGCAGGAACAGCATCAGTCATTCAACCATGATATAGGCAAAACATATACAATAAAGTCAGCTGACGACTACATTTATATTGTCTTTCTTGTTTGTTTTCCCCATTGTTTTTGTTTTCATCTGATAAATTTTGATTTCATTCAGTGATTGAGTGAGTGAGTATTGTTCATTTCATCTATTCTGATTCCTTCTTTTTAATAGTGTTCATCTCAAGAACGAGCTGTTTCAAGGACACCAATAAAGACAATCAATACACATTCAAATAATAATATTCATAATTACAATAATAGCAATAATAATAATAACAGCCTTAACAACCGGAAACAGAAAACTCATTATGATAATCAAATTGACGGTAGAAGTCGATGGATATTTAATTCAGAAAGGCGAAAATCCCCTCCAAATGAAAATAGAACAAATAGAATGAATACTGATGGAATTTATGATACATTAATGCATAGACAAGATATGGCTATGCATAAACCACGATCTAAATCGAAACGTTTCGACAAAGAGGAGCGAATGCAGCTAGAAATGAATGATACCCTGTTTTCACGATCTGCTTCTGCTCATCCTATTTTAATGAATCCACCACAATTACCACCGAAGGTATATAAGGTGAGTGAATTATTTCTTCGAGAATTTAATCTCCTGATACTCTATGATATTATTTACCTATTTCTGTTTTGAGATCTGAGTAGAACATTAGTCTTTTTTTAATCCTTCACGTTCCCAGTGGAACATAGGGCTTCAAGCTACAGTCTTGAAGTTTCTGTAGCAGTGTTTATTTTTACAGGATGGGGTTGCTAGCCTCATGCCCAACCTTTCCTCTTCACCAGCTTTTTTATTTCCGGCTTAGTGAGGTAAAGGAGTGCGCCGGCCGGGGATCGAACCCCGGATCATAAGCAAGGTCGGCGAGCGTCCTAACCGCTATGCCACTGACGCACAAATTATTAATCCCTTGGGCTTCAACAACACATCTCCACTTTGTTCTGTTTTCTAACGTCCTCTTCAGCTGTCTGACTCCACGATTGACCATTATCCCTCATCTCCTCCTTGCCACACAATCTCCTACATGTCACCCTTGCACCAATGACCCACTCATCACTTCCCATTCGAATTCCACTCGAACGATGGCCTGTATTGAGCGCGACGTCATTCGTAGGCCTCCTCAACGAATGCTCGATCCATCTCCATTTTTCTCCTACATATATTGTCAGCAATCAGCTCCTGGTTGGTTTGTTACCACAGTTTCTTGTTGCTAATTATTTCTGACCGGCTATTTGATGTTGAATTTGAACAAAGCAAGAACTACAGTTTTTGCAGAATAAAGTGGTACCAACTTTTATTTCGTGCATCAGTGGCAGCGGTTAGGACGCTCGCCGATCATGCATATGGTCCGGGGTTCGATCCCCGGCCGGCGCACTCCTTTACCTCACTAAGCCAGAAATAAAGCTGGTGAAGAGGAAAGGTTGGGCATGAGGCTAGCAACCCCATCCTGTGAAATAAACACTGCTACAGAAACTTCAAGCCTCTAGCCTGAAGCCCTATGTTCCACTGGGAACGTGAAGGAAAAATAATCCTTTATTTCGCTGCCTTCTCGTCAGCTGCTTACAGGCTAAAGACATTGATAAATATATCTACAAAAACAATTTTAACACACTTGCACAGAGTTCAATTTAAACAAAACTCAATCGATCAATATATGCACATTTGATGTTGATTATGGAGCGAAAGTAGCTATTGAAGGAAGGATGCAACAAGCTCTTGGAAATCCTTTACGTGACACGCAGTAAATTTTCTGACCCGTATAGAAGGACCGATTTGACATTAGTGTTGAAAATCCGAATATTGTTCCCTATGCTGGCTGAGTGCAGAAGATTTCCAAACTGGTTCCAGGTTGATGAAGGCGTGTCTTGCCTTTCCGATTCTTGCTGACTGGCATTGACATCTTCATCCGTTCCGTAGTTGAAAGCGTGCTTTCTAGATAAGTGAAGGAGGTAACCTCTGTTAAATGTCTCCCGTTCATGGTGATTGGTGCTGGTTGGTGTTGTTGTTTGTTTTGTAATCTTCATCACCTTCATCTTCTCTTTATTCACCTGGAGTCCTGTCTTCGCTGCGTGCCTCTTCAGCCAGTTTGTTGGTTTTCGCATTCGAGTCTTCTAGTTCGTACGACATTAGACATATATCATCTGCGAAATCCAGATCTTCTAGAGCCTTCTTATCGGTGCACAAGTGTATTCCTGTCTCCTGGCTGTTCACAGTTTGGCGTATAATCCAGTCCGCCACAAAAAGGAATATCATCGATGATACCAGGCAGCCTTTTCTTACTCTTATAGGCACTTTGAACGCCTCTCTGAGTTTCCCGTTGTGGATCACCTGACATGTGGCATTGTCACATAGCCAACTGTTGAATGAGGTTGATAAAAACTTCACTGTGGCAGATCTGCATTCCACAAGGTTCTCTGTCATAACTTTCAACAGACGCCATGACTCTACCTACAAGCTTTCAGTTCGACTTCATTTAAAACCGTTTCCAAGTCACCACACTCAAGTGCCCAACCCATTATTTTCCATTCGGATTGAACTCCACGACCAGCATATCGTATGATATTTTCAGCATGTGTACAATCTATCCACATTTCCTACAACATATCTGCTGTGTAGTAGTAGATTGTTAAGGCTCTCATACAATCCTTCCAAATAATAAACTGACACAAAGCCAGAACCACAAATGTTCCAGAGTAATATGAGCTCACTTTTTACTATTTCTAGGATTCTTCTCAACTGGCTGCATACTTACATTACTTTATTATAAGTTAATTCCATACAGTATTTTGGTACGAGTATAGAATTTTCAGTGTGTGATATCGGTAGACCAAATTTAGCAGGCCGACTACTGATATTTGGTGTGGGCCGGCAGGGGATCGAACCCCGAACCATGTGCAGGGGTCGGCGAGCGTCCTTACTGCTGTGCCACCGATGCACAATTTTGAACAATTCAAAACGTATAAATTACACTGAATGCTTGAATCACATTTTTGTCAAAATGACAAGATGCAGTGAACTGGAACTAAAAGTAGCACAAGTCTGGAATGAAGCAAGCCCCTGTAAATTATAAAGAGTTAAAAAGATTGACTACTTACAGGGTTCAAAATTTTGAGTCGAAACAAAGTTTAACTAGAAAGGGGTATAACAGTATAACAGGGTACGTAACTACAGAAAACACGTCTTTATGAAAACAGCAAAACCAGGGGGTAGAGTGAGTCACCTTCAGATGAAATAATAAAATTTCTCTGAATAAGACAGAAGATGACCTAATGAAGTTGTGAAAAATACCTGAGTGATGATGGTTACCCACAGAAGTTAATTTATACATATCGAGAACGTAGTGTTGAAGAAGTGAACTGCATCACAGTGGAGCTTACTGTCAAAGATGAAGATGTTGATAGTCGAATAAGATGTGTACTGAAGGCTCTCCTGAACAGAACACATCCATCCGCTAAGCTTGTATGTATTTATCAAAAGACCAGTTGTTTAAGACAATCAGTAAGGGACAAATTCCCACTTAATGTTAACTTCAGTTGTCTGTAGCAGTAAACATGTAAGTGCCAAAGCATATACAATGGGTAATCACGGAGAAGAGTTACTGCCAGAGAAGTGGGCAGCTATTGATAAATGTCTGCAGGTAAGCTGTTGGAAATTCTTTTTGTGAAGGGCGCTCCAAGTGACTGACTGACTGAATGAATTAACATTGGTGTTGAAAATCCGAATTTCGTTGTTTATGTTGAGGTAGAGTCAAGATTCCTGGACTGATTTCTGAGTGATGAAGGTCTGTGTTGCCTTTCCGATTCTGGCTGGCGTTGAAATCGTCATTCGTGCAGTTAGCTGTAGTTGAAGCAGCGGTGCCTAGATAAGTGAAGGAAATGACCTCTTTCAAATTTCTTCCGCTGATCGTGATTGGCACTTGTTGTTTCTGTTGGTTGGTTGGTTATTTTCATCAACTCTGTCTTTTCAGTGTTACCTTGAAGTTCTGTCTCCTTTGCTTCTTCTGACAGTTTGTTGGTTTTTGCTTGTACGTCTTCGAGTTTGTGTGAAATTACTACAATAATTTGGGCTTGACGTTTAAGAATATTTTGCAGTGTTTCGTGGTTGGAAGCAATTAGAAGGAACCTATGGACCCTTACTTTGCACTTATTGATTATTTGTCAGTAAAGGATATCTGGAAAGTCTAAGGAACCCTATTCCTTGTGGATATTTGACTGTGTGTTACTGATAGAATACAAGCTCTTTTGCCAAACACGAAATCTAGGTCCTGGATATTTCCCCACATGTTGAGTCCCGTTGCAAACTTGAATGACTGGATGTTGTCAGCAGCAACACTAAGGACTAAGTACATAATAGTATTTATCCCCTAATGACCAAACCAATGTATATTTGCAGTGTTTCGGCGAATGATTTCTCAAAAAAGGTTTTGGTTCAACTAAAAATTACAACACTATGGCGTACCTCAAGCCTTTATCAACCTCATTAAATAGCTGGAAATATGACAATTCCACGTGTCAGGTGATCCACAGAGGGAAACTCAGCGAGGCGTTCGAAGTCGTCATATTGTGCACAGGGAATGAGAAGACAGGAATACGCCAGAGGACCGATAAGAAAATTCTAGAAGATCTAGATTTCGCAGATGATATATGTCTGATATCACACAAACTTGAAGACTTGCGGGTAGGCGAAAAGCAACAAACTGGCAGAAAAGGCAGGCAACGAAGACAGGACTTCAGGTGAATATACCGAAGACGGAGGTGATGAAGATAACCAACCAAACAAACAACCATCAACAACAACCAGAACCAACCACTATCGGCGGGAGGGATTTAACAGAGGTTACCTCCTTCACTTATCTAGGCAGCCAGCATCGTTTCAACTACAGGTGGAACAGATGAAGACGTAAAAATCAGCCGGAATCGGAAAGGCGAGATAAGCCTTTTCATCAACCTGAAAGCAATTTGGAAATCTTCTGCACTCAGCATGAGGAACAATATTCGGATTTTCAACATGAGTTTCAAATCGGTCCTATTTTACAAGTCAGAAACTTGCACTCCTTGTCACGAAGAAGATTTCCAACAAGGTACAGACTTTATCAACAGCTGTTCACTTCTCTCCATGCTCAATATAAAAATAGCCAACAAGAAACTTTAGCCTCTAACGAACCAACCAAGAGACGATTGCCCAACAAATATGTAGGAGAAAATGGAGATGGACTGGGCATACGTGGAGGAGGCCGTCGAACGAAATTGTTTGCCTGGCCATTGCCCAAGTGGAATTCGAATGGGAAGCGACGGGTGGGTCATCGGTGTGAGGGTGATATGAAGGAGGTCGGGTGAGAAAAAGAGATGAAAGAGTTTGGGCAATCATGGACCTAGATGAAGAGGATGGAATAAAATAGAACAAAGTAGAGATGTGTTGTTGAAGCCCTATGTTCCGCTCGGAACCAAAGGGAACAATAATTGAAAAAATTAAATAAAATACGAATTACAACCTATACTAAACAAATCAGACTAAACGTTTCTCTACGAATTACAGTAGTTTTAGGGAATTCTGTACTGTGTGTGTCGTTAGTCATTGACTGGATCATTTTACTTCTCTGCTGTCTGCATTAGAAATCCACTTTCATATAGTTGTGCAGTAGCATGACTTTCTAGGCCAGTGTATATTTTCACAATGTGCATGCATTTTGAAGTATATTGATGTTTAGTTTTCAGAATACGTTGAATTTTCTCCAAGTGTAAGAGACACCTGAATAATAATAATAATAATAATTTGCTTTATTCCAAAACAGTACTTGTGATACAGAATGGAATTCTCAGCATTTTTACTACAGTATTGCATCCAGTTAGTACATTATCAATAAATAGAATTCTACATAGATTAAGAAAATCTCAGTTCATTATGACAACAACATATTGGCATGTCGGTAGCAAAGCCAAAGTTGAACAGTGTTTGAAGGTGTTAGAAAAGTAGGTGCTGTCATATTTACTGGCGTAAGCGGAAGAAAGAAACAAAGCAGCACATAACAGAAAAAAAGAGAGAGAGAAAAGGAAAAGAAAGAAAGAGAATGTTGTACCTATAAATGATATGAGTTGGAAAGACGAGGTCCAGTTGTACTACTGACTATTTGATGAATTATAGGTGTCACGCCTAATGCTTTCTTTATCGCACAGAACACGAGCTAAGTAGGGTATGGTTGAGTTTTTGTACTTGCTGGTGCGAGCATATAGTTTTCTATATAGGCTTCTGGTTTTGCCTGATGAGATGCAAGGGGAGAGTTGTGAATGAAGAGGGTGGTGTGAGTTAGATAAAATGGATTTGACCCATTTTTCACATGAGTCCATGTGCCTGTCAACCAGAATATTAACAAGCTGGTTAAGTGGCACGTTGCTTACCCTGCTGACAACCTTTAACATCCTGCGTGATATGTTATAGTCTTTCTTCAGTAGCCCGGGAAAAACTAAGGGGGAACAATAGAGAATAATAGGCAGAATGCGAGAGTTAATGAATTGTAGGAGTAAGGGTTAGGTTATACCAGAATGTTTTAACTTCTTGATGTAGAACGCCTTTAATTCATTCATTTAATTTGTACATTCTGTTTATATATATATATATTTATATATATTGTAGGGTTTACGAGAAAGGCGCCATAGGAATGAAACACCTGAACGTTACCACACAATTGGTCATTCATCCCACTTCCTACCTGTCAATACTATCCGTGCTAATTCACCAGCATATGCTGGAGACCATCGTATAATAGAATATCAGTTGCCTTCTCATATGACGTTGAATAGAAATGTCAAATCTTCAAATATGCCTAATTCACATTCCCTTGGACATGATATAAGTTTACTTAGAAATAATAATAATAATAATGAAGTGAACGAAGATTATCCCGCCAACGCCACCAACAACCATCAGAACAATATTGAACACAATGGCATCTATCATTCAAGTCATCGTAAACACGGACGTGGTCGAAGGCATAAACACTTGGATAGTAGAAGTATGCAAGACAGTGATCAGGACAAACTTAGTTTAGATGTAAAATCAATGAAAAGTTCCCTATCCGATTGGATGAGTGATAGTAAAACTCGCAGTGAGACAGTAGCATCATCATCACATATTTCCTCCTCTGGTTTAGGCAGTTATAATGGAATGTCTACAAAACTTAACGGGACAACAAGTAAACTGAATTCAATTTATGAAAATTCTGGATTACAAAATGTGAAAAAAATTAATTCAGCTGATCATATTGATACGACGGATAAACAATTTCCAGTTTATGCATCAAGTAGAAATATCAGTTCATTGAAAAAGTCAAAAGTGAGTTGTCTGCTTTGTTTTGTTGTCACATTTATGTGTGTGTATATAACCCACTCACTCACTCACCCACTCATACACACACATTATATTAGCTATTTACCAAACGCAAACACTAGATATCTGAAATCGGCCAAGTTAAACTTTAAGCACCACTAACTACCTACCACCAATGGATTGCAATCGCACCAATGACCTGGAAATGCTCACTGATCAAGTTAGTGAAACCTTGCAAATAATCTTGTCAACATCAACAAAACATGCTTATCGAAGTGTTACGTTTTTTTTCCATCACGTTCCCCAGTGGAACATAGGACTTCAAGTTTCTGTAGCAGTATTTATTTTACAGACTGGGGTTGCTAGCCTCTTGCCCAACGTTTCCTCTTCACCAGCTTCAGTTCTGGCTTAGCGAGGTAAAGGAATTCGTCGGCCGGGGATCGAACCCGGACCATGTGCATGGTCGGCGAGTGTCCTAAACGCTATACCACCAACGCACGAAGTGTTATGTTAATAAATAGGATATCTAGCAAGTTTTTAGCTTAGGTTTGAGAAAGATTAAGTTACTCTTTGAGCCAAGGACAAGTTAGGGTTAGGTTAACCTAATAAAAGCGACATTAAGTTGGTTTGAGTTAGATTACAGTTAGTTTAGTGATATTTTCATGTTAGGGTTAGATACAGGAAAGACTGCGGTCACTGTTATGGTTAGAAGACCTAAATAATTACATGCATAGAATGCGGTTAAACTATGCACTGTGGTGGTAGAGTGTAATTCCATTGTGGGTGAAATTTGTTTTGATAAAGTCTCACAGTTTTATACAGTAATACTTACTGATGACCACGTTTCGAGCACAATTTATTGCTCAGTAAATATTTCTGTATTACACAATGAGACTTTATCAAAATAAATTTTACCCACAATGGAATTGTACTCTGTTGATACTCCAACCTAAAAGTGAGAGCTATTTTTATCACATGTGAGAGGAAGGTATCCTCTGTAACACTTTTCTACAGTTTTTATGCATTATTTCATATATATGTATTCCATACACAAAAATGCCTCCTTCACGTGATTGGTGCGTTCGAAGTCATTTGCTGATTGGTATTTAGTGGTGCTTAAAGTTTAACTTTGCCTTACTTTGCTCTACTTGCTGATCGCGTTTCAAGTTAAATAGGTTTGAACTTCCGAGTTTCAGCACTCATATATGTCTTTTTACGGATTAGGGTTGATAGCCTCAGGCCCAACATTCCTTTTTTTACCAGGCTTATTACAGGCTAAGCAAAGTTTAGGAGTGCGTCGGCCGGAAATCGAGCCCCGGACCACCTACGTGGTTGGCGTGTATTCTGTTGTTGAATCACTAATGCACGTTAGTGTACTGTAGTGAATAATTGATCGATTGAACATGACCGGTCTAACGAAAGATTTTGCCTCTAGGATCACACTTTCAACGCAATCGGCGGGAAGCCTTATTCGATCTAGGTTTCGTGCTCGTTGGCACTTACCAGTCAGGAAGGCGGCGTATCTCCAACCTTGAAGGGATTCATGACCGCTTTGAGATTCGAACCCGCAGTGCCGCCTGCAGTCAGAGACGTTACCACTGAGCTATTCGGGCTCGCGATTGACCTCCTGTAGGAGGAGTGTTTTGGATATTTTAGGTTGGACACTAGTTAGTAATTAGTGTAATGTGTCTAGTCCTTTGTTTCGTGCAGGCTGAATTCTATCAGTCAAGTTTGCAATCTGGCCACCATGCCACTAGGTGGCTTGCAATCGCGGTGCATTTTGAATTGTTGGTACTAGATGGTTGGAGGAAATCGGCATTTCTACTCCTTGTACGGACACTTCAGTGATGCTATGAGGTTAACACTGTGCTTGTTTTTTGGTTTATGGTATTACGCAGTGGAATCCAGAATGCATATTTCATCTTATTTCAGAATCGTCTGCTGGATGTACTTGAATTCTCGATGAGCGATGGTGTTCCTACCGATGAAACTTTGACCCAGAACATATGATTTCAAAAGTCACGGTTTATTATCATATTATTGCTTAACACAGCATTTACTGAAAGCAGAATAGCAGTAAACATTTGAGACTGTACTTGTAGGTTTCCCAATAGAGCTATAATGTCCTCTAAACTACAGTTTTCTTTCGATGTCTCTTTGAGGATCTCATTTCCATTATGGCTTCATGATAGCATACTGTTAGTGCATCTTTTTCCTTTATTATTAGCATCGTACTCTAGATGAAATGAACTTTTACATAAACTAACAAAAGACAGAAAGTGCTGGTCCCAAGTATCAGAAATCTCTTCAGTCATCAATAGTGCGCATTAGATGCAACACAATTTCCTTGCTGAGAAGTTTCTGTATGCTCTGAACTTCAATTAGTACGTTTGACTTCACAGCTTTATCAGTTTGCCTCTACCCACCCTACTATCATGGAGATGTTTTTTTATCACTGACCGATAAGAGTCCTAAGCCAATAGATTTCAAGTATTCGTTTTTAAGGATTTGATTGATTGGGAACAGGATTTCATCATGACCTGACATCGGCTAGAGAACCACTGGAAAACCACCTAGACAGCTGTTTCGTCAGCCTGGTTTGGGACTCTTCCGAAGTCACACCCATCGGGATTTCAACTCAGGACCTTCTGGTTACAAAGCTAGCCACTGGAATACGAAGATATTGGTTAGCAGTAGCGCTATGTCGTGAATTGGCAGAAGTTAGAATTCATGGACTGGCTATTGGGTTGGTGGGTCCTAGTGGCTGATTAATGGTCTACGAGCTTAATCGCCTTGTAACTAGGAGGTCCTAGGTTCGAACCTGGCAGTGTGGCTGAGCACTGCTGAAAGGTCACAAGTTGGGCTGACGAAACAGCTGTCGAGTACTCCCAGCTAGTTTTCCAATGGTTCTCAAACCGATGTCAGCTCATGATGAAATCCTGTAACCAATAAATTTCAACCTGTTGGTTCAATAGGAAAGTGTCTACTTTGTAAAATTAAGCCTTTCAGTTCAATTCCGGTTGAGATCATGGGCACGCAAGGCCGAAGAGTCACGAACTAGGATAAAGTAGCTCTCCAGTGCTTTCTGGTTTTCAACCATACTTTAACTGAATTTGGTTTGTGAATTGTCGTAAGTCTCACAAACTCGACACCTTAAACTACATAAAAAAGCAACTCAAATTGATTTGCCTAAGAAAGTTTAAGCTCTGGTTCATGCTTGAGGACGTTTCACTTTGTGACCTTTAAAATACTGCATGATCAAAGTCAAATGGAATCAAAGGAATTTCTGGTTTCTGTCCTTTACTAAACAATAATACTGATATGTGGGTGACTCTGAACTATAGCGACTTAAACAAACGACTCAAGTAAATGGATGTATTGGCCTCAATCAGCCAATCACATTAGCCCGTAGTAAATGCGCGCAAATTACAAAAACTCGTTTATAGACATCGAAGTTAGTGTTGCATGTGTCTCAAGAAAAAGTAATTCCTTTTTGAAGACTATAGTGACAGTCCAAACCGATTTCTGTATAGAATGCTATTTCGTGGCGCATTCATTGCTCTACAGCACCTATGAGCCTGAATAAGTTACGACATATCATTTTAGACAGATTTCCTGTAACGACTATCTGGACATCTTTACATATATCGATCAACAGTGACTGTCTATCTCTGTAAAGACATTAGACCTCCATATCTACAGGCTTTCTATAAGCCTATTATCCCAACAGTACACAGACATGAACTTTTTACACAGTTCGTGTATTGCATCTATATTTCTGCATTTCTACTATGGGCTTATCTTATTGGTTGATTGAGGTCATTACGTCGGTTTAACTGAGTCTGTCTGTCTGTCTGCCTGGTTTCAACATAGAACTTTGCACTGATGTGCAGCTGTTCGTGTCTCCACACTTCACTCAGCACACAAAGCAAGAGAAGAAATTAAAAAGAAATGCAAAGTAAATACGGTAAACAGAGATATAAGGCAAAAAGAATAGTATTATCGAAGAACAATATAGTTTGGTTACAGGATTTCATCATGAACTGACATTGGTTAGAGAACCATTGTAAAACCTGGGAGTACTGAACAGCTGTTTCGTCCTAGTTTGGGACTCTTCAGTAGTACGCACCCACAGGGGTCCGAACCCAAGACCTTCTGGTTACAAGGCGAGCTCGTATACCATTACGCCACTGGGACACGATCCAATGGCCCATGAATTCTAACTTCTGCCAATTCACGATATAACACAACCGCTAGCCAATGTCTTCGACGAGTATTTGTCCTCACACCCGACCTGCTGCACCCTACTGGTCATGACTTCCCACTGAAACCCCAGGTAACTACCTACCTGAATAGGGCCAGTCGCCAATGAGCATCTCATTGTTATTCAAGTATTCTTGTAACCAATCAACCAAATCCCTATAAACCAATACTTGAATAACAATATAGTTTTATTGGAAATTAGAAGTCACAAGGAGTGGATGCATTTGAGCCATTTATTGAGAACGATTTTTGAGCCATATCACCAATTTTCTCCAGCTGAGTTGTTTGTTTGAGTCATTACAGTTTACAGTTACCAATATGTGTGTACACTTGCTAAAAATTCATACCTTAACATTATTCTTTAGACAAATAGTCGGAAGAATTCAGCTCCATTGAATCAGGTAAATATTTTATCATATGACAAAGCGTCAATGCCAACAACACCAAATCTTACCTATTCTACATCCTGTTTAACAATGAAACCAGCCGGTGATGATATCCTCCACTCATCCAATATACCTTCTGATTCAATTCGAATTACTAATCATCATATGAATTCATCGCAATCCCCAGTTGACTGGTACTCTATCAATAATGCCAACGTCAGTAAAGACAATAACAGTAATGATCAAATCATGAAAAAAACAACAACAAATAGACATTCCACTAAGAATTATGATTATAAACTTCATAATGGTCAAAAATCATCATTACATCGATCCAACAGTTCAGGATGCACCCGACCTAGACGATATCAAACATCCTTTAATAATCAACAAGAAGAAAATCCTTATCAAAGTCAATATGCTGATTATTATTTCCCGCCGCCGAATTCAACTATCAAACATCCACAAGCCTCTCCATTTGCATTTAATCATAGAAACGATAATAATGTTGAAAGTTATTCAAATAATCCGCCTATGCATTATACATCACCAGATATTCGAATTACTCGTAATCAAACAAACTTTTTATCACCAATGAAGCATTATAATTTGAATCGATCAGATTTTCAAATATTTTCATCGAATCATCAGAATTATGCAGGAATGAATGGTGAATATGAATCAGTTCGATTGACCGATATGATAATTGATGAGAATGCATTCTGTTTGTTAAATTCTGAAGAAGTAAGTTGAATACACTAATGCCTACGCTGCATAGTTTTATATATACATATGTGTATATTTCACCATTTTTATTTGTATTTTCTTTACTCATTCTGTCTGTCTGTTTTCAGCATAGAACTTTGCACAGAAGTGCAGCGGTTCGAGTGTGCTACACTCCATGTAGCACTCGTCGAGGAAGACGATGACTAGGCATACGTAACACATGTACTAACCATCTCAGTCGATATAGCTTCACAGCCTCGTCGATTGATTTCTCCTCCTTACCTAGCACTCGACCGATGCCTTACCTCAACATTGCTCACCCTTTTATACCATCGGACAAGGGAGATAGAACGCAGGCACCTATGATCATCATGCCTTCTACTCTCAATGACCACGTCTCGCTCGCAGCCATAAACGAGGATGGAGCAGACTGCTGAGCAGCACACCCGCCCTTTGGTCGATAGCCACGTATCACGTCTGCGCCAGAGGCGGCGTAAACTGGCATATGCGAAACGAGCCTTCTGTATCCGTGTTGAGATTTCGTCTGCGATCAAATCGCTGGCGTTGACTGATGCAACTTCCCAAATATGTGAAGCGGTCAACGCGCTCTTCCACTTCACTCCCTATTTCTTAGCTAGGAGTCAGTGTAGTGCAGTCCTGTAACATCATCTTATATTTGACAGGAGCGAATCGCGTAGCAAACATTCTTAGATTACAGGTCAAGGTGTTCAGAAGACTGCATTTTGTCAGCATTTTCATCTAGGAGAACTATATCATCTGTATGTTCTAAGTCAACCAGATTATGGCCTGGTGACAAGTCAGTCCCTGAGTCTCTGAAGTGAGTTAGGGTTAAGTCCGTTAGTACACCTATGATGAAATTGAATAGAAATCGGGATAGTGGGCATCCCTGTCGGACGCCATTAGTTGTCGCCACTTCAGATGACAACTTGCCGTAAGCTCTCACCTGGCTGGCCACGTGAGTTCGATTAGAGTTCCTGCATCAGTGCAATGTATTTTCTCGGTATCCCCTTCACTGCCAAACATCGCCATAGTAACTCTCGGTTGACAGAATCGAATGCCGCCTATAGGTCAAGAAATATAACGATTGTTGGACGCCGGCAAGTATGTCTATGTTCCATAATCTGTCGAAGAGTGAAGATATGATCAATACACCCTCTTCCTGCTCTAAAACCTGCCTGGATTTCTGGTGTTTGTTCCTTCCGAGAACCGCCTAGTGTGCGCATTATTACTGAGCCTAGAACGTTAGATAACATATTAGTCAAGCTAATCGCTCTGTGATTATCACAGGAAGACTTGTATCCCTTCTTGTATATGGGGGAAATCAATGAATTACACCAACCCGACGGTGCAGTAAACTGTCTCTACAGTAATCAAATACCTTTGGAGTCATTCCATCAGACCCTGCTGTTTTGCTTTGTCAGCTTTAGTAACCTCAGTTAGGGACGGAGGACCTGTGTCTATATCCTGTTCAGGAAGGTATTGGATGTTTACTTGTTATTATTGTTCTTTTGGGTTCCGAGTGTAGTATAGGGCTTCAGCAGCACCCTTCCCCACTTTGTTCAGTTCTCTGTGGTCATCTCTTTCTGGCTCCACGATTTGCCGTAGTCTGTCATCTCCTCCTCACCACACCATATCCTCCATGTCACCGTCGAATTAACGCCCAACTCATCATTTTCCACTTGGGTCCCACTCGAGGGTATGCAGTGATGGTAACTGTCAATAATAGTCTGCAGTAGTCTGTTTGAAATGTTTTTGGTGAAGGACACACCAAGTTTCTGACGCATACAGAAAAGTGTTGAAGATCCGAATTTTCTTGTGATGAATGTTTGTCTTGCTTTTCTCATTCTGGTTGACGTTGACATCCCCATCCGTGGAGTCAGTTGTCGTTGAAACGATACTGCATGGCTAAATTATTGAGTACTTTTTATTTTCACTCTGTTGGGTTCTCTATGTAACTGACGGGTTTTAAGCTTTTCAGATCTTCAGTGGTAGTTGTGGTATTGTCTTTTTTACGAGATAGGGTTGCTAGTCTGACGCCTGACCCTCTTTATTTTCCAGACTTGCTGTCAGTTTGTAAACTAGGTAGGATTTAACGGGGCTTTGACCAGAAAATCTAACCCCGACCATATGTGTTGCTGGTGAAAATCCAACAAATTGATCCACTGATGTCAAGACGCTCACGAGAGTAAGTTAAATTAACGATATGCCGCGATAATTTATCTTAAGTAAACTTCAAGTGACGCACATTCAAATCTCAAGCAAGAATATCAATTTCTTTGAGGCTTTGTTTTGAAGAGCAATGTGAATTATCGTTTTAAACAATCAACTTTCATTTCGTGAGTTCAGCGACCTAATTCAAGCCAAGAAACCTAGTCATTTCAGCAGCCTTCATGACTTGATCATGTAGCTAGGCACTTTTGTATTCACACTTTCAGATTTCAGAGTGGTGCCGAACGATGTGGGCAGTCATCTAGTTGAATTGATTATCTTTGGATGTTTGATCGCTAGCTGATATGAGTTAGAGAACCACTGGAAAACCAGATAGTGTTGAACAGATGTTTCGTCCTAGTCTGGAACTCTGCAACAGTACGCACCCGTCTGGGCTCGTACCCACAGCGTTCTAGTTACAAGGCGGGCTTCTATCCAACTAGTCTTTAATAAATATAACCCTGAATCTTACACATAGCTAATTATGCTTACTCACCATTCTAATATATTGTTTGTGTGCTTATACCCTTCAACCTGATGCGTCTGTTCACTTTCATATGAGAATACTATTAGTATTAACAAAAGGAATACAGAAGAAGGGAAACACTGTTTTCGACTATTAATAGCGCATGATAAGTTGCTTATACACTACGGAGTGAGATGTGAAAATGTGGCTTCATGGTTTAAGCACTCGACTTTCAGGCATTCTGTCCCACTTTCAGGTCCTGTTCCACGTATTTCACTCCTGGCTACCGGAGGTTATAATTATAATCAGGCCTCATATAACAAGTGTAGCTAGCAGCCAATTCTCGGGAGCTGAGTTTATACCGGTGACTGATATGAGCAGTTGCAAGCCACTAACCAAATCAAAATGATATAATAATAATGTAACAATAATTTGCTTTTCAAGAGTTGGTTTGTAAGGATTAGTTTTGTTTTTACGAGTTGATCGCGGATTGATATCAATCAGTTAGAGAAGCATTGAAAACCAGGGAGTACTGGAGAGCCGTTTTATCTTACTTTTTTGAGGGATCATCGGCAGTACCCATCCACCATCGGGTTTCGAACCCAGGACCTTCCGGTTATGGGGCCAGCAAACTCGCATACCACTCAGCCACTGGGACCCGACTCAAAAGCTAGCCCATGAATTATAACTTCTACCAATTCGTGATTTAGTATGATTGGCACCAAACAATGCCATCGGTAGGAAGTCCATCCCCACACTTGACTGGTTGGACTTCAATGGTCACGATTTCTCACTAGGACTCCAGGAATCTCCTTCCTGTAGCAAGTCACTAGCAAGTCCTGGTGAGAAGTCGTGACCAGTGAGGTGCAACCAGTCAAGTATGAGGATGACTGGTTGGTGCCAGTCGCGCCAAAATCACGAATCGGTAGAATTTAGAATTCATGGGTTGGCCATTGAGGGATCGGGTCCCAGTGGCTGAATGGTATACGGACTTGATAGCCTTGTAACCGGAAGGTCCTGGGTTCGAACACCCTGTGGTGGGTGAGTTCTGCCAATGATTCCCAAACTAGGATGAAACAGCTGTCTAATACTCCAGTGCTGGTTTTCAATGGTTCCCTAACTGATATCAATCCGTGGTCATACTCGCAAAAAATAATCTGTTAATCTATGCAAAAATGCACCCACCATATAATTGGCCATTATTGTAACGACAAAACAATTATTATGATTTCTAGTCCTACCTGGTGAGAATTAGTTAGTCTAGATTTCGAGTGGTTTTTTAGGGGATTTAATACCATGGCTAAATATTTAGATAATTCATAAGTAGGTGAATTTCTAAAATCAACTATAGGCCTAATAGGGTATCCTGAGTTATGAACTTTAACAACACCATACATCCCACTGCGGTTATTAGTTTTGGGTATTAAATTAAACCACTTAGACTCACCTAGAAACGGCTTCATTTGGCGTATAAGGTCCGCTGTGGATTTCTTAACTTTATTCATAACTGTATCTATTGGTTTATTAATTTCCTCATATGGTCCTGTTTGTATGTGAGTATTTACCTTGTCCAAATAGTCTGATTTGTCTAATACTACTGTTGCATTTCATTTGTCTGACTTTGTGATAACTATATCCTTGTTATTCTGAAGGTGTTTCAGGGCTTCTATCTCTTGTTTTGTCAGGTTAGGCTTTCCACATTTTTGTCGTTTTAGTGTCAGTGCACATTGTGCCCGTACTTCATCAGCCGTAGTTTTGTCTATCTCACTTAGTGCTATTTCTATTTTAGGGATGACATCTTCAGGTTTCAGCTTGTCTACTGATACATTGAAATTTAGTCCCTTTTCTAATACACTTATTTCCGTAGGACTTAATATATGTGTTGAGAGATTGATAACCTACTTTGATTTATTGATCACCGTTGACTTTGGATTGTTGACTTAATCATTCTGAGATGAAGATTTCTCTTCTAATAATTTGTCGAACTTTTTGATTTGACTATTTTTTGACTTTTTGAAAGTTGCTGATTTTGAATTGCTGGGGAAATTCACCTAATTATGAATTATATAAATATTTAGCCCTGGTATTAAATCCCCTAAAAAACCACTTGAAATCTAGACTAACTAATTCTTGAGCAATTAAAACAAAACCTACCTGGTGAGACTTATGGGATGAGCTGTGAATAAAAATTGGTGCTAAAAATCAGATGTTATGAATTCAGCCCATCTGTCTAACAATTTCATTTGTCTGTCAAACACAGTAGCAACGGTCTGACTTAGTGACCCACTACTAGGCCTACTGATCACCTCCAACACTCTTCACAATTGTTGGTATTAGATGGTTGGAGGCAATCGGCAGGAAGCCTTGGACATAGGTTTCGTGCTAGTTGGCACTCATCAGCAAGGCGTATGTGCAACCTTGAAGGAACTGATGTCCCTTCTGAGATTCGAATCCGCGTCACCCAGTGCTGCAGTCAGAGACGTTACCACTGAGCTATTCAGGCTCGCTTTTGACCTCCTGTAGGACTGTATTGGATATTTTTGATTGCACACTAGTCAGTAACTAGTGTAATGCGTCTAGTCCTATCTTCGGTGCAGACTGAATTCTATCAGTCATGTTTGCAATGTGGCCACCATGCTAGGTGGCTTCCTACCGATTGCCTCCAACCATCTAATACCAACATTTCATAGTGCACCGTAATGGCGAGCCACCTAGCATGGTGGCCACATTGCAAACATGACTGATAGAGTTCAGTCTGCACCGAAGATAGGACTAGACGCATTACACTAGTTACTGACTAGTGTGCAATCAAAAATACTCTTCACAATATAACATAGACCTTTTCGAGTAACCCAGGAAACACTAAGGGCGGGGGGCGAGTCACTCCTGACTGTCTTAACTTCTCAATGTGTAAAGGAGTTGATTTCTTCCGAAAGAGGCAAGTCATGCAAAAGGAAATAAAAAAGAATAAGTGAGAGAAGATCAACTTAAGGGAGTCCAGCTTCAGTAAGCAAGGCGGAGAAACATTTGCCTTTATGTACAGTGTGCTGTATTCTATCAGAGAAATAAAAATCCAAACAGTTAACAGCCCTGAACTCGGTTTGTGTCGAGGAAAGATTATTTAACAAAAGACATCTGGGTACAGAGTCAAAAGCTGATGTGTAGGCAAACAAGGTGCACGGCCAGCAGGTGTTAAGGTCACTTTCATCTATTCAACAAGCGCTATTATTTGATGCGAGTGTTTCCCAGTTACTGATACTAATAGATTGTATGCATATGTGGTGTATTGTTGGTCTTGTTGATTGCCAAGCAGATCACGTAGTGTGATCCGAATATTTTTGGTTTCCAAACGAAATATCGATGAATTATTGCCTTAATTATCATTGTTATTACTAAAGCTATAAGTATTACTGGTTACTAACAATACTGCATTCATTTAAATATCCCACTTGATCTAGTTCGTGGCTGTACATTTACACTTTCCAGATGTGGTATTTTGTTTTTGGCTCTTGTCTGTGGGCATTCTGTCATCCAACGATCTCCTCAATGTATTTCCGGTCCATTTCCATTTCCTTGTACACCTTTGTTGAGCAGCAGACCCTTGGTTAGTCTGTTCCCAGAGTTCCTTCTTGCTGATTGTTTCCGGTCGGCTATCTGGTCTTCATTATGGAGCTGGAGAAGTGATCAACTATCGAAAAAAGTCTGTAGCTAGCCACTGGAAATGCTTTTCACGATGGGCGCATCAATTATCTGATCCATATAGAAGAAGTGATTGACTGACTGACTTAACATTTGATGTTGAAAATCCGAATTTTGTTTCTTTACGCTGAAGTGGAATGGAGAAGATTTGCAGACTGGTTTCAGAGTGATGATGTTATTCCCTTTTTTGCTTTTCTAATCCTGGTTTTGGCATCATTATCCATGATGTCTGCCAGTAGTTGAAACGATGCTGCGTAGAGAAGTGAAAAGGAATGACATCTATCAAAAATTTCTCCCACTGATATTGATTGATGCTGGTTGTTGGTTAGTTGTTTGGTTGGTTATTTTCATCACCTCTGTCTTTTTTCTGTGCTCAGCTGAAGTCCTATTTCCTCTGCTTCTTCTAGTAAGTGGTCGTTTTTCGTCACTGGAGGCTTCGGATTTTTGTGAGATTAGACATAAGTCTTCCACGGAATCCACGGAATCTTCTGGAGTCTACTTATGTGTTTTGAAGTGTTCCTGCCTTCTTGCTTCCTACAGTTTGATACGTAATCAAGTCTACCACACTTAAGAGTGTCCTCGGTTATAGTATGCAGCCGTCTCTTACTCTTGTTTTCACTTAGAAGGCTTTGTTGAGTTTTCCGTCATGGATCGCCTTATATGTGCGATTGTAATACAGCCGCTGATTACCAAGTAACATTACGCAAGTATAATCAAAATTATAATTACTCTTGATATTACTTGACGTTTAACAGAGGTAAGGGATGAAGATTCCTGGACAAGAACAACAACAACAGACAACGATCAGCATAAATGGAAGGAACCTGAAAGAAACAACCTCCTTTACCCACCCACCTGAGAAGCATCGTCTCAACTACAGGCGGAACTGACGAGGATATCAAAGCAGCAAGGATCGGGAAAGCAAGACAAGCTTTCACTACTCTCAAGTCTGTGTGGAGGTCAACAGCACTCAGAATCAAAAATAAGATCCGGATTTTCAACTCCAATGTGAAGTCAGTGAGTGCAACTTACTATACGGATCAGAGACTTGGCCAGTGCGTCATAAAGAGCATCTCAAACAAACTACAAACCTTCATTAACAGTTATCTTCGCTCACTACTACTCAAGATCAGATGGCCGGCCAGAAAACATCAGCAACAGAGATCTCTGGCAATGAGCGAACCAACTGAGCAGGAATCGATTGTGAAACAAATAGGCAGGAAGAAATGGAGATGGATTGGCTGGCCATACTCTGAGGAAACCATCAAGTGACATCACTAGACAAGCCATTGCTCGAGTGGAACCCGGCCGAAAGGGAAGCGGCGAGTTGGTTGTCAGTGCAAGAGTGGGTGACTTGGAAGAGGTCATGTGAAGAGGAGATGAAAACGTGTGGGCAGACTTGGAGCCAGATGAAGACTCTAGCAGAGAACCGAAAGTAATGGAGACGCACGGCTGAAGCCCTATGTTCCTCTAGGAATTAAAGGAAAAAAATAATAATAATTACTTGACGATAAAATGTTAATTTGCTTTTCATGTAATGAACAAGATTTTTAGCTTAGGTGGATGAATTAGTTGTGTTCTCTGAGAAGCTGGCTGGTTGATTCAGTTGAGAAGCTTTCGTCATCCACCTTCTAGACAACATCGCTTCAGTACAGGTTTTACTATATAGTGGACTTATTTAAATTATCCAGGAATGATGCAGTTGTTAATCCCGGTGACTACTTTCGTGACTGGTTGGTAATTTCAGCACAAACTAAATAAATTAAAACAATTAGTCCCCTTGATAAATTTGAATAAGGCATTAAGAACGTGCTTTTGATGTTTGGCTGACCAAAGTCTTTGAGCTGTCAACTGCATAATCTTGTCACCCTTGAATGGTAGGTTAATAAAGATAGCTTTCTTTGGTACAGAAGCTGTCTTTTCGAGATGTGGTCTTTCTTTACTGTGACAAATGATAAAGTTTTCTGGATAACCATTAGCTAATAAAACTGAATGTATATGTCAAAACTCATCCATCACTGTGTCACTCGTGCATATTTTTCGGGCCTTTGAGAACAAACGTTGATACTGGACAGGAACAAAAGTGGTAAAATGAAGATATTGTCGACTCCATGCCCGTTTACGAAAAGTAGATAGCTGAATCGTTCCATCATCTCTCCTGGTAATTGTAATATCGAGGAAACCGAGTTTGTTATTCGATTCTAGTTCGGAAGTCACTCGGATATTTGGATGAATATGATTAAATAGGGTAATTAAGTTTTCAATAGATTTACTGTTATTACCAATAATGAGAGTATCATCTACATAACGTTAATACAGCATAAATTCTCCAAGCATACCTTGCATTCGACATGAAAATATCTGCTAACAGGGGCCCAAGAGGGCCACCCATCCCAACACCATTGATTTGTTTGTATGCCTTTTCTTGGAAGGTGAATCTCATATTTTCTGTACACATTAAGATGATGTCTCTGATGTAAGTTACAGGTATAGGTAAGTTTATTTCATTGCTTTTGATGTAATCGCAGCTGAAATCAACAGTTTCATTTAGGGGAACATTGGTGAATAAAGATTCTATGTCAATTGAACACATAACCTTATCCTTATTGTTCAAGGTGTCTAGCATATCTGTCAGATCAAATGAACTTTTTACAGAATGATTTGATAATGAGTCTCTTACAGGCGTATAGACCTCTGTAATCCATTTTGCGATTTTGTGATATGGAGAACTCGACGTGTCTAAGATGGGTCTCAGTGGGTTACCAGTTTTGTGGATCTTTGGAAGGCCACAAACTAAATAATCAACTATAGTAGTATTAACCCGATTACCCAGAAAAGAAATTGTGTGCAGACATTGTTTAAAAGAATTCAAATACACTGTAGCACTCCAGTGTTTGTTGAAGAGAATGGGCGAGAAATACCCACTAAACGTCTTCAAAAAGAGTGGATATCCTCACAATTTCATCAAAATGTGTTTAAAGTCGAGTCAGAACACGAACAAATAGCCAACATCAAAGACCACATGAAAATTCATCCTACCATATATATATATATATATATATATGTTTAATATCTCTGAAATAAGAGCTAGAATAATAAAAGCGTTTCAAATAGATATATAGCACACAAGCCAGCCACTTAAGTAGCCAGCACAATCACTTCATTCGATATTATGCAAACCGAAAGATCCAACAGGAAAAGAATATGACATTAATACCATTTACAAAGTAAAATGCATGAACTGCAATAAAAATTACATCGTTGGTCACAGTGGGTATCCCCTTAAAATCCGAATCCAAGAACACAAA
Organism: Trichobilharzia szidati; assembly: GCA_944472155.2. Taxonomy (NCBI): domain Eukaryota; kingdom Metazoa; phylum Platyhelminthes; class Trematoda; order Strigeidida; family Schistosomatidae; genus Trichobilharzia; species Trichobilharzia szidati. Next base: position 136,716,346 of record OX235272.1, on the reverse strand, counting down.
CTGGCTGTAAAAACACATGAAATATATTTTTTCATATCAATGCATGTAGTTAATGATGGATACCAATTTGATTGGGATAAGGTCGAAATTTTAAATAGGGTAAACGCCAAAAATGCCGCCAGGGAATTTAAAGCCTGGTACTCAAGTCAATCAGCCGGCAATTAACGGACACATTTTACTTTAGACCAAATTTACGAGCTAATAAAATATAAATCATATGACAAGAAAATCCAAATTCCAAGTCAATAAAAACAACCAATAGAGATGTATATTAACTACCAGTCACGACGCTGGTCTCCAGGCGATAGAGCAACATCACGCCGACCATGCACATGGTTCAGCGTCCGATCCTCGGCCACAGACGCACTCCTTTACCTCGCTATGCCAGAAATAAAGCTGGTAAAGAGGAAAGGTTGGGCATGAGGCTAGCAATCCCATCCTTTAAAAACAATCACCACTGCTACAGAAACTTCAACCATCTAGCTTGAAGTCCTATGTTTTACTGGGAACGTGAAGGAAGAAAAAAGATGCGATGTTGTCTAAAAGGAGAATGACGAAAGCTCCTCAATTAAACTAACCAGCACCTCAGGGAACACAATTAATTCAATAATTTATTTAAAGTTTATTTAATAAATCTTTTAATTTTTACGTCATGTTTTTCTTTTTTTTTCAACAACTTTTAGTTTCGTAATGAACTTGGTAAGATTGTAACACCAGGTGATCCACGGGCTGATTTACATGAAATATGTCGAATTGGTAAAGGCAGCACTGGTGTTGTCTATCTAATGAGACATTCCCCGACGAAACATTATGTTGCTGTTAAGAAAATGAATATTTTCAAGCAACAAAGACGTGAATTGTTATTCAATGAAGTAAGCTGCAATTTGTCTTCTATGCTGCATGACACTGATTGTTTGTTACTGTGTATTTTTTTCCTTCACGTTCCCCAGTGGAACATAGGGCTTCAAGCTAGTGGCTTGAAGGTTCTGTAGCAGTGTTTATTTTACAGGGTGGGGTTGCTAGCCTCATGCCCAACCTTTCCTCTTCACCAACATTATTTCTGGCTTAGCGAGGTAAAGGAGTGCGTCGGCCGGGGATCGAACCCCGGACCATGTGCATGGTCGGCGAGCGTCCCAACCACTATGCCACCAACGCTTTTGTTACTGTGTTAACTGAAACTATTTTAAATTTCTACTTGCCTGATTTTATTAGAGTGGAATATGTGGTCTTGACACGTTGACATGTCAGCTTCTAGTGTGGACATGATGCAACGATGCTTTGAGTTTAACTACATGATATGTGTTGGATGATGGTGACTAGTACTGGTATTCAGTAGACAAGTGTTTCTTCTTAGCTGTATGGTATAGACCTGTATCTCAGTCATTGGTGTTGTGTTTTTTTATTGACTATTAAATCCAGCGGTCATCGTTTCAAACGAGTAAACCACTAGACTACTAAGCGAATGAATTTTAATTAGGATGAAACATCCATCTTGGAGTTCACTGTTAGCCACAGTTGATCAAGTAATCCCGTCTCATTTGACTGATCTATACTTTCTGATGGTATCGATATTTCACTTTCGGTAAAATGTCTAGATGTCGTAGACAGTCACCTTCTTCTGATGTTCGTATTTTTCGGATTTCTAGATTCTTACTTTTGCACTAATGTAAAAAGGAAGTTGGCAAAGCGAAATTTGAGAAATTAATATTCCATTATTATTATTATTATTATTATTAGAGAGAGACTGACGTCTCGTGGAGGATTCGTACCTACCAGGCCTAGTATTTTATTCAGAGACGTTACTGCTGAGCTATTCAGGCCTTTTATTGACCTTCTGTATTCTTTATTTTGATCAGTCACTGGGCAATGATTAGTGTGGTCCGTCTAGTCCTTAGTGGTGTTGACTGGATTCTGCCAGTCGATGTTACATAATACATTCTTCTATGGCTTCTCTTGCCTTGCCTTTAGAACAATGCAGAAAGTACAAGGCACACTATCCGTCATTTTTCACCTTAGAAACAACATAAAGCTGACAGTGTCTGATATGTTTGTGGCATTTTATTGGTCGTCCACTTTCGGCAGCTCAAGGTCGACACTGATGGAAGACAGCGTTATGTCTGTCTTGCTTTCACAGTTATTTAAGTGATCATTCTTTCTTTCTTTGAGTAGAAAACATCACTTGTATTTTCCTTCATTTTTAACAAACCTAACTCTTCATAAAATTCTCACTTCAATCTGTACCTCAATTTACGTTCCTGTAACCCTGCTAGTTGTAGTATAGTGAGTAATCAAGTCTATATGAGAATAAAATAAAGAAGTACTTGCCGTATATCTGGAGGCACACCTGACTACATTAAATTTCCCTCATCCATAGTATGTTGCGTAAGCAATTTCTTCGCCCGTTTGCCCAGACATAGCGTTCATAATTGTTGAGTTAAATTTACTTCGACAGGTATCCTAAATCTGTACAAGCACTTGAGAGCACATCAATCGACGCAGATGAATATGCACTTCTAGATTCCTATCGTATTCACTAACTGCCGAAGCTGATTATGTTGTAACATTCACGGACTTAATAAATTTCATGTCTAATTAATTAATTAATTATTTGATTGGTTGGAGGATAATGAACTGATATCGATTAGAGGACCATTGGAAAACTAGGGGGGGGGGAAGTAGTGGACAGCTGTTTCGTCAGCCTAGTTTGGGACTCTTCATCAGTACAAACCCACACTGCCAGGTTTGAACCCAGGAACTTCTGATTACAAGGCCAGCGAGCTCATAGACCCACCGTCCCAATGGCTAGTCCATGAAATCCAATTTCGGTCACTTCATGATATGGCGCAACCGCTAGTAAATGTCATAGGTGATGAGTATTTGTCCACACACCTGAGCTGCAGTAAAACACTGGTCACGACTTCCCCACTTGAACCCATGTAATTACCTAAGCCAACATGGACTGGACAGTTTATCAACTTCCAGAGCTTTGTCCCACTAATCCGAAAGAGAAACCTGGTACGTACGTTGTGCTCAAGGATTCGAAAAATCTGCTCGGAAGACACAGTAGAGAAAGAATTAAATTTATTACGTAAAACCCTACTAGAGAATGGGTATCCACCAAGATTTATTGACAAAAACATGAAGGAGAAGTCTCTGGTGTCAAACATCGCAACGGTTCCTAAGAAGACTCTCTTCATGAACCTAGAATTCAAAGATGATGTCACAGCGGAAATTCTCAGAAACCGCCTTTCTAAATGTCTGAAGAAGATATTTCCAACAGCCACTCTGCGTATCACATTCTCCTACAGACAGTTAATCCAGTCTAACGCTAAGGACAAGATACCGCTTTTGTCCACGTCAATGTGTATTTATCAATTTATTTGCTCGTGTGGAGCAAAGTATATTGGCCGTACGCAACGTCAAGTCCAAAAACCTATTCTGGAACACTGCCGAGCTAGGTTGGCCAGAAGAGAAAAGAAGAATAGCCTCAGCTCGATCCTCGAACACCTTGTCATCTCTGGACATCGAGCACCCCCTCCACATGAATGCTTCACAGTGTTACACAGAGTCCCTCAATATCGTACAAAGGAACTTCGGATTCGCCATCTGTACATAGCTGAAGCATTAGTTATTCGAGATCTGAAACCGGACCTCTGCATACAAAAGCGATATATACATTCTCTTGCCTTACCATGGCCAGAGTAAAGTTCTTATCACAATTTTGCTTCTTTCCTTTATTATGTAAGTTCACTATTATTACTATTATTATCTTACTTTATTAATACTTTTATTATCATTATTGTCCCCATCATCCACATTTTATTACCACTCTATTACTGTTTATTAATAACATTGCTTTTCACACATATTTTATACAAAAACACTTTCCACTAGTTCCTGTCCATTTTACACGGGATTACTGATTATTCACTATCTCAAACTTATTACGTCATACCAACTTCTGTCTCCTTTCTAACTTACAATTAGTTATCCCTTCTTGCACCTTACATTATGTAATACAATTTTCTAAGGACAAAATTTACCAGTATCTGATTGGTCTAAAGATTTCTTTGTTAATTATAATTACGATTGTACAACAGCTCATGAAAATGAATCGTCGGAAAGAAAATTTTCTTCGCTGTTTGTGCCTTTTTCTTATGACTCAGTATGGGAATATTTCATTCATTGAAGAATTATCTAACTGAATAGAGTCAGTCACTAGTGAGCATCAGATCAATTTTCAAGTATTACTTTATAGGGATTTTGTTTAATTAGCTAGAGGATTTCAGCATTAGTTGACGTCACGATAAAATCCTCCATCAAATCAAACAAAATCCCTACAAATCAATACTTGAAAATTAATTATTTATTTTATGATTTTTTACAACGCTACATGCGCAAATAACAAATGTCTTACTCCAGAATATTAATCGTTTACAATGAGCAAAACGAAGGTTTCCACTTATTATTGATTGTGGCATGAAATAATTGTTTCTGTATATGAGACAGAGGGAAACAAATTGTACACTGTGGTTTATCTCATTGGTTTCCTGTCTGCATCAAGCAAGTATCTATTCCAATTTATTCCCTTCATTTTTCCTTTTTTTTGGTTTTTTCTATTGCTAACTTTTTATAAATTATATCTATAATGATTTACTGATAATCTCAGGATTATATTGGTCTGCGTTCAAGCGTTGATTAAAATTCACGTGTACAAACTGTTTTACTGTTAAAACCAGTTAGTCCCTTGGATAAATTTGAATAAGGCATTTAGATGACAAATTTCGCGAGATGATATCTTCATTTCGTAGTTTCTTTACAACCACTTTACAACTAACATTGTTCACAATGATAAAATAAAATGCATGACAATTACTCAGGTATATAAAACAAAAGTACATACTAATGACCAATCATATTTAGATAGGTCATGTTGTCCATGGTAGACGAAGATTGAAGTCCATTGTTTTTTGTACACACAGTTAAGGCTGTATGTGATTAATCCAAAGGGTTTCCATCACCTTCAATAACCAACCTTGAATAAGAGTTATGTGAAATAATTGTGAAACAGTGATGAATATTGATTTAGTGAACTGACATTAATAAGTGTTTTGCAATGGATGATGGTGGCTTTGTATTCAGATTAATCGCGTTGGGATTTTCTATATGATTTAGTAGCCATTTTGGAACATGTTCTTTTCGATGACATTGGAACATTCTGTTGGTTCTACCTATATAGGTGTCACCGCAGCTGCAGGTGAACTTGTAGAAACAGTTTGAAGTAGAGTCCATAGAATTTCGTCCTTTAATCGTAGTTACAGGGATCGAAAATGTTCGGCAAATGAGAGAGAGAGATGCGGCGTAGAATGTGCGTTTGATGGCTGGCTGACCGAAGTCTTTGAACTGTCAACTGCATAATCTGGTCACCCTTGAATGGTAGGTTAATAAAAATAGCTTTCTATGGTACAGAAGCTGTCTTTTCTACATGTGGTCTATCCTTACTGTGACAATTGATAAGGTTTTCTGGATAACCATTAGCCAATAAAACTTGCACCCTATCCCAACTCAAGTTGGAAGTATTATCGTACGAAGTGTTACGAATAGTTAACAGCTGATCCAGCTATGCAATGGCACTCTTCCAAAAATTCTTAAGATAACAATAACAACAATAACTAACTTTCATGTTGGAAAATTAAGTTATGTTCCTAGAAAAATCAAAGGTTTAGGAAGAGTTACATATGGCTTTTTCAGATAATTAAGTTAGGTTCACAGAGAATTTCAATCTGCAACCAACTCCAGCTTAAAGGCAAACATACAGAACAGTGGTCATAGGGTGCAAGTGCACTAGTGACCTTGATCGGATGCCATTCGTTGCAACACTAGCCTTGTATTCCACATCAAAAAACCGTTTATTTACGAGGAAAATCAATTAATAATATTAATAATAGAATACATACACTAAAGGTGATATGTATTCCTGACTTAATAGAAAAAATGCTACCCAATCACAGTGAAGGGCATCAGTTTCCAAGTTTCATAGCCATGACTGAAAATATCCATTGAGTCATGTAAGAAATTAAAGACAATTTAGTGAAGAAAATTTCATTATCAACGAAATCATTTTCACGGACAGTATACCAGCATATGTGCGTCGGTGGCACAGCAGTAGAGTGCTCACCGACCACGCCCCATGAGATCCGGAGTTCTACCCTCGGCCACAGAAGCACTCCTTTTCCTCGCTAAGCCACGAATAAGGATGGTTAAGAGGGAAGGTTGAACATGAGGCTAGCAATCCCATCCTGTAAAAATAATCACTAATGCTACTGAAACAACGGAACACTCCCTTCCTATTTATTCATTTATTTAAAAGGTAAATACAGACAACAATAAAACAACCTAAATGCAGTTGTTACCTTAATCCTAACGACAACATAAAAACTCACTCAGGGTCAAGGTCTGTAGGCTAAAAGACCCGGTGGAACCAATTCAACAAAATAATATCATTTACAAAATACCTTCCAATGACTGTGAGTTGTGGTCAACTACATAAGTCAAACTGATAGATCAGGTGTAATGAGATTATCAAAACATGAGAATTTAGCTAAGGTTAGAATGATTGATCTCAGAAAGATAAGTAATTTAGAAAAAAGCTCAGCGATTGCACTACATTCATTAACACACAACCACACAACAGGTTGGAGAGGGTTAAAATTCTAAGAGGTAATATAGGTAGGCAGAGAGAAAGAGAGATTGATTACTGAATCCCGCCTGGTTAATCGAGTCTGCATCCAACACATGCGCGACAGAAATGACTCAATGCAAATACCAGAGATATGGAAGATATTATTACCACCAGTCAGTCAGTCAAATCAGAGAAGGATAATAGATAATATTATATTGTAGTCTATTTCAATTCACATCCATTATGACATTCTAAAAAGTTACTGATTTGACTATGAAAACATTTTATTTCTTGAACGAAGTTTAACAATAACGTGCCAGGAGTGCAAAAGCTTCAATGATCTTGAACTCATACTATTCGTTGGCTGATGGCACCTGTCATTGTCGCAGCTGAAATATCAACGCTATTCACTAACTAAGCGGCGAATTTCACTCAGATCACCCTTTTAGGTACTGTTTGGACAATGTGTTAATAGCTCATTAGGATTAGGATTACGTTTAAGGTAGGTTTTAGGGTTAGGGTTAGCCTCAGGGTTGTAATTAGCGTTGGAGTTAGAATTACGGTTTGGACAAGATTTATGATTAAGTTTAGGGTTAGTGTTACGGTCACGATTAACGTAGCGGTTACGATTAGGGATAGATTCGTAGTTGATGTGATTTATTTGAATTTGTTTTCTTATCCACATTTTCCTGGTAAGTAGTCGTCGATCCTCTTACTGGAAACCATAGTAATTCAACCGAGAGCTTTGGGGAAGACTGCACAACAGAATAAGAGAAATGAACGATTCACAAGAACAGCTCACCTTCAGTCACCTCGGTGAATACATGTAAAGAAACTAGTCTAACTTAGCAACTGATACTGCTCATTATAACTGGGACGTATTTTTAAGTCGTGTCAGATTAAGATACCTTGTTTAATGTTTTCATGCATTTTCTTGTGAACATACGTCATTTTTGTGCGAAAATTCCTTATTTTTATGATTCGTCAGCTGTAGGTCACTCGTGCGTTCACATCCCTTGGGACGCCATTGTTGAACCTTACCACTCTCCATCTTATTGTACTTGATTGATAATACTCATATCATTATTTCTGAATGTACATTATCTTATATTGATTTTTATTCAAATGTCTAGTCATGGGCCATTGGATTGAGTCCCGACGCCTCAATAGTCTACGAGGTCGCCTTGTAACCAGAAGGTCCCGGGTTCGAACCCCGGTGGGTGCGTACTGCTGAAGAGTCCCAAACTAGGCTGAACAAACAGCTGTCCAGTACTTCCAGGTTTCCCAGTGGTTCCCTAACTGATGTCAGCTCATGATGAAATCCTCCATCCATTCAAAATAAATCCCTACAAATCCAATACTTGAAAATGTTTAATCATCAATTTCACTCATGTGTATAAATGAAGCAAAACAGTTGCGTGAGTGACTTGATATGATTATGAGCAATAGTTTGTGCTTGAAACGTGGTCATCAATTATATTACTGTATCACAATACTGTGTGATTTATCAAAATAAAATCTTATTCGTAATGGAACCTTGACCCTAACATGCTATCAACCCATTGTCTAAACCGTACTTTGAAATGAGACCAGGATGAATTTTGCACATCAATTCTTGCGCAGCATTCATACTTGCGCTGCAATAATGACAGGTTCTGTAATCCAACGAATGATAGGCGTTCAAAGTCATTGGTGCATTCTCACCCTATGGTGGCGATTTTTTAGGCTGGCCAGTTGGAAAGAAAATGATTGCAAATCAAGGGGTATTGACTAGTGGTAGAGATCTATCACAGGTTAACTAGGATTCACAATTCTTTGAATTCCGACCCAAACGACATAATCTCGTAACCTGAAGTCCTTCAGTTCGATTCTTGATGTGGTCGTGAGTGTCAGACTAGGATGAAACAGCTGTCAACCGCTTCTTGATTTTCAATAGTTCTCTAAAAAGTATCTCAGTCCATGACCTGACTCCAAATAATGCCTAATTGTACAGTGTTCTCAAACGCTACTTCTGATCCGCATTAGAATATCTACATAGCCTAGTTCTGATGGATTCATGAGCTGACATATACTCACTCATAATGAAGCAGACATGTTAACGCTGTTAACTAAAACCCACCAGTTATTTACTAGTCTTCAGTGTTTAATAAAAGCACTGTTCACTATGATAGAAAAAGTGTCTCTTCTGGAGTTAATGAAACATTTGTTTTCATTCTCTTTGGAGTCTACGTATTATGATCGATGGGAAAAGTTAAACTTTAAGCCCCACTAACTAACAATCAGCGAATGACCTCGAACGCACCAGTCATGTGAAGGAGAGATTTTTGTCTATGGAATACAGATATTTATGAACAAAAATACATAAAAACTGTATAAAAGTGTTACAAAGGTTACCTTTCTCTCATATGTGATAAAAATAGCTCTCAGTTTTAAGTTGGAGTATTAGCAGAGTATAATTCCATTGTGGGTATAATTTATTTTGATAGAGCCTCATAATATTAGATAGTTGGAGGCGATCGGCCACAGGAAGCCTTGGACCTAGGTTTTGTGCTAGTTGGAACTCACCAGTTAGCAAGGCGGCGTATCTGCAACCTTGAAGCAAGGAACTCATATCCCTTCTGAGATTCGAACCCGCGTCACACAGTGCTACAGTCAAAAATGAAGTTACCACCAAGCTATTCGAGGTCGCGAATAACCTCCTGTAGGAGTGTAGTGAATATTTTGACCGGACACTATTGATAAGCGTGATGTGTTTAGTCTTTTGTTTGGTGCAGACTGAATTCTACCAGTCAGGTTCGCAATGTGGCCACCATTCTAGGTAGTTCGCCATCACGGTGCACACTGATTTCATGACATTAGATAGTTGGAGGCAATCGGCCACAGGAATCCCAGCTTGACCTAGGTTTCGTGCTAGTTAGCACTCACCAGTCAGCAAGGTGGCGTGTCTGCAACCTTGTAGGAAGGAACTCGTGTCCCTTCTACGATTCGAACCCACGTCAACCTTAACTTGTCCTTGGCTTAAAGAGTAACTTAATCTTTCCCAAACCTAAGCTGAAACTTGCCAGATATCCCATTTAATTACCTAACACTTCGATGAGCATATTTTATTGTTGATGACAACATTCCTTGCCAGGTTTCACTAACTTACTCAGTAAGCGTTTCAAGGTCATTGGTGCGGTCGCACTCCATTGGTAGTGTGTGGTGCTTATAAAGTTTAACTTGGATCTATCAATCGTACCATTCATTTATACAGTCCAGCTTTTCAATGATCTCAGTAACACTCAATAATGGTAAACCGTACCGTGTCTAATTTTTTTTAAGCTGAATAGAAATACTATTTTGTGGGTACAGTTAATTAAAATAAAAAGACAATTCTCATATAAATTTTAATTAAAGTTCTTTTTATTCATTAACTGACCTATAAAAAAGACGATAAGAATTTAGGTTGGGACTTAGTCACGTATTTTTGTCGACCATGATCAGTAAAGCGGCTATAAAAACCTTTAAATTATTTCAATATGAACTTGCTTTTGGTTAACGGTAACTAGCAACGGCATGTAGGGTGTGCATTTCATTCTATTCGCGACTTGTCTGCTGGATATTGCTGCCTTACCAGTGAGTAATGGTACCCCTATTGATAAGTGAACCTTTGATTCAATTCCCTCACCGGATATGATTGCTTAAAATCCACATATATACGATTGTACAGCTTGATAATAAATTCATTGTTGAAAAGAGTCTCTTCGCTGAATCATCACTATCATTTCAAAAGCTGACAACTTTCAAACAGGACGAAATGTACATTCTAAAATCCACTGCTAGTCACCGTGAACCGAAAGAAGTTCAAGTTAATTCTAAGACACCATCAAAAGGTTTATAATAGCAGCTGAGATATCGACAGATATCGAGTATCACGGTCCAATGGGATCTATCAACAAATCAGGTATGAACTGTTTGTCTGTGTGCCTATGAACATAAACAGGTTAACCAGTCAGATACCAAGCCGACTGGAAAAATGTATAAATCTTAGAAAAGGGAAACGCCAAAAATGCTTGGAAATTTCTTGAAGTTAAATACTCATCAATGTAGATAAATTAAAATGAAGTTACAGGATTTCATCATGAGCTGACATTGGTTAGAGAACCATTGGAAAACCACCTGGAAGTACTGGACAGCTGTTGCGTCCTAGTTTGGGATTCTTTAGTAGTACGCACCCACCGAGGTTAGAACCCAGGACCTTCTAGTTACAAGGCGAGCTTGTATACCATTAGGCCACTGGGACCCAATCCAATGGCCCATGAATTCTAACTTCTGCCAATTCGCGATATAGCGCAACCGCTAACCAATGTCCGCTTCATTTTGAAGTAAACAGTGGCATTGATGTCCATAAAAGCAACGAAATCTGTGTAATTTTACCACCCACAGCACAAAGGACTCAGTCGCAACAATAAAAACTTTGAACATTCATTTTTGAATGAAGGCGGAGGTATGCAGTCCTGAAATGTGTTCTTAAGGCTTTGTCTTTTAACTGATATTCTGAAACAATAGACATTATCAGCTTATCCGAGATTTTATTGGAGAGGCTTAATCTGCACTAAGCAACAAGTGACTCCTGCAATGGTTTGGTGGTAAATAGTTTCACTAAAGTTTTGCACCAATTACGTATTTATATCATCCTGTTCTTGTAGTTCAGACTTTGCACATTTAGCAGTCTATGATTTATTTATGTACAAACCAAGTTCACTTTTAACAGTTTGAAAAATTTGAGCACTGGGTATATAATATTCATTATAATAAAGGTTTATTTTGTATTTCCCAATGAATGAAAAACAAAACGATATTGTTGTCGTTTTTACTGACGTTTCGCTATTTAATGCTGCTGTTAATAGCTTTATCAAAGTAGTAATATTGAACTAGAATTAACAAAGTCTCAGCTTATAGGAACAAAACAGCTTCATCAGAATAGGGTCATTTTTGCGTTTTCAAATTGGCCAATTGGTAGCGATAATAAAACCAGGTGTAGATTGTCGGATTCGATAATTGTATAAAATTATAAAAGCAGCGTGTGTTTTACATAATGAAATGTTCATCGAATTCGTGTTGATTTTGCCACTTCATGGGGGAGAGAGGAGTGGTAGTGTTGTAACCAGGTCGAATTCTGTTTTAGTCCATCATTCTTATTCAGCTCAACAAATTTGGATTCCATTTGATATGAAGTGCTTCTCATGATAATAGACGTTCTTTATGATTTCTGAAATTCTTTTTCTGCATGATGATTTCAATATTGTCAAAATCAATTTTGTGGTCTGATTCTATAGCGTACAGACGAGTTATGGCTGATGATTATTCAAGCAGTTCAAATTAAATTGGATTTCTTGGTCGAACAGACACTCACTCTACGGTGTTCATTTCTTCTGATTACCTTGATTTCTCTCTGATGAGGTTTGGCCGATGTATATAGCATCACACTGCAAGCAATTTATTTTATCAACACAATTAGGTAGAGAATCTTTAGGGATTTGATCTTTTATATGAACAAGGTTGCCTTGTAGTGTTAGTGTGTGTGATGTTTTGAAGGAAACTCTGATGTTGGGCTTATTGAGTACTCTTCTGATATCGTCTGACGTCTCCGCTCTATATAGAGTGACAACTGTTGAGGTGCATGTTTTCGGAATACATTTTCGACCATACCTAATGTCAGTCTTGATTTTGTTGATGAAGTTCTACAGTTGGCTGTAGAATCTTGAAGGTACATAAGATTTTGGTTTTAGTTTAAGCTACAGAGAATTCCCAATTTTGGGTTTCATTTCTTGAAGGAGTCTGTTTGTATTTAGTTTCATTTTGTTGAATTCGGCAGATTTCTTCTTTTCTTCAATGAGTTAGTATGGTCCTTCAGATAGGTGTTCAATCGCCTTCTTTTCATAATCCGTTCTGTTCATTATCACAGTGACATTTCCCTTGTCAAGTTTAGTTATAACGATGCCTTTTGTCTTTCTTCAAATTTCTTAAGGCTTCATATTCTTGTTTGGTGAAATTAGATGGTATGTTACGTTGTGTCATTAATATGTGTGATATCTTTCGACGAACAGATTGTGATTCTTCATTGGTGAATTGTTGTAGAGCAGGTTCAATCATAGGTGCTATTTCCTGGATCGATAATGGTTTTCTAGCGATATTGAAATTCAAACCTTTCTGTAGTTATGAGATTTCATTTTCGGTTAGTATCTTGCCTGACATGTTGTGTATGGCTCTAATATTCTTCATATCATTTGTTGAGATTTTCTTTGGTTGTTTCTTTTCTTCCAGTTTCAAGAATTTTTGTATTTGTCTTCTTTTGGTGACATTTTGAAAATGAGATTTTCGTTCATTAAACAATTTTTGAAAGGTACTATAAATATGGCTTGTAACAAGTAATGTTAAACAGTCGTCTATATTTTTGATTCTCGCTCGATAAGATTCAAGTTTGATGTTGCAGTTTTGTGTTCTTTCTCGTAAAAATACTTGGAAGGTATGATTTGCAGCGAGTACAGTTTTGTGCGAATATCATAATGAATAGCAGTGTACGAGACAAATTTATGTTGTGAGGGCTGATGACAATATCTAGATTCCCTGGCTGAATTAGATAGATGGAGCGTCACTCGAACTCGGAACCTGGTGGAACTAAAGCAAAATGGCAGTTCTCTCAATAAAACTGATTTAGGTCAGACCACATAATGGTATTTTCATTTCTCTATCCTTATTATGTGAGTGTTTTCAAAATTGCCATTCAGTTCATTTTTGTGCGTAGGTGGCACAGTGTAGAATGCTCGCCGACAACGCATCATGTGATCTGGAGTTCGATCCTCGGCCACCGACGCACTCCTTTACCTCTCTGAGCCAGGCTGGCGAAGGGGAAAGATTCGGGATGAGGCCAGCAACCCCATCCCGTAAAAATAAATACCACTGCTACAGGAACTTCAAAGCTCTAGCTCTAGCTCCCTATGTACCACTGGGAACGTAAAGGAATAATATTTTTTGATTATAGCTTGATTCCACACTGTATTTTCAGTACAAGTATAGAATTCTCAGCATGTGATATCGGTAGCCCAATTTTGCAGGCCGATCATAGATATCAGGTGTGTGTCGGCATGGCATCGAACCTCGGACCATGTGCATGGTCGGCGAGAGTCCTAACCACTGTGCAACCGAAGCACATAATAGACCACTTTTTTAATGTTCCCCAAAGATGTATTCATTGGAATCAAAGAATACCGAAGTTCTTTATAATATTATAACAATGGCTCCACACTACATCGGATATACTGTGGAATTCTCAGCATGTAGTAAAATACAGCGGTGACAACAGTGTACCAATAATAAGAAAAATCAAAAGTACCGTTCCACAGTAAGTAAGCAGTTTCATGCCAAACACTTTTTCCATCACATTAAATCTGTGCCAAATCAAGTGTCGTTGAGTTCAGATATGATAGAGAAGATTTGTAGCTCAGGTGGATGATTTTGGTGTGGTTGTGTTCTCTGAGCTGGATAGTTAATTTGCGAATCTTTCATCACCATACTAGGTGATGTCTTCAGCGCATACTTCAATTCGAAGTAAGCTTCTAGATTTCTCTACGAGTTTATTGATCATCTCTCCTGGTGACCTTGGGTGTGATTGGTTGTATTCGCGTGTTTTCCCACCCTCTTTTTTAATTAAAAAAATTTTTTTTTATTCCATCACGTTCCCAGTGGAACATAGGGCTTCAAGCTAGTGGCTTGAAGTTTCTGTAGCAGAGATTATTTTTACAGGATGGGGTTGCTAGCCTCAACCCCAACCTTTCCTCTTCACCAGCATTATTTCTGGTCTAGCGAGGTAAAGGAGTGCGCCGGCCGGGGACCGAACCCCGAACCATGGGCATGGTCGGCGAGTGTCCTAACCGCTATGCCACCGACGCCCTAGGCTACTTGTTTTTTAAGATTATCTATTATCCTCCTCTGATTTGACTGACTGACTGGTGGTAATAAAATCTTCCATATCTCTGGTATTTGCATTGAGTCATTTCTGTTTCATGTGCTGGGTGCAGACTCGATAAGCCAGGCGGGATTCAGTAATAAATCTCTCTTGGTCTCCACCTACCTATATTACCTCTTGGAATTTTAACCCTCTCTCACCCTATTGTGTGATTGTGTGTTAATGAATGCAGTGCAATCGCTGAGATTTTTTCTAAATCACTTATCTTCTTGGGGGTCAATCATTCTAACCTCAGCTAAATTCTCATGTTCTGATAATCTTATAACACCTTATCTACCAGTTTGACCTATGTAGTTGACCACAACTCACAGTCATTGGAAGGTATTTTGTAAATTACATTATTTTGTTGAATTATGTCCACCTGGTCTTTTAGCCTACAGAGCCTGTCCTTCCTGAATGAGTTTGTAGGTTTAAATGTCACCCTAATACCTGCCTCCTTTAGAATGCTACGTAAAGCCTCAGATGTCCCTACGTAGGGTTCCCTAACCGATGTCAGCTCATGACGAAATCCTCTACCCAGTCAAATCCAATCCCTGTGAACCAACACTGGAATGTCAATCTTATGCTCACTAGTGACTGGCCCTATCCAAGTAAGTAGTTACCTGAGTCCTAGTGGGAAGTCATGACCAGTGTTGTACAGCAGGTGAGGTGTGAGGACAAATACTCGCACAGCAATGACATTCGCTAGTGGCTATACCATATCATGGTTTTGGAAGAAGTTGGAATTCATGAACTGGCCATTGGATCTGTGGATCCCACTGGCTGATAAATGGTCTACGAACTCACTCGCCTTGTAAGCAGGAGATGCTTGGTTCGAACCCGGTGGTGTATGTAGGTGCTTTTGAAGAGTCCCAAATTAGACTGACGAAACCCCTGGTTGTCCAGTACTCTCAGCTACTTTTCCAATGGTTATCTAACCGATATTAGCTCATAACGAAATCCTCTAACAAATCAATCAGACCCCTACATACCAATACTTGAATTATTACTATTATTATCATTATTCCCTTGGGTTCCTAGTGGAACATTAGGCTTCAACTACACGTCTCCACTTGCTTCTGTCTTCTGATGTACTTTTCACCTGCATCCATGTTAGTCCATACTGTTTCAACTCTTCTTCACACGATCTCCTCCATGTCACCCTTGGACGTCCCACTCGCCCCTTCCCTTTCGGGTTCCACTCGAGCGATGGCCTGAAGCGGTCTCCTCAGCGAGTGTCCAATCCATCTCCACTTTCTCCTGCCTATTTGTTGAGTGACTGGTTCTTGTTTTGTTTGTTCCCCTAGTTTCTTGTTGGTTCTTGTTCTTTCCGGCCATCTGATCTTGAGTAAAGAGCGAAGACAGTTGTTGATAAAGGTCTGCAACCTGTTGAAAATATTCTTGGTGACCCGCCAAGTTTCTGATCTGTATAGCAAAACTGACTTGACGTTTGTATTGAAAATCCGAATTTTGTTGTTGATGCTGAGTGAGGAAGATTTCCAGATTAGTTTCAGGTTGATGAATGTGTTTCTCGCCTTCCCGATTCTCGATTTGACATCCTCGTTGGCTGCTCCTGTAGTTGAGACAATGCTCCCAAGATAAGTGAAAGAAGTAACCTCTTTCAAATCCCTCCCTTTGATGGTGATTGGCACTGGATGTTGCTGTTGTTGTTGTTGTTGGTTGGTTATTTTCATAACCTCCGTCTTGTCTATGTTCACCTGGAGTCCTGTCTTTGCTGCTTCTTCGACCCACTAGTTTGTCGGTTTTCGCTTGTAAGTCTTCGATTTTGTGTGACATCAAACATAAATCATCCACGCGCGAAAACCAGGTCTTCTAGATTCGTCACATCGGTCCAGGTCTCATACTTGGAGGGATTTAGCTTATCATCCATTTGACAATTACCAATGATTGTTTTTTTATTTGATAAAGAGAAGTATCTCTTTTGGAATATGAAAACTAATCATCAGGCCATCCCCCATCTCGACCTTATTATACCTCATGTCAGTGTTAATCACTTTGGTTTACTGGTTTGACGATAAAGCATGTCAACAAAACGGTTCCACGGTATTATACTTATAAACTGAACAGCAACCGGGAGGTTTACTTAGCCAAGAATTCATGCTTACTATTAATCGTAAATGATAGTTATATAACTTTTTTAAAATTCTAAGCTCCAGCTTATTTTATTTATTTTTAAATATTCTAAATATAAAAATTAAAACGCAAGACAATTATTGTTTTAGCATGACCTTTTGAACATAATTTTATTTATGTAATTATCTTTTGTATACATATACTTTTAAAAATGTCTTTCTCTAATATATAAGTGATTCAATTCATTTGCATACCTCTTCTTTATCATCATCATCATCATCTACTTATATACCGTATTTCAGTAATCGATTCACATGTAATTAAATTTTTAATCAGTTTTTGTACACTGATGATAATCGTAATTATAATAACCTGACTGATATACCATAAGTGTAATTTAAGCAGTATTTATACAGTACACTATCTGTAGAGTAGATAAGTAGGTAAGTAGGTAGGTAGATAGATAGATAGATAAGTGTACAATCATTCATAGACAAACACACGCACACACAAACATCTAAGTACATATATTAAAACCAGTTTAGTATAAACTCATACATATAGTATTGATTTCATGACTGGTTTTCATGAAGAGTTTAAAAATTCCAGTAATCTTTGGTTAAACTTTATTTTAATGCTTTATAACATCTTATTTATTATGAGTGAATTATGCTCATGTAATTAGTGTGCATGATTAGAGATTAAGTGAATGAAACCTATTCATCTTATAGTTGATATATATATATATGAAAATTAATGAAAATATTTATGAAAACTACTTATTAGATTGCATGTCAGTTCATCATGCTCTGAGTGTATGTGTGCGTGCGTGCATGTTTATGAAATAACAGGGTTACTTACGCAGTGCTCATTCCTTGCGTTGCGATTGGAATATATTGTATTAGATTTTCTATAGTTTGGTTTATAAGGGTTTGTTAACGTCTCCATAAGAAGATATGGACAGTCGAGAATTTTGACCAAGTATTAATAATTAGTGATACATATCCACCTTTGACTTGCTACAGGATGGTGTTTCCTGGAGTTCTAGTGAGAAGTTGTGACCAGTGAGGTCCAATTAGATGTTACGTGTGTGGATGGATGTCCCACCAACGACAATGGTTGGGGTCGCGCTAAATCACGAATTGGTAGAAGTTAGAATTCATGAGCCATTGAGTCGGGTCCCAGTGGCTGAATGGTATACGAGCTTGCCTTGTAACCGGAAGGTCCTGGTTTCGACTAGTGGCAGTGTGTGCGTACTGCCAATGATTTCCAGACTAGGATGAAACAGCAGCTGTCCAGTACTCTCTGGTTTTCAATGGTTCTCTAACTGATATCAGTCCGTGATCAACTCGAAAAAAATATTGTATTACAGGCATATCTGCATTGCACTATGTCCACCGGAATCATCTTAAGAAGGCAAAGTCTTTCATTTACTCTTCTGATGGTGTTCTCCATGTCATCACAGTAGCCAGGCCTAACTCATCACTTAACATTCAGATTCACCCTGACTGTCTAATAGGTGAATTAATTTTAACTTCTCCTCAGTATGTATCGATGAGAACTAATCCGTTGTGTAAAAAAAATAGTGAATTTTTGGTTAGAATGGAGGAATCCGTTTGAGTATGATCAATGATGTTTTGTCGAAGAGTAACTGTCAGCGGGTGGTGTTGTTGATATTACGGGGTGGAGTTGCTAGCTTCACAGGTGACCTTCCTCCTCTTCTGTCTAGTTAATAATGATAATAATAATCTACTATATTCCAAAACAGACAGTACTTATAATACAGAATGGAATTCTCAGCATTTGTCACAATACTGCATCTGATTTACTCAGAATATATATAAAAATTAAAAATTAAAACAAAATTAATCAGAGGAATTTGTCCACATTTACGATATAAAGTCAAAAATATTCGAAGTACAAATTAATAATAATAATAATGGCTTTATTCCAAACAGTATTTGTGGTACAGGTATGGAATTTTCAGCGTTCATTACAATATTGCATCTAATTACCTCATAAATTATATAAGGATTTAGAAATATAAAGCAACAACAACAAAAAGAAAAAGAGAAATAAAAGAAATAAAATAAAAAAGAACAGCATTACATTCACATATTTAAACAGTGCACCACAGGATACGATATATAAAATTAGTCTGTAATAGAATATATGAGCAGCAATATAATAGTAACAAAGAAAGGAGAACAAAAGCTAATGGGAACTATTTGTTAGAGTACCGCAGTAAATTGATCATGTCATGCCTAACAGTTTTCTCATCACATAACAGCTGTGCCAGATAAGGTATTGTGGAGTTGAGAATAATAAATATAATAGCAATAATAATAACAGTGAGTTTGTTTCAAACAGTATTGTCGATTCAGTTTGAAAATTTTAGCATGTTGTAGATGATTGAATCTAATGTTCTGTTGATATAGCAGCATGGTGAGGGTGAATACAAAATTAACAATTATAACACAGCTTAAGTGGTGTTCACACTTATGGAAAAATAAACAAATAAAAACAAAAAATTGAGAGTATTATAAGTATAAGAAGTACAATAACAATAAAGGTTAATGTTGTAAGGATGGAGGAAAATGGTTTATTTACCAGTGCAAAGAAGGTTAGTTAGTTCATGACTAACACTATTTTCATCACATAAAGTACGTGCGAAATATGGTATAGTGGAATTTTTATACTTAGACGTACGTGCATAAAGTCTTCTGAGAAGACTTACCTGAGGAGACAAAAGTTTGGAGCTGCGGGTGCTGAGGTGGATGCTCACAGTCTGACAAAATTCCTTCAGCGAATTTGTTGCATGAAATCAAGTGCCTATCAGTGACGATGTCAGCCATATGGCTCAACGGAATACCACTACTCGCCCTACTCACAGTCTTCAGAGTTCTACGAAGTATGACATAGTCTTTTTTAAGCGATCCAGGAAAGAATAAATGTGAATAGCTAAGAAGGATAGGTAATATGCACGGGTTGACAAACTGTAAGAGGAGAGGTAGAGTTATACCTGACTGCCTTAACTTGTTAATGTCAAAAGTCAGACGAAATATTCTTTAGGAAATCGCAAAGGCATCAAAAGACCAGAATAGGTCAGAAGAAAGAATTAATCCAAGATACTTGACAATGAATCACGTTCAAATCATTTGAGTGACTGGTGAGCATAATTTACATTTTTACCTTAAACTGTAATCCACCTTAACCAAATTCCACCAGTAAATTAAACCTAAATATGGCGGCTTGTTTAACTCACTTGGATAGCTAAATTTCCACCTGGTATGATGGATAAGTGCGTCGGTGGCATAGCGGTTAGGACTCTCGCCGATCATGCACGTGGTCCGGGGTTCGATCCCCGGCCGACGCACTCCTTTACCTCGCTAAGCCACAACTAAAAGCTGGTGAAGAGGAAAGGTTGGGCATGAGGTTAGCAACCCCATCCTGTAAAAATAAACACTGCTACAGAAACCTCAAGCCTCTAGCTTGAAGCCCTATGTTCCACTGGGGAACGTGAAGGAATAAAAAAATGATGCATAAACTCCTCTCAGTTCCTTATTGTTTTCAGATCGATTTATATAAAGTCCCATACGGTTTTTGTTTGCTGTAATGTGGGGCACTTCTCAACGAAAATGAGGAAAAAAATATTGTAGATATTTGGATGCTGCTTCAAATGGAACGATACAGAGTCACATACAATGTGATGCTGATTACCATTTTACTTCAAGATTCTCTACGAAGAGTGGCTTTTTTGCAATTTAAATACGCTGAAAGTGCTGTACTGTGTGCTAAAATATTGTCTAGAATAGAGCTGTTATTATTATTATTATTGGATGGAGGATGGAGGAGAGGAGGTGAGCTCCTTGTGGCTCAACGGCCTACAAGCTCGCCTTGTATCCAAAAGGTCCTGGATTCGAACCCCGGTGGGTGCGTACTGATGAAGAGCCCCAAACTAGGATGAAACAGCTGTCCAGCACTCCCAAGTGGTTTTCCACTGGTTCTCTAACTAATGTCAGCTCATGATGAAATCCTCCATGAGATCCATATTATTTTACACCAATGGTTATTCTATCTCTGTTCAAATTCAGAAAGGGGAATTTTTCAATCATTCTTTACCTGTGAGGAAATTCTCACCCAAAAATTATTAAAATCCCCTAAGGTTCAGAGTAGAGCGTAAGACTTCAGAAGCGCACTTCTACTATGTCCTGTTATCTGACGAACTCTTTACCTGGCTCCACGATTGTCTATAGTCTCTCATCTCTTTCTCAACCCAAAGTCATCCGTGGACACCCGACTCATCGTTCTCCAGTGAAATTCTACTTGAGGACCCCTTGCACGAGATGTTATTCCAACAGTTTTCTCGTCATGTGTCTGATTCATCTCCACTTTTTTTCAGGTGATTTGTTGAGAAGTAGGTTCTGATTTGGTTCGTTTCCAGAATTTGGTGCTGCTAATTCTTTCTGGTTGGCCATCAGGTCTTCACTATGGACAGAAGGTAGCCGTGTGCAGTGTTTGCAAAATGTTTTTCTTGACAGGCACGCCAAGTTTCTGACCCATATAGAAAGAAGCATTTCTATTGATTCAACATCTGAATAACACCATTCTGTTTTAGTAGTAATTAATTAATTAATGCTAAGTTTATTCTTACTTTTTTTGTTGGTTGAAGAAGTTGTATAATCAGCAAAGTGTCACGTGACACTGCTGCTTAACTCATTAAATATTAATATGAATAGAGACAATGATATATACGTAATTGAACAAAGTACGTGGTTTCTCAGAAAAACACTTTCATTCTTAAATACTCTATAAAATATTTGATTATTCTATAGACTAGTATGACGTTATACTTTTTCCAGTAGTTTCAGTTATGTTGTAATAGTGATTATCTTACCTTCTAAAGATTTACTCCAGTTTAGTATTATTTAGATTGCATCAACCTAATGTTTTTCAACATATTTCATTATGCTTAAATGTCTACTGGTAAACGAATTTATTGACTGTTTGGTTGATTATGGCTGGCAGTTGAATGCATAACGCGCTATTTCTCATTTCTGAGACCTATCGGCTGGATTTATCTGCATTGCTAGCACGAGATGGTTTTTCGACCTGGGCTCGAGTCCATAGTTTATCTGGCCAAGTTAAACTTTAGACACCAGTAACTACCAATCAGCGAACGAAGCCGAATTATCCAATGAGATTCACGAACGTAGTTCAATGTTGTATAGCTCTTGATTCATTTCAGTGCGTGCCCTTACAAGGTTACGTTTGCAACTAGAAGAGGATAGTGTCTGGACTTAGGCTTGTTTCGAAAGGAGAGAAGTTGTTCGTGTGGTGGTGTAATGACTCTCAAAAGCTATACTAGGTCAACTGATGGTTTTGTACATCGTTGTGGAATATGCTGGAAGCGAGTTAGTATTAGAGAGGGTAACATTTCGTGGGAAATTTTTTGGCTAGGTCGCATCTCTCCCTAACCCAGATTTTGTTCATTTACAATTACTGGGTACTCAAACAGCTTGTGAGAGCCGCTGCTGCCGAGACGGAGAGCAGCCACGTCTCAACAGTACCACTGGTATACCAGCACTGCAGGGACATCGCCTCATGGAAAATAGACAGAATTACTTCGTTGTTAGGCGGGGACGACGTAGTAGTCCATGTGCATGAGACAGTGTTGGTGAAGAAGAAATATAACCGCTGTCGTCAGAGAGCAAACAACATTTGAGTCATAGGTTTATACGACACGTCCTTCCGAAAAGGAGTTGTTGGAGGAATAGCAGACAGGAAGGCGACTACTTTGGTACCTATTATAAAGTGACTTGTGAAACCGGGATCAATTGTACATACTGACGAGTAGAAAGGCTATGATTCATTGTCATCCCTGGGATACATTCATCACAGAGTGAACCACTCCAGTGATTTCGTGGATGCAGTTACAGGGATTCATATAAATTCCATTGAAGGATTTTGGGGTCGATTGAAAAATAGAATAAGGGCTATAAATGGATCTCAAAAGGATCTCATTTATAGTCATTTAAATGAATATATGTATAGAATGTGGTGCGACTTCTCTATTGACAGTCCCATGCTGAATTGGGAGATGTTTCTCTCCCATGTTCGGGAAAGATACCCATTGTAACCGTTTTATCATTTTTTATGCATTTTTCTATAAATATACGTTTCCGCTTATCGTAAACGCCTCTTTCATGTGATTGGTCCGTTCAAGGTCGTTTGCTGATTGGTTGTTACTGGTGTCGAAAGTTTAACTTTGCCGTTTATCTTTTTAAGTGCCAAGTTCCTACCCACTGAATCATGCTAGTCAAGTCTTATGCAATGGGTACCAATCTGAATATCACCATCACAGAAGCATACTTACTAGGAGCTGAAAAGTAAATACAGACTGAGCAATTCGGTTCAACAGAGATCAGTCGACAGAGGATACAAAATAACAAACATCTGTCGCTTAAATTCTCAGACACAATGTTAAATAGCATCAGATAAACACATATTATTCTGTGATTTCGCCTTTCAGGGAGTTGAACTTCTCTCCTCCAGCTTAACTCATATAAGTCGCTGTGTACAGAACTCTAGAGATTGTCAAATCAAAAGACAGTTAAGCTTTTATTTTAAGTCCAACTATTTGAACAAAGGAGATGCAACAAGATAGGATAACGTCAAAGCGTATTCCATTGGCTTTGCTTTAGCTACCTGTAAAACCGAAAAATATTTTAAGTTTAAGTACAGGGAAATGTTTAACTTAATCGCAAAGGTGACATGATGTCAGCTAACAGGTAACTCAGAGTCCAATAAACAGTGCTCAGAAACTACACGCATATTAATTATACACAAAAAATTCAAGTTAAAACAAAACAAAGCCGAAAAATGTTTGAACACATTGCAAAGTGAGTTACATGATACTGATTACAGGTGGATGAACAGATTATAAGTCAGTAATAAGTTGCGCAACAACATGGTCGGTTCAAAGCATATCCCAGAAATTATAGGTGACATCATGTCACCTTTGCAAGTACTCTAAAAGTTTCTCTGTAAACAGATTGTATTACCCTGCAGTTTGTGCGACCAACAGCACTACTCAGCATGAAAAATAAGATCTCGACTTACAACTCCAATGTGAAGTCAGTGCCACTTGCCATACAGTTCAGATACTTGGCGCCACTCCGCGTCGCGTCACGAAGAGCACTCCGAACAAACTACAGACCTCCATCAACACCTGTCTTTGCTCAATACTACTCAAGATCAGGTCACCGGCGGCGAATGTTTAGTAACAGGGGGGATCTCTGGCAACCCAGCAGCAACCGATTGTGTACGAAATATGCAAGAAAAAATGGAGATAGGTGGATTTGTCACACTCTGAGAAAGCAAACCATCAAGTGAGTGACATCACACGCCAGGCCATCACTCGAGTGGAACCCAAATGGTAAGTGGTAAGTTGGTCGTCAGTGAGAGGGTGACAACATGGAGGATGTCATGAGAAGAGGAGATGAAAGCATGTGGACAGACGTGTAGCAAGGTGAAAACGTTGGTGGTGGAGAACCGAACGCAATGAATTCGTTCTTAGGAACTAAAGGAGACAATAATGACATAATTGGAGAGAGACCGACGGAAAAAAATGGTGACATCACCTAATGCTGTACAGACCAAACTGTTGGCTTTCTTCTCCTTATTCAGATTTTTAGAATGCAATACGTATATGAATCTACATAGTATGGAATTATACACCATCGACTGATTGAGATGAATAGTTGTCCACCACTCAAAAAGACTAGTAGTACTCGCTAGCCAGGCCGAGGTGATCTAAACACCACGGAACGGAAGTTTCACTCTTCTGGTGCTGAGCTCATCAGTAGTTTACCATGTGTGACTTATCTCTGCGAGACGAATCAGTTCAAACCACCAGATTTCTGACTAGCGAGATCAGCTCGATCCGGCTAGCAGGTACAACTGGTTGATATGAGTGTTAGGCAAACTACTCATCTGAATCAATCAGTAGTATGTGTAGTTATATGTAAATATTCTGACTTACATAATTACGATTTATGGTATCAAGTCGATCACATATTATGATGATGATCTGAGTGACTTGGTTTCCAAAGAAACCTACGGTAAAACTTTCACTCCTTCCAACTGTATAGATAGTAAAACGCTGACTAATTTGCAAAGTGTGAATATTTGTGAAGCTTACAAGTAGATAACAATCTGTGATGAAATATACTGACGGTTTTTATTCCATTCCAATGCTGGGCAACTTTCGTAGTTCGTTAACCTGATCCGAATGCAATACACATCAGAAGACAAATCTAAGTTACAGCATTGGAGGATGGTCGAGACGCTTTGGAGTACAATGTGCAGGTGCTTTATGTTCTCCACTAACTAACATCCTAAATGCTTCTTTCTCCAAAAATGTCGTACCTGTTGCATGGGAAGAAGTTAAAATAGTCCCTGTCCCTAAACCTGGAAATAGCAAGAACGTGAAGTTCAGACCCATTGTCTTCACTTCCCCGTTTCTAAGGCTTATGGGAAAACTAGTACTTCTTAGACTTGAACCCTCCCTTAAAGGCTTTCAAGACCCCAAACAATTTGCCTATAGACAGGGTAGGAGTACATTAGACGCTGCAGCTGTCTTACACAACAACATCGTCTCATCACTAGATAAAGGTGCTAAACACGTCCGCTGCACGTTTCTTGACTTCACTTCTGCTTTCGACTCTGTTCCTAGATGTCTCTTGCTGAATAAGGTCTCTATGACACAAACTGAGTCCTGAGTCACTTCACTAACTGGCTGCATTCTTACTTCTCTAACAGAAAGCAGTACACTGTATGCAAAGGTAAATCCTCCTCTGCTGCGCTGACTGAAGCTGGTGTCCCTTAAAGTGCTGTACTCTCGTCACTTCTCTTTTCTTTCTTTCTACATGACTTACCATCTTCAAATGACATTAATTTTGTCACATATGTTGACGACCTGACAGTATCTTTGCCTGTCAATTGTCAAAGTGACTGCTCTGAAATAAATGGCTTTCTATCATAAATCAGCCAGTGGTTCAAGGAAAACGTTCTTACCTTAAACCCCTCCAAACGCCAAAAAGTCAATTCCCCCCTTTAGGCATAAATCTGACCTAAACAAACATGGGTAGCTCTCACGAGGTATGCAACATACATGGCACTGAAATAGAAACCAAGTCGGAAATTAAATACCTAGGCGTCATTCCAGCTGCTGATCTCTCCTGGTCGTCTCATATCTTGGCAATTTCTAAGAAAATATTCCGTCTCACCTTCTACATCAAGACGTTAAAATATTCTGGTATAACCCAACCCTTACTCCTACAATTCGTTAATTCTCGCATTCTGCACATTATTCTCTATTGTTCCCCCTTCGTTTCTCCCGGGCTACTGAATGAAGAAACACTATACCTTATTACGCAGAGTGTTAAAGGTTGTCAGCAGGGTAAGCAACGTGCCACTTAACCAGCTTGGTAACATTCTGGTCGACAGGCACATGGACTCATGTGAAAAATGGGCCAAATCCATTTTATCTAACTCACACCACCCTCTTTACTCACAACTCTCCCCTTGCATCTCATCAGGTAAAACCAGGAGCCTATATATAGAACTATATGCTTGCACCAGCAAGTACAAAACTCAACCATACCCTACTTAGCTCGTGTTCTATGCGATAAAGAAAGCATTAGGCGTGACACCTATAAATCATTGAATAGTCAGTAGAACAACTGGACCTCGTCTTACCAACTCATATCATTTATGGGTACAACATTCTCTTTCTTTTCTTCCTTTTCTCTCTCTTTTTTCCGTTATGTGCTGCTTTGTTTCTTTCTTCCGCTTACGCCAGTAAATATGATACCACCTACTTTTCTAACACCTTCAAACACTGTTCAGCTTTACCTTTGCTACCGACATGCCAATGTGTTGTTGTAATAATGAACTGAGATTTCCTTAATCTATGTAGAATTCTATTTATTGATAATGTACTAACTGGATGCAATACTGTAGTAAAGAAAATGCTGAGAATTCCATTCTGTATCACAAGTACTGTTTTGGAATAAAGCAAATTATTGTTATTATTTTTTTTTTTTTTTTTTTTTTTTGGATTTACAGCTTGATTTCCACACCGTATTTTCAGTACAAGTGTGGAACTTTCAGCATGGATATCGGTTGCCCAAATTCAGGCATACCTTAGATATCGGGTGTGCGCCGGCAGGGGTTCGAACCCCGGACCATGTGCATGGTCGGCGAGAGTCCTAACCACTGTGCCACCGACGCACAGTGGTTATCGTCTGTTTGTTGTACACATACTATATGAGGTTGGAAACAATCGGTAGGAATCCGCACTTCGCTAAGGGTTCGTGCTTATTAGTAACTTTACAGTAAGGTGTGTTTGCAACGTTGAAAGAACTGATATATCCCTTCTAAGATATATAACTGCGTCATCCAGTGCTGTTGAGCTAGCTATTCACTCTCATACAATCAGCAGTTAGTTAGAAAGAAGTATTTGCTCGACTTTAGTTCGCGAAAAATACCCATTAGTGTCAATAATTATATATTCAGGTGATGAAAACTTGCATAACACAAATCTATCTTATAAAACAGCTAAAACATTACACCTTATAGTTTGAAAAGTTTGTTAAGTTGGAGTGTTTGAATTCATTCAAAGATGTTGTTAATTCTCACAATATTCCTTTTCTTTTTCTTTTCTTCTTTAAAAGGTAATAATTATGCAAACTTATCCTCATCCAAATATAGTGGAAATGTTTGGTTCTTATTTAATTGGAAATGAATTATGGGTTGCAATGGAATATTTGGAGGGTGGTGCATTGACCAATATTGTCACACGAACACTGTAAGCATCATTCTGTGTTCATATTTCAGTGGTATTTTTTAACTCAACAAAACCTAGTTAGCCTGTGGGGTGTTGTAGTTCAACTCTGGTAGACAGTCAGATGTTCGGTGGATCGAGTACTGCCGCGTTTCAGATTCCGGTTCATCTCCAGACATCACCCATATATATATGTGCAAATGAAGTCTCTTCCAAGCTCTGATACTACAAATAAAACCAGAAACCAGTTGCTATAATAGAGGAGAATGAGAGATCAATACAGAATATAACAAAATGGATAGGCGAAACAGTGACACATCCTTCAAATTCTGGCAGTTTTCGTTATTGGCTGAAAAAGCAAATACCTAAGAGTAATATTGATCACTGATTTGGGATTATATATATTTTGTGTATAAGATGGATGTCCTTTTGTACGCAGTGATGTTAACATCAAAGGGATATGTGGTAATTTAGGGAAGAAAAGTTGCTAGTGTGACCTTTAAGAACCCACTTGTATTTTAACTACTATTATTGTTCTCTTGGGTTCCAACTGGAACATACGGCTTTGACAGCACATCTCCACCTTCTTCTATTTCCTGCTGCCCCCTTTAGCTAGCCCCATGATTGCCTAGAATCTTTCGTCTCCTCTCGCCAGACGATCTCCTCCATTTCACCTTAGGATGACTCAGTGGTCGTTTCCCACTCGGATTCCACTCGAGCAGCGCCATGACATGTGATGTCCTTCCACGGTCTCCTCAGCAAATGGCCAATCTATCTGCATTTTCCCCCACGTGTCTGTTGAACGATACGTTCTTGTTTAGTTTATTCCCATACTTTCTTGTTGTGGATTTTTTATGGACATTTGATCTTTAACATAGAGTTAGTGAAGGCAGCTGTTAATAAAAGTCTTCAACACGTTGAAGTTGCTTTACGTGATGCGAGAGCCAAGTTTATGACCCATATAGAAACACTTACTGTCTTAATATTTGTGTTCAGAATCCGAATTTCGTTGTTTATGCTGTGGAGGAGTGGGGAAGATTACCGAACCAATTTCAGATTGGTGCAGGTGTATCTAGCTTTCACGGTGCTTTCTGGCTTAAACATCTTCATTAGCTCCGTGCTTCGCAGATAAGTGAAGGAAGTAACCTCCGTCAAATTTCTCACGCTAATAGTAACTGGTGCTGTTATTATCGCTGTTAGTTGGTCAACTTCATCACTTCCATCTTCTCTATATTCACCTGGAGTTCTGTATTCGTTGCTGAAAGACAACTCCTCTACAGGGAATCGAATTCGGGCCTTCCAAGTGACAGGTGGAGATACTCACCGGTATACTATCGAGGAGTACTCTGTATTCTTAAGAAAGAATTAAATCATCTTCTTTTTACAAATCATTGAGTCATTTTTGGTCAAATTGAAAGAAATTTGGATTGGTGAGTCGATTGCTCTACGGCATGAATTAAGCACTGACTATGCTGTCTAGAAGGACAATGGAAGTTATGGATGACTGTTTGAATCACTGGGCCACCTGTTTTTCATTCTAACAAAATGCATCGTATTTCTTCTGATTTCTATTGTTTTAAGTTATCATTTATGTCATTTAGTCGCAGAATGTACAAACGCATATTTTTTTAATCGGTTTTCAAAATATTGGTGCTCATTTCTCGCTGATGAAGTTAGAATATTGCAGGAGTTTGATTGATGCTTCAAATAAAACTACAATATGGCACATAATGTACTATGTATGAATGGCTATTTTACTTAAAGATCATTGCTATAAGTAAGTTGGTAGATGGTGACTAGCAGCGGATGCACATTTCGTTCTATTTGCCACTCGTCATCCGGATGCACCTGCATTCCGCAGTGATTCAGTGATGATGTTTCCACCGAGGCTGGAACCCAGTTCACATAGTTTAAAACTTCATAGCATTATCCACTAGAACGAAAGCCACCTCTTGTGTGACGGGCCATATCAATTATTTCACTGAATTTTAGATTTTCCCTTCGATTGATTGGACCGAAGTGCTCGGTCTCAGGTTGGCACGTCTGTTGGCTTCTTGTGCAGATGCTTCGACGATGTCTGGGCATGTAATTAGAATTAAATTTGTGGATGGTGACTAGCAGTGGAGTAATCCAGGATAACGCGCATTTCGTTATATTTGAGACTCGTCAGCTGGGTGTACTTAGGTACAGTCAATCGATACGAAAATATAAAATTCAATTAAATAATCAATATGACCTGTTGCACAAGAGACCCTGGCTCTCGTGGCCCAAGTGGTCTAGTGGATAACCCTTTGGCGTTTGAAACTATGGGAACTTGTTTCGAAACTCGGTGGGAACACCATCACTGACTGACTGGGGAATGCAGGTACATCCATCTGGAGGACGAGTGGCAAATAGGACGAAATCCGCATTATCCTGGATTCCACTGTTAGTCATCATCAATCAATTACCTTCTGATTACATGTCCAAACATCGTCGAAGCATCTGCACAAGAAGCCGACATTTCAACCTGAGACTGAGCACTTTGGTTTATTCAATCGACATTTCATTGCTGTTGACATTTCCCAGCTTTGAGTTTTACTAGTTGGTAAATTCTTCAGGTGAAACAGCTTAAAATTTGCTGACAGTTATAATTTAGGAAGGCATGGAGTTTGGTTTCCTCACATCACAGAAAGTTTATTTATTCTAAATTTCATTTCAGATTTCGTTTTGTACTGACATTAGTTAAAGAATAATTTTCTATAGTTTGGTTTATAAGGGTTAGTTATGTTTTTACGAGTTGACCACGGATTGATATCAGTTTGAGAACCATTGAAAACCAGGGAGTACTGGACAGCTGCTGGGTTCAAATCCCAGTGGGTGCGTGCTGCCGATGATTCCCAAACTAGGATGAAACAGCAGCTGTCCAGTACTCCCTGGTTTTCAATGGTTCTCTAACTGATATCAATCCGTGATCAACTCGTATGAAGAATAATTGATAACCAAGGAACACTGGACAACTATCCTGTCGTAGTTCAAGACTCTTGACTAATGCCAACTATGACACTACTAAGGATTGAGATCGTGACGGTGAACTTACGAGAACAGTCAGCACCATTCAGTATTCAGAAACTCTCAAATGTATGTTGGTTTGTGACTAAATTTCGACTGAAATTAACCAAAATTTCTACACAACGCTGGATGCTTAATTATTATTCTCAAGCTCATTATTGGACACAGTATGGATATCCTAAAGTTATAATAATAAATCATGTCCGATGGAGTTCACCACATGTCCGTGAAGGGGGTCGTCATCGATGTCATTGGTTGGAGGTAGTGCTATATCACCAACTGCTAAAGTTGTAATTCATGGTTTGATGAATTCCAACCCGGTGGAGGAATGATGCTGGTCTGATAATCGGAAGGTTCTGGACAATATCCTTGAGTGTTCACTGCTAAAAAACATCGAAATAGGACGAGCGGTTATCCAAAGCCTTTCGATTTCCAAAGACTGTCTAACTGTTGTCAATTCGCCGTAAAATCTACAATGAAATTAGCCAAAATCTATAAAAAACTGCAACAGACAGACCATTAACAATCTGAAATCAGTGTGGAAATATACTGTGCTCAGCATAAAGAATAAGAATCGAATTTTCAACACTAATATCAAGTCCCTGCTGTCGTTATGTTCCAGAGGTTTGATGTATCAGCAAAATTTTATCAACAGATAACTTTTCTGGATCCACATTAAACATCAGGTATCCAGAAAGGATTAGCAACAAGGAACTCTTGAAATGAAAAAACTAAGAACCTGTCGCCTAACAAATATGGCGGAGAAAAAATGGAGAAGGATTGGACATACATTGATGAGATCACTCAGTGACATCGTCATCAATTTTTAATCTCCGTTGTCATAACTCACTCAACCCAATAAGTTAGTCAGAGTTAACTAGCAATGTAATTTGCGGTGATTATGTGAGATAAATGGGATATGTTAATAACCATAGCTCTAGTAAGACTACTTACCTTACTTTACTTCGGCTATCTCCTACGGGAGGATGAGCCGGCTTCATGAACATCTCGAATCATCGCTGCCCAGGTGCGGCGATCTGATGCAAGGTTTTGCGACAGGGTTATCCAATTCTTGTTCCACAGACGGAGTCCGTAGACGGTTTGTAGCCCCAGGCACTCCATATCAGCCTTGACTGTACCAAGCCATGTTTTCAGCTATCCACCCCTGCGACATCGCCAAGGTGGTAATGGCGAGGGATTTAGAACTGATTTGACCAGATCGTCATCTGGTCGGCGCAGAACATGGCCAAACCACCGAAGGCGACGTTGTTGGACCAGTATTGGAATTTGGTTGATGTTGTAGCAACGACGAAGAGTTCATGAAGTTTCATGGGAATTTGATACGAGTAATGTCCCCAGAATCGCTCGGCCTTTTGTTTGAGAGTGTAGCTCTAGCCTTTACACAACCAAGTGTGACCTACAAGGCGGTAGGAGTGGAGTAGGGAGTTCGCTATCCATTGGCAGCCGGTGACCGGAGTTCGGTTCATACGCCTTTTTGAATGGGGCCAGACATCCAGGAAATCCAACAAGCCTTTTGTCCATACGTCTGCCGGTGAGCTCCAGAGAGCTTCATACGCCGGTCGTTGGAGGTTTGGAATCAGGGTTTAGCCATCTCCCCTAGACTGTCATCCAATGGACAGTCAACCCGGTGACGAGCGCCGGGCATCCGCTTTTGCCCTCTCACTTTGGTGAAAAACATCTCCGCCACGTGAAGGCAGTGAGTAGGACTTCCCCAGGAGAGGCTATGTAAGACGCCCGGTCATATGGGAGCCTTTCAAGAGGTGTGCGGAGGGGTGGCCAACCCGCAGCGCAAGGCACCCACCCCCGACCATCCTGAGGCTAGTAAGACACGTATTCAAGAGTAGAAAAAGTGGTTGGCTGTATAAATAATTTAAGATGCAGTCACGCACTCACACAGAGAAAGAGAAAAAAGTATATTTATCTTCTGAATGGTCTAGTTAAAAATTCATCAAATCAATGAACTATTGATTCATAATTTTTCAAGTGGGGTTTTCTTACTGACGGTCTCTTACTGAAGGTCTCTGATTCAACTGTTGCTGGATGTCAACTAAATTCAGATTACTGGATAACGTTGGCAGTTGACTTTCATATATTCATGAAATCGACTTATTCAAGGTCGAATTTCATCACGAAGTATTAGACAAAAGTTTCGTGTAAGCTGCGTACTCTTCATTGATATAAGAATAAAACTTGGGCACTGTGGTAGAGTTTAATTCCATTATGGGTAAATTTTATTTTGATAGAGTCTCACAGTGTTATACAGTAATACAGCAATAAATTGTGCTCGAAACGTCATCAGTAAATATTACTGTATAACACTGTGAGACTCTATCAAAATAAAATTTACCCATAATGGAATTGCAGGCTCTTCAGTAGGACGAGTCAGCTATCGAAGGCAAAAATTTTAGGTTACAAGTCTGAAACGTCACCTTCCACCTGCTGAGGGGGAACCCATTGGACCATATAGTCCAAAACTAAGATGAAACCGATGCCCAGTACTTCATATTTTTCATTCGTTCTCCAACTGATGTCTTTTTATGATGAAGTTCTACTTAGAAACTCATTTCATCAATAATCAATACAATTGGACGGTTCCAATTAAATTGTACCAATAGTTATATTACTATTGATAGAAAGTCCCAGTGAGAAGTCGAGATTATCGGGATTCATGAAGTCGGGTGAGAGGACAGATAGTGACAATAACATAAAGTGGTATCACTGTGTTTGGTAAACTGACAGATGTTATAAGTAAAAACACAGTTGTTTTTGTTCAGCGAAGAAATTTGTTTTCAACGTCTTCATTTTCAAGCTGTACAGTCTTATTTATATTACAGAAAAGGTTATTAAGTGGCACTAAATAATTGCTCAGTCAATATACATATATGTGATAAGAATAACGATAATTAAAATGTTATAAGAGGTAGAGTTGAAGTGGATAAATTACAAAATTACTAAAGATTGTTTTATAAGTGAATTGAAATCAAAAATGTTTTAAAAATGACTAGTGTTGTCGAAAAATTTTAAAAAATTAAGAGTACGATTACGATAAGAATGAAGATGTGAAGTGAAGTGGAAAGAATTCAAGTGGTAAAATAAAATAAAGTAAAAACTAGAAAGAACATTACTATGACCAAGGTAAAGAAAGGGGTTTGAAAAAACGTTTTTGAACACATAATTTAGGTTTCTGTTCATGTATAGCTAAAGCTTCGGCTATGCATAAGTGAAGAAAACGTAAACTTTTGGATCGATTCGATTTTGCCATGTATATAACTTTGAAAGATGAATCACGTGGGGCTAAATGACCTGACTCTAACAGGTGATCACAGATAGACGACTTTGCAGTTCTACGTTCGCCTTTCATTAACCAGACTGGATAGTGTTCAGCTACACGTTTTTGGAGATTACGCTTACAACGTTCAATATAAACACCTCCACAAGAGCGGGTAAAAGAGTAAATACACATGGATGTGGACAGAAGCGGTAATCTATCCTTGACGCATTGTCTAATCATATTTAGGCTGGTAAAACCTAGTTGTAAGTCAGCTGCAGGAAAAGTACGTCTAATACGTTTAGATAAACGATTTTTAATCAATTCCGAAACGGTGTCACCTTTGAATGCCAGACTGATAAACAGTTTCTTCTTTGGCACTGTAATTTGTCTAGGGGCGTGTTCTTTCTTGATGTTACGTTCGATGAACCTTGTAGGATAACCACTGTTAAGGAGATTTGATCGAAGCTTATCTAGTTCACTATCGATTGTCTCTGCAGAGCATAAGGAATGAATAAGATTTCTCTTTCTCCCTAACGGTACCCAACTGTTGAAGTTAGTGTACTGCCCAGTGAATGTTGGCTTTCGGTAAATCGACCTTAACAGTGTGCCATTCTCTCTTCTATCAAGCTTAACATCAAGGAAGTGAAATGAGGAATTCGACTATTCTTTGACCGTGAGAAGCAAAGATGGGTGAGAACCATTAAATATTCCAAGAAGTTCAGCAGTTGAAGAGTTTTCGTCACATACAATGAGAGTGTCATCTATATATCTTTTATACATAAACAAACTACCGATGGTTTCCCTTAGTGGGCCATTCTCTAAGCTAGTCATGAAGACGTCGGACAGATGTTAGACTTCATGGTTGTCCTTGCTCGTTTGATTTGTTCATAAGGGGCTCAGTTAAACTAAGCGCGGTTGGGAGAAATTTGACACAAGCAACAAATTGTAGAAGATCTCATGAATGAACTGTTAAACATTGATGTTATTTATTCCTTCGGATGATATTCTGACTAAATTTTAGCCATGAAAATCCTTTAGACGTTTCAATTTGTACTTTCTCGATCAAAAATTATGTACTTTAAGGCGCATATGAATTATAGCACTCATTAAATGTTTGCTTTCTATTGGTGATTTTTATCTCTGTGTTTTATAGAATGTCAGAGAAACAAATTGCTACAGTGTGTCGTGATGTTCTTCGTGCCTTGGCCTTTCTACATGATCATGGAATTATTCATAGGGATGTTAAATCAGATTCAATTTTATTATCTATTGAAGGACGTGTTAAGCTGTCTGATTTTGGTTTCTGTGCAAGAGTAAGTTTTAACGTCTATATATATATAAGCCTTGATTGAAGTTTTCAATGATAAATTTTACTTTTAACTTTCTTATCTATGAACTATTCATGTGTAGTGCGTCGGTGGCACAGCGTAAGAATGCTCACCGACAACGCCTCATGTCGTTTGACACCCGGTCGACACACTACTTTACCTCGCTAAGCCATTAATAAGACTGGTAAAGAGGGAAGGTTGGGGGAGGGCGTGAGGCTAGCAACCCCATCCCGTAAAACTAAACACCACTGCTACCGAAACTTCAAGCCTCTATGAAGACAGCATCACTCACTGAAGATGCAGGTCTATCTGGCCGCTGAGTTCTAAGTAAGACGAATTGCGAATCCTGGATTCCATTACTAGACACAATCAATTATATGATAGCAGGCTGACTTTGGGGCATTGTCAGACCATTCGCACAGAAGTTCATAAGGCAGCTGTGACCGAGCCTTTTGGTCAGCTGACTAATGTATATTAGTCTTGGCCCTCTCCTCATTACTGACTAAGCAATTAGGGTTTACTGCGGCGGTTGCGGGGAGAGAGATCTTCATTTTGAAATAATAGAGAAGATTTGTAGCTCAGGTGGATGATTTGCAATAAAAAGTGTTCTCTGAGCTGGTTGGTTTAGTTGCAAAGCTTTCATCGTCCTTCTGCACAACATCTTCAGCGCCATATTTAACACAAAGTGAAATGACGCAATTACATCACGCATGAAGAAATTTAAATCATTTCACTTTGTGCTAAATATGGCGCTGAAGATGTTGTCCAGAAGGACGACGAAAGCTTTGCAACTAAACCAACCAGCTCAGAGAACACTTTTAATTGCAAGAGATCTTCATTAGTGAAACTAGACAGGTTTGAAGCTAACTATTGAAAAGTTAGAGGCTGGAGGTCATAATCAAGCAAATCCTTACTCCGTAACCTAAACGTAACATGCTCATAGTGATACCTGAAGATAACCAGCTATTAATAATATAAGCTAGTAATATCGGTGCAGCACCCAGCATGAAAAATAAGAACTTCATCAACAGCTATCTTAGATCAGATGGCCAGAAAAGATCAGCAACAGGGATCTCTGGTATCCAACCAAACCAGTAGAAACTGATTATGCAATAATTATGCAAGAAGAAATGGAGGTAGGTGGATTTGCCGTACTCTGAGAAAGCAAACCATCAAGTGAGTGACATCACACGCCAGGCCATCACTTGAGTGGAACCCGAATGGGAAGTGGTAAGTTGGTCGTCAGTGAGCGGGTGACAATACGGATAGGGTCATGAGAAGAGGAGATGAAAGCATGTAGACAGACGTGGAGCTAGGTGAAAACGTTGGTGGTGGAGAAACGAACGCAATGAATACGTGCGCGGCTGAATCCCTTTGTTTCTGTAGGAGCTAAAGGAAACAGTAATGATAATAATAATAATAATAATACACATTGGTCTCTGTGATTCAGTGTGTGTTTGTCTTATCGATATGGAGCACCCCTTCATTCTCTTCATAGTGCTTTTCTATGTTTTCTTCAGTTAAAATGCTCGTCGAAAGGCTTGAAAAAATATTTTAAAATGTGCGTCATCACTTAATACCACTGTAGGATATAAGCGAATGACTAACGTTAACTAAAACGCGAAGTAGTGGACTGAATTATTCGGAAGACTGTATGCAGTTGGAAGGCGGAAATACATTGAACCACTGAAAATAATATGGAAGATTTGAACTTGCGTGTCACAAAAATTAGGAGACTCACAGGCGGAAACCAAAACATCGGCAGGCGAGTCACGCAACAGAGACAAGACATCAAATGAACAGAGAGAAGACAAAGACGATAAAGATAATCGATGAACAACAACCATAAGCACCAAGTACTATCAGATCCAAAAAAATTTGAAGAGGGTCACTTCACTTCGTTCACTTATCTACGCAGCATCGTTTCAACTGCAGGCATCAGCATGGGTGAAGATCTTAATAACCGGAATCACAAAAGAAAAGGCAGACGTCCATCAATCTGAAATCAGTGTGGAAACTCTCTGTACTCACTTGGCTTAAAGAACAAATTTTTCAATCTCAATACCAATGTAAAGTTAGTCAGTGTCTCTACATATTGGTCAGAAGCTTGACGTCAGTGTCGCGAAAGCATTTCTACCAGTCTACTGAAGACTTTCATCAACAGCCTCCTTTGCTAACTGCATAGTGAAGGTCGGATATCCTATCAGAAAGGATTAGCAAGAAGAATCGCTGAAAGCGATTCAATGAAGAACCTTTTGCTAAAGGATAATTGTAGTGAAAGTGGACACAAACTGAGAAGATCATCGGGGGATATCGTTTGGTAGGCCAATCCGCGAGTGGAACTCGAGTGGAATACGACGAGTTGTGCGTCGCTAACTTATAGCGCTGAGTGAATCACTGGAAGCCAAGGATTGCTGAATAACTCTTTCGCACCTAAGTTGGGATTTTCCAGACGTTCGCATCCAATGAACCAAGATGAACTGCTTATTTACGAATCCAGTCCATCGAACATTCTTATTACTGCGTTTAAATTAATTGACCCGTAAATTCTAATTTCCGTCAAATCACGATACATCAATAATGTCAATCAATAATGTGTTAGAAGTTATTTCGTGGTTGATGACTAGCAGTGGAATCCAGGGTGCGAATTTCGTCCTATTTGGGACTCGTCCTCCAGCTGAATGTACCTGTATTCCGCAGTGAGTGATGATGTTCCTATCGAGGCTCAAACCCAGTGCCCATAGTTTCAAACGCCAGCTGAAGCGTTATGCACTAGACCACTTGGGTCACGAGAGCCACGGCTTCTTGTACAACTGGTTATATTGATTATTTAATTGAATTTTAGATTTTCCCGTCGATTGAATTAAACAATAATGTGTTAGTTATTTGATTTATTTGATTTTCTGAAATATATTTTTCCCAGGTGTCTCCTGAACATCCAAGAAGACGAAGTCTTGTCGGAACACCATATTGGATGTCACCTGAAGTGATCAGTCGTTTGCCTTATAATACATCAGTAGATGTTTGGTCAATGGGTGTATTACTAATTGAAATGGTTGATGGTGAACCATCCTTCTTCAATGAACCACCTTTACATGTTATGCGACATATTCAAAGAGATGGTATCCCTCACTTGATGAATCCTCACAAAGTGAGTTCTTCTTATTGATCATAATATATATAATTCTCCATCTTTATGTAATTTAAAGTGTCGGTAGGAACATTATTTTGGAAAATAGGCCGTTGTATATTTTTGTACAAGTATGTAATTTTCAGCATGTGATACCGGTAGCTCAAATTTTGCAGGCCGACCATTAATATCGGGTGAGCGTCGGCAGGGGATCGAACCCCGGACCATGTGGATGGTCGGCGAGAGTCCTAACTGCTGTGCCAGTCTCATGAAAAGGATTTTAACTTTGAGACTGTAAAATAATAATTCTAAACCATTAGTAAGGCAGTTAGTGAGAAAACTTATTGTATGAGGTGATATACTACCTAGCTGCCCAGGAGCAGTAGGTGCGGCAAGATTCGAACACTAAACCCACTGGCTGGAACCTAAGTGCTTAAGCCAACAAGCTACAACTCTACTGGTCAATAATTTGTTAGTTTGTGTAACGTGGTTTTTCTTAACAAATCATCTTTTAGTGATCGATTACAGTGGCTATTCAGTTATTATTACAGCTCTACATTAGGTCGCATTTACCATGAGATCTATAGCAATATGGTTTATTCCATCAGTTCATTCATACTGTGAATATTTATTTGAACTGCACCTAGGTGGTTATTAATCAAGGTTAAGGATCTGTTGATTTAATGAGTGATACTGAGGAGTGGAATGGAAAATCAGTCGCAGCAGGATTCGAACCAACGGTTAGGATATCGCTAAGTGTCCTAACAGTTGAGTGAAGAGACCTAGTTCCTAGATAATTGTATCACTGCGATCCCTACGAGTAGCGTCCAGGTGTTATTTGAATGAATGATAAGATACCATCTGTCTATTATTACAAACGGCTGCTCAACTAGGTCTCCTCTTATCATTCCTGCTGCTCTCATTCCGAGCAGGTTGGTAGGATTTTCTACTGATCTGTCTCAAAAGAAATGTACTTAATGTCACTGACAAGAGTAAAATGTCTGGCGTCTCTAATATGGCTCTCTGACGTACAATGTATATCAATACCGCCAAAGTCAGGATGTTCTAGTTGGAAAACATTTTTAGTAGTTCTCTAACAGACGTCATTTCATGACCACATTTGAAATCAATCAAACTCCTGCAAAACCAACAATTGAAAACTAGTCCAGTACTCACTAGCAACTGACTGTAGGATGAATTTGCCTGAAGATGTAGTTGGAAGTCGTGATCAGAGGGGTCAACTAATTTAAGCATAAGGACAAACACTCCTCACAGAGGATACTGGCTGGCTGTCACGCCAATTGGCATAAGTTAGAATCGTTTGTCCATTGGGTTCCGTCTCAGAGGCTGAAGCGTGTACGAATTTTCTCTTTATAACGTGTAGGCCCTGGGTTTGATTCTTGATGAGGACATGGGTAAAATACCTATGAAGAGTCTGAAACAAGGACAAAACAGCTGTTCATTTCTCCGTGATTTTCAGTGGTTCTCAAAATGAAGTCAATTCGCGATCAAAGCATATCGACAGTTACTTCCTGTTCCAAAGGATTATAAAAAACGTCACTTCTGACTAGATCTGCAGAAAATGAAACTTCTTACTTTGCAATTCTATGTCATCAGAAACCATTATCAAGACGACAATAAAATGCGTATATAGGCTACAACCACACAGGCTCACTGTATTTCATGAGAAGAATGCCATCATACCTTATAATGTGCAACCTGTCTTCTTGAAGCTAATCAGCATACTGATATGATATGACACTCTGTAAACACAGGTACTTCTGTTGAGAAGCCATTCAAATTGTTTCTACGTTTTGCATGATTCTTTTAAATGTACATTATAATAAATGCTTTTGTATTTCCCAATGAATGAAAAACAAAACGATATCTTCGTTTTACTGACGTCCCGCTACTTAATGCTGATGCTAATAGCTTCATCAGAGCAGTATTATTTAACCAGAAGAATTAACAAAATCCACTCAGCTCAAATATAACAACTTAATCATCGATCAACAGCATGGGGTCAGTTTTGAGTTTTCTAATTGCCCAATCGGTGAAGATAACAAGACCAGGTAGGTGAAGACTGTTGGATTTGATAAGTGTGTAAAATTATAAAAGCAGCGTGTGTTTTTATATAATGAAATTACTCATCGAATTCGTGTTGATTTTGTCATTTCATGGGGGAAATGTGAGGGTGTTGTAACCAGGTCAAATTCTGTTTTAGTCCATCATTCCTATTCAGCTCAGACAATTTGGATTCCATTTGATATGAAGTGCTTCTGATGATATTAAACGTTCTTTATGATTTCTGAAATGCTTTTTCTGCATGATGATTTCAATATTGTGAAAAGCAATTTTGTGACCTGATTCCATAGCTGATTCTACATTGACATTAAGTACGGTCAAAAACACATTCTGAAAACATGGATCTCAACGGTTGTCACTCCATATAGAGCGGAGACGTCAGACGATATCAGAAGAGTACTCAATTAGCCCAACATGAGAGTTTCCTTCAAAACATCACGCACATTACAAAGCAACCTTGTTCATATAAAAGATCAAATTCCTAAAGATTGTCTATCTAATTGTGTCTATAAAATAAAATGCTCACAGTGTGATGCTATATACATCGGCTAAACCTCATCAGAGAGAAATCAAGGTTATAAGAAGAAATGAACACCGTAGAGTGAGTGTCTGTTTGACCAAGAAATTCAGTTGAACTTGAAAAGCTTGAATAATCATCAGCCATAGCTCTTCTACACGCTGTAGAATCAGACCACAAAATTGATTTTGACAATATTGAAATCATCATCCTGAAAAGGTATTTCAATAATCATAAAGAACGTCTGATATTATCAGAAGCACTTCATATCAAATGGAATCCAAATTGTCTGAGCTGAATAGGCATGATGGACTAAAACAGAATTCGACCTGGTTACAACACCACTCCCCAATCTCCCCCATGAAACGACAAAATCAACACGAATTCGATGAGCAATTTCACTATGTAAACACATGCTGCTTTTATAATTTTATACAATTATCGAATCCGACAATCTTCACCTGGTTTTATTATCTTTACCAATTGGCCAATCTGAAAGCGCAAAAATGACCTCAGGCTGTTGAGCGATTATTAAGTTGTTATGTACATGTAAGCTGAGTGGATTTTGTAAATTCTGGTTAAATAATACTACTTTGACAAAGCTATTAGCAGCAGCATTAAATAGCGGGACTTCAGTAAAAAAATCAAAGTTGTTTTGTTTTTCAATCATAGGGAAATACGAAAAACATTTATTATAATGAATTTTATATACCCAATGCTCAAATTTTTCACACTGTTAAAAGTGAACTTCGTTTGGACATATATAACATATATAAATGCAAGGCAACATTTTTACAACACACTTTTGTTTTTACAGTCCTCTAGGAAATTGAATTCCTTTCTTGGATTAATGTTAGTTCGTGATCCATTGAGAAGAGCGACAGCTGCACAGTTATTATTACATCCATTCCTGCTATTGGCTGGTTCTAGTGATTGCCTACTACCCTTGTTATATCATTCAAATATAATTTCATGACAAGAAAGCTGACGGAAATAAAATTCAATCGAAATGTCTTACCTAACACATTTTTCGAGACAGATAATTTCTTCAATTCCCTACTCAGAAATTATCATTTATAGAAATAGATATTTTATTTCGCAGAAAGGACATATATGCCCAGATAAACTTTCGTTTAGCGTTTTTTGTACTCAGTAGTGAAACCAGAGGCTTCCTTTCTTCCGCTCTCTCTCTCTCTAGACTGCTATAAATCTAAGTCTGCTCCTTCCTTTTTTCAAACTTTCCAGTATCTAGATTAATCTCAAACATTCCTCTAATTTTGTTATTTTTAAACACCTCAAAAATAATGGAAAACTGAAGTGAAAATGGCAGAGCAATGAAACTAAAATCGAACTTCTTTTCTTTCCTTTCTTTGTTTCGTATGTGAGTTCATAGGCATTTTTTGTGATAACTTTCAGTGGGACATACCGAAATCTTTCACGTCTTTCATTACCAGACTCCTTGTTCTTCATGTAACACATACCGTATTATGTGTTGTTTTGTAAAGTTTTGTAAAGTGACCCAGTAAAGTTATGCTTGATTGAATTTTAATTTTAAATACACCTTCTACATTATGTATCATTATGATTATTAACGAATGGCTTTCTCTGTTTACCAGATAGAACATGTGATAGATATTACTTCGCTGACTTCCTTTTATCTCATATGTACATATTTCGTTCGTTGTATTTATCAAAACAAAAAACGAGCAAACAAACAAACATTGTTTTTAGATGATATTCAGATGTTTCCTTTTCTCAACCTATCATCATCTCATATAGTTCTTTTCTTTTTTTCTCGAATTTTAAATCTTTTTGTTTTACTAGTCTACTGGCTTATTTTAATTTCCGCATCGATATAGGCGCGTAATTTTAAATTATGATTTTATTACCTTTCTTTTTTGTTTCTTTAGGAAGATAAAAAGACTTTTTTGAGAAAAAAAATTAAAATGTAAAAATAAAGTGACTTTTGAGAAACATTTTTAATTTTCGAGTGTTGAGTTTTAAACCTAGGGAGTGCGTTCTGCGTATTGTAAGATGGAACCCAATGGGTGATGAGTAGCAACTTCTGCCGATTCATGATAATATAGCATCACCGCAGGCAAATAATTTTTTTTCGTTTTTTTTCGTTTTACAGCTTGATTCCACACAGTACTTTTGGTAGAAGTATGGAATTTTCAGCATGGATATCGGTAGCCCAAATTTTACAGGCCGACCATAGATATCGGGTGTGCGTCGGCAGGTAATCGAACCCCGGACCATGTGCATGGTCGGTGGGAGTCCTAACCACTGTGCGACTCTAAACCATAGCAGCCCAAACTGAAACTACCTGGCGAACGGACAAATGACCTTGGCAACG
Organism: Trichobilharzia szidati; assembly: GCA_944472155.2. Classification (NCBI taxonomy): domain Eukaryota; kingdom Metazoa; phylum Platyhelminthes; class Trematoda; order Strigeidida; family Schistosomatidae; genus Trichobilharzia; species Trichobilharzia szidati. The sequence goes on along the minus strand of OX235272.1, from coordinate 136,672,975 downwards.
ACAACTTTGACCAATCAGAAATCCCTTTAGAAATGGCGCATAATTCCAATAAAACCTTTATATAAAAGTAATTCAATGTTAAAATATAGTTACATAGGATAACGTTCACGTATATGTTCCGAAAAAAACCTCTCAATTTCTAGTAGGAGTCTTCATAGTAATGTTAAACCAAGTCCTGTACATAAACTCATCGAGATAACTGTATATCATTGCATTTCTTGATCCATTCACAGATCTGACCCGTTTTTTGAGGTGACTCCAAAATTTTTCGATGGAATTAATGTAAGTCGCATCCAAAGGATTGATGAAATCATTGGCATCATCAATGACTTGATGAATATAGCCCAGGGTTGATAGCTGACTAAAACTGCTCCATTCATCAGTATGAATAGTTGTTACAGGTAGCAAAAAGCGTTGGATAATAGGCAATAAGACATTTGCAATGTGACTACGGATCGCTTCAGTGTACCCTTTTTGGAGGGTGGTGTCATATATCCCCAACACCCATTGCTGATTTGCACTCAATCTCCCTCGATTATATTTTCTTTTTATCAACACTGTCTCATCCACGTGAACAATGACGCCAACTCCGCCAAGTACTTGAGTCAGCCTGTTCGTTTTCCATGATGTTATGTCTCTGCAGTACTGGTACCAAAATCAAAATCGTTAGCTTAAGCCATCGACGTTTAGCTATTACATTCCGTATTTGAGTCTCGCTCTGCCTACTTAAGCCTTGCCAGTTGAGTTGTATCATTCGACTCTCTAACTCATCACCTCTCTCCCGAAAAACAAAATGTGTCGCTCACAGCTCGGGAGCTCTAGTAAACTGTGTTCATGATAACAGAAGGATTGATGGAAGAAATATTTACTTTTCAATTAGATCCTCATCTCTGGCTCTACTCTAATATATATCCATAGCATTTTTATTACAATACACAACAATTTACCAATCAAGTGGCACTGATATGTTTGTTAACAAAAATTAGTCAGTATCAGCTTGTCAAGGTGACGGGTAATAATTAACGAATAAAATTAGCATACACACAATTAGAAGGTAGAAATGGTGACAACATGTGGATTGCATAATGCATAATTTTGGAAAAATGAAGAGTCCGTGTGCACAGGTTGATTACGTAACAGAATATTAAAAAATAATAAAACGATTTGGACAATCATAACTCGTAATGGAGGATGAAGTGGTTATAAGAATAAAATAATTTGCGCAATTATAATTTTTATAATTTTTAAAGGTTTTGCGGGAGGGTGACAAAGTAGTCCGGTGCATACATCCGTGTAAGGATGGCCAAGGGAAGGAAACTGGCTGTACAAATTTCTTCTGAACAAACACACGTTTGGCTTCTTCCGGTTGATTCCTATTGCTTTAGCTGTAGAAGATGAACTCGTAAAGCAAAATTAAGATTAGTAGGAATGCGATAAATAATTTTAAATGTCGTATTAACATCAGCCTTATGCTCACTATCTTCAAGGTGAGCCAAAATAGAACTACGAATAGATTTTGTTTTTTTATTCTTTCTTAACCATGCTCGATGATGTTCGGAAATACGACGATGAACAAGACTAATTGTACGCCCTATGTAGCTGGCTCCGCCACTGCTGTCAAACTAGTAGATACCCATAGAGGAGGCAAATTTGGACATTTTATCCTTATTTATGGAGAGTAGAATAGGAGTGACTGTGGAGAGACAACGTACCTCTCCCTGCTGCATAATAAGCTCTTTTAACTGCATTCTTCAAGCACTGTGTTATTATTTTGCCGATTTTGTCACCAAGGAACTGCAGTTTTATGAGCAGGGATTTTTTCGGGGAACTGTTGCCAATACTGACTCTCCTAGGTGCTGAATTCATATTTTTCTCAATGAACTTATCTGCATAACCATTTTTTCTAAGTAATTCTTTAATATTTTTAAGCTTCTCACTGAGGGAGTCGTTTGAATAGATTATCCTAGCTGTGTGAAGCAGACACTTTACCAGGTCACGTTTATATTATATATTATAAGTTCTCAGACAATTTTTTTTATTATCTCACTCACTGTAACATATTTTCGATGATTTTATTTAAAACTCCATACATGCATGATTTATCTATTCTCATGATTAATGTGACTTGAATTCATTTGCATTTAAATTTAAAAATGCAATTCAATCTACAATATTTTATAATTAAGAAAATTTATACATTTTATATTTAATTTCTCCAGTACAGTTCTGTCATTGGCTAGTAGGATGTTTTAAATTATCCGCCAAAAATCTTCAATGTATACAAGGTATTGATAATATTGAATAAATATCAATTCAGTATTCAATAGTTTGATTATTCTAGATACTCAAATGCTGCACGCATGCACAAACACACACGCACGCAAAGATAGAACACATACACACGCATGGCATATATGCATATACAGACGCATCTCGCTAAGTATATAATTATTTGTAATCTATTGATGACGTAACTATAAGAGGTTGAAACATGTGATGCTCTACATAAATCCCGCTTGAATGCATTGATAAAACAATGTTCTTATAAGTGTTTTTGAGAAAATCATGTGATGTTGTACTAGTTAGCAATAACTTAAGGAATGTGTAAGTGAGTCTACCATTTATTATTATTATTATTATTATTAATGCTGCCTTTAATTCCTAGAGGAACAAAGCGATTCAGCCGAGCACGTCTCCATTGCGTTCGGTTCTCCACCACCAACGTTTTCACCTGACTCCACGTCTGCCCACATGGTTTCATCTCCTCTTCTCATGACCCCCTCCATGTTGTCACCCTCTCACTGACGTCCAACTCGCCACTTCCCATTCGGGTTCCACTCGAGTGATGGCCTGGCGTGTGATGTCACTCACTTGATGGTTTTTTTCCTCAGAGTATGGCCAATCCATCTCCATTTCTTTCTGCATATTTGTTGCACAGTCGGTTCCTACTGGATTGGTTCGATCGCCGAGATCCCTGTTGCTGATATTTTCTGGCCATCTGATCCTGAGTATTGAGCAAAGACAGCTGTTGATGAAGGGGTGTGGTTTGTTCGAAGTACCAGTCGTGACGCGCCAAGTCTCTGATCCGTATAGCAAGTAGCATTGACTTCACATTGGAGCTGAAAATTCGGATCTTATTTTTCTTGCTGAGTGCTGTTGACCTCCACAGACCTCATTTCCTGATCACCGCTTTGATATCCTCATCAGTTCCGTCGGCCTGTATTTGAGACGATGCTACCCCGGCAGGTAGGTAGGTAGGTAAGTAAATGGGGTTGCTTCCTTCAGATTTCTGCCATTAATGCTGATTGTCGTCTGTTGTTGTTGCTGTTGTTGTTGGCCAGAAATCTTCACCACCTACCTCCGTTTTCTCTATGTTGACCTAAAGTGAAGTCCTATCTTTGATTCTTCTTCCGCCAGTTTGTTGCTTTTCACTTGCACATCTTCCAGTTTTTGGGAAATCAAACAAATATCATCGGCGAAGTCCAGATTCTTCATTGTTTTTGTGTTGGTCCATTCTATGCCTATTTCCTCTGCCTCCTGTCTGTCTGCCTGTCTGTCGTATCATCCAGTCTACCGCAATCAGAAAATTAATTATTTAAGATAGTAGGCAGCTAGCTTGTCTTACTCCCGTCTTTACTTCGAAGGACTCCGTGAGTATCCCGTTGTGGACTACTTGACACGCAGCATTTCCGTACAAATGTTGGATGAGATGTACAAATGTTGGTGGCACCCAATCCACCATTTCAAGTAAGATAAATCTAACTTCCTAATTATTACTTCGGTTGGATTGTTTCCAGATGGTTGGACAACAGTGTGTAAGCTCATAGGCTTGACCTACTGACTAGTCTGAAACAAGGACAAAGTAAATCTCCAGTGCTCCATGTGTTCCAGCGCTTCACCAAGTGATATGAGATCGTGTTAAAAAAGAAAGGTATATTCCGATGAATCGAAAACCTTGAGAATAATCAATGGCTTACGAGAAACTAGCAAGAAGATGGGATTCTTAAAGTTCCATGATAAGTTGTTATTGATGCGGCTCACAACATTTAGTGCAACGATGAATACTAGGTGATGACATTGTGTGTCTGTAGCACTAAGTATGAAATCAGCAAACGTTGAATTTGAGTAGTCAATAGACAACAGGCTTACCCTACAAGCTAAAGATCCTAAGTTCCATCCCCAGTGGGGTTATGGGTGCATTTTGTTGAAGACTTAATATTGACTAAGATGAAACAAGTGTCCAGTAATCTCTGGTTTTCAATGGTTCTCTATCTGAAGCCAGTTTTTGATCAAACCTGCAGTCAGTCAAATCTCTGTGAGATAATACCTGAAACGTAGTATAGTGCACACTGTTAACTGACTACTGGATAAAGTTGCCTGAGGTTTTAGTGAGCATTTGTCACCACCGAAGTCCACCTTGTTCAGATGGTAGTGGCTAAAAGTTGTTGTGTGAATCATAAATTGGCGGAAGTTAGAATGTATGGGCCACTGAATTTCATCTTAGTGGCTGAGTGGTCAAAAACGGTCGTCTTGTAACCTGACGTTTTGTGTAGGTACGACTCACGACAGGGTTTTGCAACCGCATTGCAAACTTGTCACAGATTTAGACTGATTCCCCATCTTAGACCCCGACTAATTTAGAAAGTATCTTTTTCACTGTCTACCGAATATTCATTTGGATGGTTTTCGTTATTACTATCACTCAATAATCAATAAGTACGGAATATCTGAAGTTGCAAATGTCAAGCAAATCACAGTGGAGAAAAAGCCCATCTAAATTCAACTTGATTTTATAGGTGAAAATATTACAGCAATTGTCAGCAGAAGATTGAGGACGTTTCTAGGCACAGCCTATCCTGCAGCTAGTTAAGTTGGTTCCTGTCTATTGAACAACTTGCTTTTTGCTGCAATCAAAACACGACAGATATCTTTCTCTTGCTAACTCCAAATGTATATACAAATTAAGATGAATCTGCGGGGGCGGGCGGTTACGTTGGAAGAGCAGAAAGAAGAAGGGCATACCTCTAATTTCCTGAACATTTACCAAAAAGCCTTTGTCTAGAGGGAACAAATGCTTTAAACAGTGTCACTGCCAGGCATCTGAAACTCGATTTTTTCCTTCAGAAAGAAGGAGTTATCAGTCTTCCTTTGCCCAGCCTAATAACTGGATATTTTTACTGTCTCTTTCATCTGATTGAGTAATGTTGAAAGTTTCCATTGCATAAGTTCATTATTGTTCGTAATAATGTTTAATATTGTATGTATTATTGTATGCGTACAATCACTGATTGATTTTTGTTTAAAAATGAACTCTCGGTGCAAGTATGTTAAAGTTGTTTCTATAGATATACTTAATATTGACTTTGGCCTGTAAGCAGCTGATGAGAAGCCAACGAAATAAACAATAAAGGTACCATTTTATTTTACAAATTCATTTAGGGTAATAAATGTATTAAATCGTTGTTTTGTGCTCGAAATCACGATTATTATTATTATTATTATTATTATTATTATTATTATTATTATAGTGATGATGACATCATAGAGAAATGTTAGGAGTCATCATTTCTAAGTCGAAGATCAAGTCATTTCTTTCACTTCTATTCAAAACTCTTCATTCAGTCTTTGCCTCACAGATTGTGGCTTATGTGACCAGTATTTCTTCAATAAACGAGCAGTGGGACACTTCGTATCATGCACTAAATTGGCAGTCACTTTTTTACGCTAATTATCCTGTTGTAAAAAATTAAAGTGGATCATTTACATGGACGATGTCGATTCTGGTTCGATCTCCTGAGGCTTCACACTGATGTATGCTTAACCCTATATGTGGATATTTATCAATAACTAATCACGGCTACTTGTCATTTGGATGGTGAGACGAATGCAAACCATGCGACCAGTCATAATTATGACAGTTATACTGCTAATAAAAATAGGTAGTAATTGGGAAATGTGTGATAGTAAGCATTGTGGAAAAGACTCTCTGTTACATAAACAAATGTTGGTGCAGAGAGAAATTTTGAAAATAAGAAGGGATACACTACTGATTGATTTCAGAAGTTAGCGAGACTTTCACGTCAGTTAGTACAGCTTGCCAGGCACACAGAAGGAATTTAGGGGTTCAGATTACTAGTCTGGTATCATATCACTCGGTTTACTAGATCCAACTACAAACATGTCGCCTTATAACCAGAAGGTCCTGGGTTCAAACCCTGGCCTTGTGGCCGCATACTTCTGAAGAGTCTCAATCTAGGCTGGCGTAACAGCTGGCTGCCCAGTACTTCCACCGAGTTTTCCAATGGTTCTCTAACCAATGTCAGTTGATGATGAAATCCTGTAACCAAACAATCCAATCCCTACAGACCAACAATTGAACACGTCATTGGTTAACTCAGTTTATCCTATCAGTTCCAGTTGAGTATATTTAAGTCTCATTAAAGATTCCAGAGTAGGAAAAAGGAGAGATATTTACCAGAATTTAATACATTTCATCAAAATCTCCATTGGGACATTAATGAAAGCAAAATACGTAGTTCAGTGGAAAGGCTCTTTCCGAACAATTCATTCACTTTACCTGCACAGTCTCATTTATATAAAATTTCTTCATGAAAGTGATGAGTTATCTAGTTGAATTTTAGATTTTCCCGTCAATTGATTGGACCAAAGTGCTCGGTCTCAGGTTGACACGTCTGTTGGCTTCTTGTGCAGTTGCTTCGACGATGTCTGGGCATGTAATTAGAAGTTAACTGGTGTATAGTGACTAGTAGTGGAATCAAGGATTCGTATTTCATCCTGCTTGTGACTCGTCAACTGGATGTTCCTGCATTCCACAGTGGGTGTTGATGTTCCCACCGAGGCTCGAACCCAGTGTCCATAGTTTCAAACAACATCTGAAGTGTTATCCACTAGATCACTTGGGCCAAAAGAGCCACTGCCTCTTGTGCGACGGGTTATGTTAGTTATTTAACAGAATTTTAGATAAGAAACCATTAGTAATAAGAAACTCTGGAGACTAACCAACTGGTTGTCCTGCTTTCCATAAACCTATGCAGATTGAAATTTGGACGGATGAAATACACCCTGGAAAGGCCGTTGGTTGACACTGGGCCCTGGGACTTTAAGTGGAAGCCGAATGGGAAATTACGAGTTGTACGTCTGTGTGCATCATGGAGGAGATAGTGTGAAGGGAAGATGACAGCGTATGAGTAATCCTGGAGTCAGCTGCAGACGATTACAGGAAGCATAATGCGATGAAGATGTGTTGCTGAAGACCTGTATTCTGCTCGAAACCTTAGGAAATTATAATTTAATAATGCTTTAGACGACTTGATTATTCTACAGAGCCTCAGAAAGAGTTAACTTGAGAACTAAAAGCTAACTAAAGTAGGTGAAATCGAATATGTTAGTCTCCTGTTATTCAATAGTTCCGAAAACTGTCATCTGAATTCGTGTGATTCAGGTATTACCTTAAAACATCGCAGTAGTTACAGACGCAGAAAAAAACTTTTATTTCTTTGTCAATAAATGTGACGCCTCTCACCTCATTTCTTATACTTTAGATTTTCACATTGGTATTAGGCGCTATATGGGCGTATTTTAACTTTTACAGGAAAAGAAATATTACTCCAATAAAGACTGGCCCATTCGACTGTCAGTATTTGCATAATTTAATAGAACCAGTGTCTAAGATATTCAGGTGACATTTTATGACTAGTGTTACTTCCTACTGAAAAAGGACAAATTTTTGTAGTAATGATTAATTGAGGCGAAAAATAATTAGACTGACCATTTTCTTGACAAACATTCATACATAGGGAAAACACAGTGTTTTATTCAGAGAAGGAATACTGTCTCCTTTTATCGATTTCATTTTCAAGCTATACGATCGTTTTTTTATATAATGGAAAAAGGCATTAAATGCCCCTAGAAATTGCTCAGTCAATATTTAGATAAAGCAATAAGAAGACGTAATTTGTCTGAATCGTGTACTCTATTTGCGCAACACATTTCGAACAATCTGGTCACACACGGACTTGTCATAGGAATATATTTGAAATTAATAAAGATTTAAGAGGTGAGAAAATAGACTTAGGTCAAGTTAAAAGGACATGTTGAACGTCAAAATAACAATGAAGACCACTAATTTTCTATAATTTGGTTTGTAAGGGTCTGTTATGTTTTTACGAGTTGATCACGGACTGATATCATTTAGAGAACCATTGAAAACCAGGGAGTACTGGACAGCTGCTGTTTCATCCTAGTTTGGGAATCATCGGCAGTACGCACCCACTGAGATTCGAACCCAGGACCTTCCGGTTACAAGGCAAGCTCGTATAACTTGATGGAGTTTCCTGGAGTTCTAGTGAGAAGTCGTGACCAGTGAGGTCCAATTAGATGTCACGTGTGTGGATTGATATCCCACCAACGACAATGGTTGGGGTCGCGCTAAATCACGAATTGGCAGAAGTTAGAATTCATGAGCCATTGATTCGGGTCCCAATGGCTGAATGGTATACGAGCTAGCCTTGTAACCGGAAGGTCCTGGGTTCGAGTCCCAGTGGGTGCGTACTGCCGATGATTCCCAAACTAGGATGATTCAGCAGCTGTCTACTAATCTTATAATTGCACACCTTTTTCAAGTTCTATCCATCCTATGAATTATTCTATATATGACATTAATTTGCTTTGCCACTTGACATTTAACTACGATTATAATCACAAACATTTTAGTTTTAATTGCATCTCACATTATTATTATTATCATTATTATTTTAGGCATTCACACCTATGATTTAATTCCCACACCGGATATAACTTCTTAAAAGACCATATATATATATATATATACGATTGCACAGCTTGACAATAAATTCGTTGTTGAATCGAGTCTCTTGGCTGAATCATTTGTTGTAATTTTCTATATTTTACAATAGGAATTTTCCATGATATAAACAATAAATATTATTATTATTATTGTTCCCTTGGGTTCCTAGTGGAACATAGGGCTTCAACTGCACGTCTCCATTTGCTTCTGTCTTGTGCTGTACTTTTCACTTGCATCCATGTTAGTCCATACTGTTTCATCTCCTCCTCACACGATCTTCTCCATGTCACCCTTGGACGTCCCACTCGCCGCTTCCCTTTCGGGTTCCACTCGAGCACTGGCCTGATGCGCGATGTCACCCAACGGCCTCCTCAGCGAGTGTCCAATCCATCTCCACTTCCTCCTGCATATTTGTTGGGCGATTGGTTCCTGTTTCGTTTGTTCCCATAGCTTCTTGTTTGTGATTCTTTCCGGCCATCTAATCTTCAGTATGGAGCGAAGACAGTTGTTGATAAAGGTCTGCAACCTGTTGAAAATATTCTTGGTGACCCGCCAAGTTTCTGATCCGTAGAGCAAAATTGACTTCACGTTTGTATTGAAAATCCGAATTTTGTTGTTGATGCTGAGTTGAGTGACGAAGATTTCCAGATTGATTTCAGGTTGATGAATGTGTTGTGTTTCTCGCCTTCCTGATTCTTGATTTGACATCCTCGTCCTTTCCTCCTGTGGTTGAGACAATGCTGCCTAGATAAGTGAATGGAGTAACCTCTTTCAAATCCCTCCAGTGATGGTGATTGGCACTGGATGTCGCTGTTGTTGTTGTTGGTTGATTATTTTCATAACCTCCGTCTTGTTTATGTTCACCCGGAGTCCTGTCTTTGCTGCTTCTTCGACCAGTTTGTCGGTTTTTGCTTGTAAGTCTTCGATTTTGTGTGACATCAAACCTAAATCATCCGCAAAATCCAGGTCTTCTAGGTTCTTCACGTCGGTCCAGGATATCCCTGTCTTCTCGTTTCCCACTGTCTGACGCATAATCCAGTCCACCACAATTAAGAATATCATTGGGGATAATAAGCACCCTTGTCTGACTCCTGTGTTTACTCCAAACGCCTCGCTGAGTTTTCCGTTGTGGATCACTTGACATGTGTCGTTGTCGTACAGTTGTTGAATAAGGTTGATGAATGTTTGGGGTACGCCGTAGTACTTGAGTAGTTTCCAAATTACTTCGCGGTCAACGCTGTCGAAGGCCTTCTCAAAGTCTGTAAAGTTGAGGTAGAGGTTTGATTGCCATTCTATGCTTTGTTCGATGATGATGATGCGTAGAGTTGCAATTTCGTCAGAACATGATTTGCCTTTCCTGAATCCAGCTTGTTCTGCTCGGAGTTCTGTATCCAGTGCGTCCTTTATTCTCTCCAGGATGATGCGACTCAGGATTTTACTTGGCGTCGACAGGAGCATGATTCCTCGCCAGTTCTTGCATAGTCCTAGGTCGCCCTTCTTTGGTAGTTTCACCAGGTAACCTTTCTTCCAGTCAGTAGGCACCTTTCCCTCTTTCCAGATCTTTTGCAATAATGGAGTCAGCATATCTGCTGTCGTTTCTGGGTCCGCTTTCAGTGCTTCCGAGGGTATTCCATCTGGTCCAGCTGCTTTTCTGGCTTTCAGAAGCTTGATTGCATTCATGACTTCAGTTTTTGTTGGAGGATTGGTTTCAACTTGCAGTTGTGTACGTGCTGTTGTTGGTAATACTTGACGGGTTGTAGGTGGTGGTCGATTCAAGAGTCCTTTGAAGTGGTCCGCCCATTGTTTAATCTGCCTTTCTTCCTTGGTAATTGGCTTCCCTTGGCTGTCTTTTATAGGTTTCACTTGTGTTGATCTCTTCCCGGATAGAGACTTGGTTATCTGATATAGTGTCCTCAGGTCCCTTTTGCCTGCTGCCCTCTCAGCTTCAGTAGCCAGGTTGTCGTAGAATTGTCTTTTGTCCTTCCTGGCACTCTTCTTCACTTCTTTGTCCAGTGCTGTGTAAGTTGAGTTCAGCGTCTCTTTCTCTTGTCCATCTTTGCATTGAATCATTTTTTCTTTCACCTTACTCCTCTCCTCTATTAGTTTCCAAGTGTGTGTTGAGAGCCATTCCTTGTCTTGTTTCTTCTTTCTTCCTAAAACCGTTGAACACGTTTCGTTGAAAATTACCTTCAGAGAGTTCCAATGGTCTTCCACGGATGATTCCTCAGTGGTGCCACGTAGTGTTTCCTGCTTTGCTCTGACAGTTGCAGTGAAAATGTTCTGCGTGATTGTGTCCTTCAGTTTTTGCGTGTTGAACTTGCATTATGGCCTATTTCCAGGTATCCTCGAGGCTTTCAGCTTCCCCTTGAAAGTCCCTTGTACTAGATAGTGGTCTGAACCCACATCTGCTCCTCTCCTCGCTCTTGTGTCCAGTAGGCTCCGTCTCCACTTCCTTGAGATTGAAATGAAGTCTATCTGGTTTTTGGTGTGTCCATCTGGGGAAATCCATGTTGCCTTGTGTATATCCCTGTGTTTGAACACACTGCCACCAATCACCAAATCATTGAAGGCGCAGAAGTCTGAGAAGAGTTCGCCATTTTCGTTCATTTCACCGAGGGCCTCACGACCCATGGTGAGTTCTCTTCCTCTGTTGTCTCCTCTCAGTTTCGCATTCATGTCGCCCATCAGGATTTTGATATCGCTCTTTGGGACGTTGTCCATTACTGTTTGTAGTTGACTGTAGAAATCCTCCTTCTTCTCATGTTCTGAGGAGTTTGTAGGCGCGTAGCACTGAATGATTGTAACCTTCTTTCCTTTTGAGTTGAACCTGGCTGTCATAATCCTGGAGAGCTTTAGCCGCTGTTGGTGACATCATGATGGCTACTCCCTCGGTGTGCTCGTGATTGTCCTCTGGGTGACCGGAGTAGATTATTGTCTCTCCAGTTGATAGTTGGCTCCTTCCACATCCGTTCCATCTGCTCTCGCAGATTCCCAACACTTCTATTTTATATCTCCTCATTTCTGCGGCTACCTGAGCAGCTTTCCCAGCTTCGTACATTGTACGAACATTGCACGTCCCCATCCTTATTTTTGCTTTCATCGAAAGAAGGCACATCGGCTGACTGGCTTCCCGAAGGCTTTCACCAGCCTGCGTCATTTCACTTCCCCGATTCCAGCGAAAAATAAGGTCACTATTTGTAATTTTAGAAATTTGAATATATTTGTGCGTTGAAGTTTTAGTAGCAATGTGGTTAAGTTTTGGGGGTGGAGTTGCTAGCACCACGCCCCAACCCTCCCTCTTTATCCGGGCTTGGGACCGGCTAGAATACTAGTGACCTAGTAATCTAGGCGAGGTTAAACAATAAATATGGTGATGATGAAGTGAAGACGTGGATCGAATTCAAATGGTAAATTAAAAGTAAATTAACAGAACACTACTATGAGCAAAGTAAAGAAAAGCGTATAATAAAGTGTTTTTGAACACAAATAACTAAAGCTTCGGCTATGCATAATTGGAGTAAACTTTAGCTTTTGTAGTAATTGCATTTGGTCCATTAAATAACTTTGAAAGATAAACCACGTGCAGCTGAATAACTTGACTCCAGAAGGTGTTCACGAATTGAAGACTTTGTCGCCATTATATGCTCACTTTTCATTAAATAAACTATGTGGTGTTCGGCTACGCGTTTAACGGCGACCACACTTAAAAACGTCCAATGTAATCAGCTCTACACGAGTATGTGAGTGAGTTTATGCGTACAGAGGTGATCATAGGTGGCAGTTTATCCTTGACGCATCGTCGAATCATACATGGGCTGGTAAATACTAAATGTAAGTCATTTGCATGAAACGAAGCTCTTAATACATTCAGATAAATGACTTCCAATTACATCAGAAATACTGTAACCTTTGAAAGTCAAACTCATAAACAGTATCTTCTTTGGCATTGTGATTTAGCTGTGAATGGTTTACTTCTTGATGTTTCTATCGATAAACCTTCTAAGATATCCGTTTTTAAAGAGAGTTGAGAAAACGCTTTCTAAGTCGATCATATCTTTATATAGAATTTCCAAAATTCTGGAGTTTAGAGAATGGACAAGATTTCTCTTCATGCCAAGAGGAACACAGCTGTTGAAGTTAGCGTGCTGACCTGTAAATCGATCTTTCTAACGTACCATATATGAGCATATATGTAGAGGTGAAGTATTGAATTAATTATGTTCTCTGAGAGGCTGGTTGGTTGATTCAGTTGCGAAGCATTCGTTGCTTGCCATCTAGACAACATCGCTTCAACACAGGTTTTAGTATACAGTGGACTTATTTAAATTCTTCATGATTGATGTAATTTTATTTCCTGGTGACCACTGTTGTGACTGGTTGTTAATTTACACACAGACCAAATACTCAAATATAGTAGTAATAACCTAATTACGCACAATAGAAACTGTGTGCAGACATTATTAAAAGAGTTCAGCACACTGTAGTAATCCTATATTGAAGATGATGGAAGAAAAGTTTCCAACTATCGGTCTTCAAAAAGAGTGGATATCCTCACAATTTCATCGAAAAGTGTTTAAACTCGAATTATAACACCAACAACAAGTCAACATCAAAGACCACACGAAAAGTCATCCTTCCATATATAAGAAGTATCTCTGAAATCAGATGCAATACTGTGACAAATGCTGAGAGTTCCGTTCTGTATTATAAGTACTGTCTGTTTTGAAATAAAGTAGATTAGTATTATTATTTGTCAGTATGCGGTAAATGACTTTTAAAGCCGCCTTGTTAACATTAATCTTGCGTTCTGTATCCAGAATAGAGCTACGAATAGATTTTGTTTGTCCTTTACTTAACCAACCACTATGCAGGGTGATATTCGGAAATCCGATGAGAAACGCGCCTAATTGTACTGTATTAGCTCAGATGAACTGTGATGCAGCAATCAATTCGGTTTCAAATTTCAATAAACGTTTTCATTATTGTTACGTAATTTATTGAATATTTGAAATTCTAAGCTGGTTGTTTATTGGTTCTGCACTCAGCCAGCATGAAGAACAAGATTCACATTTTCAACACCGATGTCAAATCACTTCTTTTATATGCGTCAGCAACAGCTTCTCATTTCGTTGCCTCCATACTGAAGATCAAATGGCCAACCAGGAAGAATTAGGAACAAGAAACAATGGAGAAAACTGACCGAGAACCTGTCGTTCAACGAATATGTAGGAGAAACTTGGGATGGAGTGGCGATTCTCTGAGGAGACTGTGTAGCGAAATCACGTGCCAGGCCATCACTCCAGTGGAATGGCGATTAGAAACGAAGTGTTTGTTTTCGTTATTAGGGTGGCATGTAGTAGATCTTTTGTATAGGAGGAGGTGAGAGATTGTGGGCGCTCGTGGAGTCAACCAGTTGAGGAGTACAAAATAGAATAGAACTGAGTGGGCAGCTGTTGTTGAGGCTCTTTGGTCCGCTCGGAATAATAATCGTGTTTAATAAATTGGAAAAAGATATTCCACATCCAGCGATGCTGTAGTCCAAGCTAATGGAATGAGTTTACTCAGAACCAGTCAAATGTTAGACTTCTGAGCTAATAAACCGCAGGCTGCGGTTTTCAATTCTTCTGTAACTCATGATTCTGTTTCAGTGCTGTCACACACTGCTTTAAAACTTAGTGAGACACAATAGACAGATCTACGACAGCTGTTTGTTTGATTAGTAATATTCGTCGCTTCCGGTTCACTGTGGAAACTGAAGACTGTTCGGTCATTTGTGTATTAGAAACGGTGATGAATGTTGCTACTGAAAATAAAACGTCACAGTAACACTTTTTACTAATAAAACTGAGACTGGTGTTCAGTCTAATTTATTATAGAATCCTTTCAATTCTTATTTCCCAGAAGTGCTCTGATATGGGAACGTATTCACCACTTCAAAAACTATATAAAGCGTGAGTACAAGAATTGTTTCCCAGATGGTGTTGGGGTAGAATAGCAAAGAGCATTAAGCCTGAGTCCATATCTTTCTATTCATTCACTCAAATCATCCATTATGATTTTTGAAAGCATTCCAGCAGAGGGCCACCGCGAATGGTAACAACGGTGCAAAGTTTACAGATCGAATTTGGTAAGCGCTGAACATTTTCTTACATAGCAATGACTATTAGCCAAGAACGGTACTTGGTTCATGCATTTTTCACGGGAATGACATTAATTTCACATTTCAAATAAATCACATATAGCGTCTGAGTTCTCTATGCGTCTTTAGCGACAAAGATGAAAGGAAATTATTCACGATTAGTTATACACCACCCGAATCGGAGTTATGAGAAAAACCAATAACAAAACTAAACCTGGAGGAACTCACCAACCACTCACAGCAGACTTAACGTGTGCAAACAGGCTTCGCAGATATATGGCTTAACTTTCTAAGAAGTGGTCACAAGGAGTAGAGAATAGTCTTCAGCATGAAAACAACCAATCAGAAGACGTTACCTCTCTGCTAACAATAACGAATAATAATGTACATAAAAATCTGTAAATATCCGTTGATTTTCTCAATAAACGATGTGTTGCCTGGCCCTTGTCTTTTGTCGTTACAGTTCTATTATATTCTGATGTCAGTTTCAATCAATAGAAACGGGTTGGTTAAAACTCACAACCTAATAAACAACGTCTTCAAAGATATCAAATTCACAAGAGAAGAGGAATCCGAGAGAAAAATCCCGTTTTTTGAAGTCTCAGTTAAGCGAACAACCACAGAGGAACCAGAAACTCAAGTTCATAGAAACTAAACTCACACAGACCAAATACCGATTTGAAACAGCAACAACCAAATAACACACACAAGAAATTGTATACAAACACTATTCAAGAGGGCCAGGACTCATTACACCATTCACACTTTAAGGAAAATTGAAGAAAGATATCTCATGAACCCCTTTCAATAGAATGGATATCCATAGAATATCATCTGAAAACATGTACTCCCAAGCCAACCTATCAAATCAAAGCCCTCTTAGGAAAGAACAAGGAAAATCACCCCACCATATATAAAGGACATCTCAGAAATCACTGCGAGACTCTTCAAACCTTTAGGAATTGTCGTCGCACACAAACCAACAAAATCACTTCATTCAGTTTTATGTCAACAAAATGACGGGTTGGGGCCCTCGGGACTCTAAGAATCAATGGCTAGAGACAATAGGTGAGTGACATGGCTCAAAATCGTTGTCAATGGCGCAGATGTATTCAGTTTCTGTATTCTTTCATATTCCTTTCTACTATTACTCATTCTGTTTCACTCTTATACTTGTCAAAACTCAATTGATTCTCTTCACTCATTTTCTTGTCTACCTTTGTGTGCTTTTTGGAACGTGGCAACTTGAACTGCTGCACTTCGGTGCCAAGTTCTATGTTGAATCCAGCCAGCCCCCTACGACAAATAGGAGAAAACAAAGAAAGCTATAAAACTCAAGTGTCAAAGTCGTGTGATCACAATTGATATGATTATGAACAATAAATTTTGTTCGAAACGTCATCCAGTATATAATACTGTTTCACTGTGTGATATACCTAATAAACAAACTAATATGGAATTACTTACTACCACAGTGCCCAAGTTTTACACATATATTAAATGAAGTTTAGTCACACCGTTTCATAATTTATCTTATATATATATTCTCTCTTTCTGTCCCTTTCATCTCCCCTTGTTGTTTGTTATCACTTTCGATATCTCCGGTATAGGCGCTGCGTCATTTCATTTTACGCGTGCGGTGCTGAATCGATAAATGAAGTCATCTCTCCACCTAACTTTATTACTTTTTAATATTCTCATACTGTCCCACCCTAGTTGGCGATTATACGCAACAAGGATGCAGTCCTGTGATTGAACTTCTTCTAGGCTTTTTATCTTAGCACGGTCAGTTCTTCTTGATCCAGCTAAATTTTTATGTTCCAATAATCTAGTTAACACTGATCTACTAGTTTGACGACCTATTTAATTGATCTCACAGTCATTAATTTCATGGTATTTCGTAAATTTTATTATTTATCCCAATTGGATGCATTGGATCCTTAAGCCGACACAGTTTCCCTGAGAGAAGTCTTTGGTCGGTTGGTTGGTTTAAATGCCACTCTAATTCCAGCCTGATTGAGAATCCTACGTAAGGCCTTTAGCATTCATACTACAGAGGATTTGAATTTTATGTTATTTTCGCTCTTCTCATTATTTTAATTACTAATCTTATTTTTTCTGTGGTTCTTCATATATTTCGCTGTAAATTCTGATGGGTAGTTAGTTGTTCAATAGTAATATTTCCTTTATTTGTTTGATTTAACTGTGTAAATCGTCTAGCTTACTAGTTAGGCTATCCATTATTATTATTATTGTTTCCTTTAATTCCTAGAGGAACATAGGGCTTCAGCCGTACGTCTCCATTACGTTCGGTTCTCTGCTAGAGTCTTCACCTGGCTCCAATTCTGACCACACGTTTTCATCTCCTCTTCACATGACCTCCTCCAAGTCACCCTTGCACTGACGACCAACTCACCGCTTCCCTTTCGGGTTCCACTCGAGCGATGGCTTCTCTAGTGGTGTCACTTGATGGTTTCCTTAGAGTATGGCCAGCCAGTCCATCTCCATTTCTTTCTGCCTATCTGTTTCACAATCGGTTCCTGCTGGGTTGGTTCGCTCATTGCCAGAGATCTCTGTTGCTGATCTTTTCTGGCCAGCCATCTGATCTTGAGTACTGAGCGAAGACAACTGTTGATGAAGGTGTGTAGTTTGTTGGAGATGCTCTTTATGACGCGCTGGCCGAGTCTCTGATCCGTATGTTAAGTAGCACTGATTTTAAATTGTAGTTGAAAATCCATAACTACCCATAAATATGTCTGCTACTCCTGAGGATATTGGTGGTCCCATTGCCGCTTCCTTCATTTGTTCATATTGTTTATTTTAAAATTTGAATACAGTGGAGAATCACTCGTCCACGATGTTTGCGGCTCATTCTCAGAGCACATTTACAATGGATCATGAACAAGACAATCAATTTCACTTTCCAGATTTTAATAATAAAAAGAATAAATGATTGGATGACTGAGATATTCATCTGTAGGAAAGAAACTTCGGCTGGCCAATAATTGAACTATCACAGCTGTCGCCCAGTCGGCTACAAATTGAGCCTTGTAGAAACGCTGTCCAGCAGAGCTAGTGCATTATGTTCAGAAAATAAGATTGAAAAGAAAAACTCACAGTTATTGAATAGAACCTTTTCGTGGATGGATATCCTGGAAAGTTCATATCAGAATACGCAAGTGCACAAAGATGCATATCGAATCTCGAAACAGTTGAAATGAAACTAGTTTTTTATCTGTCTAATGAAAAAAAACGGAAGTCACCTCTACGAGAACCGAATAAAAAATCAAAGGTGCATTGAGAAGAGCATTTCCCTCCGTCAAACTAACTTCCTTTTACAACACGGTATGCTCATTAACTCAGTCAAAAATAGATAAATATCCTGCTCATGTCAACTTCGACTGCATTTACCATTTCATCTACACTTGTGGCAGCAAGTACATGTGAAAGGACTGAGAAAAGGGGAGCGTCTGCTAGAATCTCCGAGCATATCTCTAAACGTTTGCGTTTGAAAGGTAGCGAAGTTTTCTCAAGTGTAAATACCAGACATCTAACTGACACAGGACATTCAGTGGAAATTAGTCAGGCTTTCAAAATCCTCAAATTATATTCATTTCTGTTCGCAGAAGCCATTGTCATCAAAAGACTTCAAACCAACCTCTGTATGCAGAAAGATGACATGACTAATCTCTCACTATCCTACTAACTATAATCGTTTTGTTCATGTGCTTTTATGCTTATTTATTTATTTATTTATTATAGCTTGATTCCACACCGTATTTTCAGTACAAGTATGGAATTTTCAGCATGTGATATCGGTAGCCCAATTTTGCAGGCCAACCATAGATATCGGGTGTGCGCCGGCAGGGGATCGAACCCCGGACCATGTGCATGGTCGGCGAGAGTCCTAACCACTGTGCCACCGACGCACATTCCACTTAATTTTGATTTACACTTACTGAGCTGAACTCACTATTCACTTTCCAAATCATCTCAATTGTTTTGTCATTGTTATAATTTTACCTGACTGTCCACTCTCAACTCCCTGAACGCTGCATCATAATGTGTATAGATTCACTTTGTTGTTCGATCTTGCATTCTGTCTCTAGGGAAATCTGAATTCTACCGCCCTCCCTCCCTCATAAAATGTTAGTCTTTTAACACTGAGTCATTCACCTACTTACATCGATTTTGGAACTATGTTGCATGTACTTTCTATCCATAACCCGAATTCACTGTGAAAAAAGTATATTCAGAAATTCTGTAACTTAAATTTTCTTTTCGTTCAGGATGTACGCAGTTGAAGAGAGTCCACAGAGTATAATGATATTGAATTGTCCTGCAAATATGTTCATCCATTTGTAAGAAATACTTTAATTACTTAGCTGGAAGGTGCAGACCGTTGATATTACGTAAGTGGCTGAAGGACGGACTTTCTAAAACATTAGGTTTGTGTACCTTTAGCAAGCTATGTATAAACGGTAGGCCGAAAATTCGTGATCTAAGATCATTGTAGATTTTCAAGTTTAGGTCTGCAGAAATTTAACTAATTTCAAGATTCAGCAAAAATGTTGTTCTTTTTGGTGATTTCATTTTCAAAAGCAGCTTTACAATCGCATTTAAATACATGATTTTATATAAATAGAAATTTTTTCACTTGATTCCACGTAATTACGAAGGCGAATAAAAGGTGACAATTATTTTCAACTAGATATGGTTTACGAGAGGCTCAGCCACCCAGTACTTCTCAACAGTACAAAGGACAAACTCTCGCTTATGACCAATTGAATACCAGTTAACACACTCGTGTGGAGCTAGGTACATAGGTAGTTGTATGCGCGTCCTTTCAAAATGTGTTAGAGAACATTACCCCACGTTGCTGCAAAGAGGAGGCACCGATTCAATCTGAAGTGCCATTATTGAACATCTGATCAACACCTTCCACAACATCTCAACTGATTCATTCAGTGTCATTTACAAAGTCAACAGAAACCTACCAAAAGCAGTATGTTTCCGACTTCTCTGTACAGCAGAAGCCTTCACAGTGTGCATCGAAAAGCCAGGAAAAGGAAGTTAGTTCAACCTCTACAACTGCCATGGACCTAGTTCGATATGTTCCCTTAGCCTCCGTTTTTTCTCTTTTTTCTTCTTTTTGGATCTTTTTTCGTTTGCTGAATGTGTGGTTCTTATTCTCTCTGTCCGCATTCAATTCATCCTATTTTTTCAGTTATACGAACAGTTATTTTAAGTTTGTTTCCATGCTTTTCCTGCTCACATTTATAATTCATTTGAAATAACTATTTTACAGTTATATCTTAATCCTGTGCAATTTTTGTTTCTAAAGCTCTTGTAATCTCTATTCACACCTCATAACTTCCACTTCAAGTTGATAATTATTATTTCAATTTGTTGCCATACTTATTTTGTTCATACCTGTAATTCATCCTAATCCTGCGTAATTTTGTTTCTTGGCCTATTGTAAACCATATCTAGTTGAAAATAATTTTCACCTTTTATTCGCCTTCGTAATTATGTGGAACCAAGTAAAACATTTTGAATTTTTGTAAAATTATGCATTTAAATGCAATAATACAGCTGCTTTTCAAAATGAAATCGCCAAAAAGATCAACATCTTTGCTGAACTTCGTGTTCTCTTCTTTTTTATGTCCTAATGGGATTTCAAGAGTGACCACCAATTGACTTGAGTAAGGGAACCAGTGATAACCAGCGCTATATACATATATATATATATATCAGCGGGCAATGAGGAAACAGGCATAAAATGGACTCACACAAAAAACTTGGAGGATCTGGACTTCACTGATGATATATGTCTGATTTCCCACAAACTGGGAGATACGCAAGTGAAGAGCAACATGTTGGCAGAAAAAGCGTCAAAGATAGGCCCACAGATGAACATAGAGATAAACAGAGGTGATGAAGATTCCTGGGCAACACCAACAGCAGCAACAACAACAGACAGCAATCAGCATAAATAGGAGGAACTTGAAAGAAACTACCTCCTTTACCTACCTACCTGGGAAGCACCGTTTCAACTACGGGCGGGTGGAACTGACGAGGATATCAAAGCAAGAATTGGAAAAGCAAGACAAGCTTTCACTACTCTCAAGTCTGTGTGGAAGTCAACAGCACTCATCATCAAAAATTAAGATCTGGATTTTCAAATCCAATGTGAAGTCGGTGCTAGTATACTGATCAGAGACTTGGCGCGTCATAAAGAGCAACTCAAACAAAATACAGACCTTCATTAACAGCTGTCTTCACTCAATACTCAAGATCAGATGGTCGGCCAGAAAAGATCAGCAACTGGGATCTCTGGCAATGAGCGAACCAACCCAGCAGGAACCGATTATGAAACAAATATGCAGGAAGAAATGGAGATGGATTGGCCGTTCATACTCTGAGGAAACCATCAAGTGACATCACTAGACAAGCCATTGCTCGAGTGGAACCCGAAAGGGAAGCGACGAGTTGGTCGTCAGTGAAAGGGTGACTTGGAGGAGGTCATGTGAAGAGGAGATGAAAACGTGTGGTCAGAATTGGAGCCAGGTGAAGACTCTAGCAGAGAACCGAACGCAATGGAGACGCACGGCTGGAGCCCTGTGTTCCTCTAGGAATTAAAGGAAATAATATATATATATATATATGTATATGTAGGCAAACTCCATCTCGGATAAAATTTTCTTTAGATAAAGTCACACATACATTAAGTCATACATTAATATTCACTGATTTTCACGCTTGAAGTACAATTTATTACCGCTCAGTATCTTATATCAAGGCACTCCTCACACATCTTTCTTGCTTTATTTATGTACATAAGTAAAAATTGATGAGTAGACATTTGCATAAAAATCAATAAAAGATATGCTTGACACAGAAAGGGAAATAAACTATATTCGGAACCACTATTAGTGTTATCAATAAAATACGATAGGATTGAAAATAAGACGAGTGTTGTTAGTCAAGCTTCTGTGAATACTTTGTTACACAGTTAAAATAGAATTCACTACAAAAACTTGCAGTTTACCATCTGGAAGATTGTTTGAAGATAAATGAAACTCTAAACACTGCTGAGAAATTCAAGATATCCTCCAATATTTCCCAGTTATTTATCATTTTTAATGGAGAGTTTTGATGGGGCTGCATGATATGAGTTTCTCAGTTTTGCGGTGATTAAGCTGGCAGTTAACTTGTATTGTCCTGTTAACAACAACTTTGAACAGTGTTTTGAGGCGTGTTCAAAAGGTGTCTGCTTTTCGGCACCAATACCACTGACTACACAAAGGCGGATGAATAA
Source organism: Trichobilharzia szidati (assembly GCA_944472155.2). Lineage (NCBI taxonomy): Eukaryota > Metazoa > Platyhelminthes > Trematoda > Strigeidida > Schistosomatidae > Trichobilharzia > Trichobilharzia szidati. Next base: position 136,650,688 of record OX235272.1, on the reverse strand, counting down.
AAAATAACTTACATTGAATTTGCATGAAGCAGTAGCCTGTTATTCACACATTTATTGATCATTTGATGAAAAACAAAAATTGATCCATAGCTCATTCTCAGTGTTCCAGTTGGAGAATAGATTTGGTTACAAAAATCAATAAATGGGAAGATTTGAGAAGGCCTTTGACAGACAGCGCTGACCGAGAAGTAATTTGGAGACTGCATGAACACTACGGTATGCAGCGCCAAAATTGTTATCAGCCTCATTCAACAGCTGGCTGGCTATATGACAGCGCCACATGTCAGGTGATCCACGACGAAAACTCAGTTAGGCGTTTGAAGGAATACAAGAGTAGGACAAGACTGGCTAGATACCTACCTAGTATCTGTGATGGTATTATGAATTGTGATGGACTGAATTATGCGTCACACTGTGCTTGGGAGTGAGAAGTGGGGAATACGCTGCGCTGATCGATGAGAAGACTCTAGGAGATATGGATTTTACAGATGATAGATGTCTAATATCTCACGAGCTCGAAGAATTGCAGGCACGCAAATTGGCTGAAGACTAAGGCAGCGAGGATGAGCCTTCGGGTAAACATAGGGAAGATGGTGGTGATGAAGGTTACAGACCACCACCAACAGCAGCACTAATCAGCTCCACTCATCATCATTTGAGGAGATTCGACAGAAGGAACTCTCTTCACATATCTGGCTAGGAAGCATCGTTTCCACCATAGCCAAAATCGAAAAGGCTGGATCCAATTTCATCAACCTGAAATCAGTTTAGAAATGTGCTTTAACGTAGAATAATGTACAAAAGCCGAATTTTCAACAGAACTGCGAAATCCCTCAGTCAATGTTTCTATACGGGTCACAAACTTGAGCAGCGTGCAACAAAGAACATTCTAAACGGTCTGTTACAGGTTTGTATCAACAGCCACACAATTCGCTGACTCCACGTTCAAGATGAAATGGCCGGCCGGCTGGACAGAAATCAATAGCATCAAGAAACACTGGCTGGGAGCAAACCAAACAAGAGCCAACTGCTCTACAAATATGCGGAAGAAAAGGGAGACGGACTAAACATACACTGAGGACGTCGTCAGATGCCATTGTGCGCCAGAACCTGGAGGAGAAGGTGAATTGGAAACGATGAGCGGGTCATCGGTGCGAAGGGTGACGTGGAGGAGATCGTTAGTGAAGGAGGAAATGAGATATTATGAGCCATCGTGGACCCAGGTGAAGAGAACAGCACCAAATAGAACAAAGTGGGGGTGTAATTCTGATGCCCTTTGTTCTGATTACTGAATCCTTGTTCATCAAGTCTACACTCAACGTATGCAATAGAAGTGACTCCTCACTCATACCGGAAATATGGAAAGTACTACTACCACTCATCAAGTCAAGCGATGAAAACTAATGGAGTTATATAAACGAAGTTAGAAAGTTGTGTGAGTAGTGTCTTGATATGATTATGTGGAGTATTAAATTGTGCTCGAAACGTTGTCGTCAGTAAATATTACTGCATAACAAACACTGTGAGACTTTATCGAAATAAATTTTACCCACAATCAGATTATACTCTACCACAGTGCAAAAGTTCTTTCCTCATATCAATTTCAAGCAGTTTCGTTGAATTAACACCTGAACAGTTTCATAAAATCTACAAGAAATTAGAACATTACCAGAATCGTTGGGATAACGAAACAATCATTGAAAGCTTAATCACCAACTTCATTTAGTCACTCAGATGAAACTTCTTGATAGGTGGTGACGAAAAACAAGCCCCCATCATAATTCTTTTTTTTTTTTCCTAACATCTATTAACATAATAAAGAGTAATAACACTATTTTTCCACCTATCCATGAATATGTTTGCCACAACTGTGGATATTAGTGACCCCATTGGTGACTACCTGTTTTTTTGCATATTTTCCCCCTGGAATTTAAATACTGTGGAAGTCAGGCATTGTTGTACTCACAGCATTATATCGTCAAGTGGCACTTTCGTTCTAAGTTCGAGTTCTTGGAAAGAAATGAGTTCATTTCTGACTGCCTCTATAGCCATATTTATTAGTATATGTGTATATGAACTGATTACATGCAATTACATACATCCATACAAATAGGCTGTATGGGATAAGATGACACTTCTAAAATCTAATGTAACAGCAGAGTGGAGGGAGAGATTGATAACGGAAGCCTTGTTTATCGAATTAACTGAAGAAAATGCGTGTAATAGGAATGATTCAACACCTGTCCACCCAGATATCTGGAAAATTCTACTACCATGCTTACAACGACAGAATAGGAGAAAACAAGGAAGGCTATAAAACTCAAGTTTCAAAGTCGAATGATTACAACTGATATGATTATGAACAATGAATTTTGTTGGGAAATTTGTCATACAGTAAATAATACTATGACATACATCTAATAAACAAACTAATATGGAAGAATTAAAAAAATTTCGATGAAGATTAATGATGTTTAAGTATCTAAAAATCCCTCCTAAGTTAAAACTCTCTGTAAATGTCAATTAAGTAGGTGGTTAATCCATTTCTGTCAGTTGTTTAAAATCATCAACAAATCAGTTAATCTGTATTGTATATGCATTAATCATTCTTGTTCAATTGTCAATGTTTCAGCTGAAGAAATCACTTAATGTGTTAAGCATTTGATAAATTAGTATTTGTCTAATTAATTTAAGGTTATGATGGGTATGTTATTGAATTTTCCTTTTTGTAATGGATATTTTGTTTTTATTTTTGTGTTGCACTCGGGGCGGAATAAGACGCTTTCAGTATTCAAAGCAACAGTGTTATGCAAATGACCTCATACTGGACGTTTTTGCGAAACGGAAATTAGACATTATCATAAAAATGCCGCATTCATCACAAGAATGTCTTGACAATAGTTATGCGATTGTTTTGGTTTACATGTGCTTGTTTTAATCGTTTATATTAGAATATTCATGAAGCTTCGTTTATGCATCTGTGAATATTGGTACCGTAAAACATTTAATTTGTGCAAAAAGACTTGTGTGTCTAGCTGCCATATTATTAATCATTCAGGTACTTATGATATCAATAAGCATAGTACTAGTACTATTCTAACAACAGAAGACAAGGGCCAGGCAACAGAACCTTTATTACGGAAACTCAACTCATATTTATAGATTTTGATGTACATTTTTGTAGGTAGATGTTAGTGGAAATTACAGTCTGTTGATTGGTTGTTTCTCACACAAAAATAACTTTGCATCTCTTGTGGCTGTGTCAGTACATCTATATGTTAACTGTATCTGCCTGTCCATCTTGACCTTGACCTCAATTACTGTCAACCAATTGGCTACTAGACAGCTCTCACCACACTCGTCCCTCCGTCAAAGACTTGCGACTGAAGTTGGTTCGGTCTTCTCGGTTCTTGGGGCTTTGCTCTTTTGTCTTGCTGTCTGGAATCTCGGCGCTTGCGGATGTTCACTTGTTTCTCTGTGTTTACCATCGCGATTGTGTCTGCGTAACGCCATCTCAACGTGACCATATATGGTCATTCCCACTTTGGAAACTGTTAGCCTGACCCTGTCGCACATTCGTCGGTATTTCGCCTCACACTTCCATATGCTGCTTTCTCCCGACCTCCCAGTAGCGTCCCAAGTAGCAACCTCATCGCCGACAGATCTTGAACGCCACTCAACTGCGAAGAAGCCCCAAAGTCCTGCCCGAAGATCCATATGTCTCCACCAAAAACTGCAGGGCATAGGCTTTCCATTTGTCGGTAGGCAGCGACACCAAATGTAACAACAGAAGACAAGGGCCAGGCAACAGATCGTTTATTACGGAAAATCATAATCTCCGTCTTGTCTATGTTCACCTGGAGTCCTGTGTTTGCTGTTTCTTCAACAAGTTTCTCGGTTTTCGCTTGTAAGTAAATGAGATGATAGTGTTATCATAAATGCAGTAATGAGTTATATTAAGAAAAAGGTTATTTGGATATACTGCTAAATTCCACTGCTACACATTATTAATGTAATCCACAGAAGTGTTCGCTGTTGGAATCGTGTTTACTGGTAGAATCTGTGTGCCGGTTGTAGAGTTGTCGTCGGATAAGGATAATAGATTCCTGAAATAAATCCAAAGTATACTACATGGTATGAGTGGAGCAAGTAGACAGTAATGGTCAGTGAGAAGGCGAAGCTATCAACAATATAGTGCATTTTCGAATTGTACTCGGAAGTTATACATATTTAAACATGAGTCATTTTAAACATAAATCATGTACAATGTCTCTAATTTCAACATCTAACAAAAGGTGTATAATCATATTGTTACGTACTCCACACTGCTCCCCCCCCTAGAGGACCGGAGAGACTACCGGAGACTGTCACTGTTAATGAAGTAAATAATAATAGGAATTTACAGAAGTATATTACTGTAGCCGCATCACCGTTACAATGCTTTCATAAATACACCAATCTTATTGCGTCAATATGCCTGACATCGATCAACATGATTTCCTTTCCTTCACAGAGTACGGTTAATCATAACGACTTCCATCAAGGCAACGTGGTTTACAATTTGGCAAGGTAAAAGGTCTACGAACCACCGCTAAAAGGACGTGATCATCCATTTTATCGACCATAGCCTCAGACATTTCAGCACAAACGTTAAGAAATTGTATATCAGCACTTACGTAACTGTCTATCTCCATAATGTCTCGTCCCTTCTTTCACCCAGGCGTTCATAAACGTCGCTGAAACCCCAAAAAATGTATGTTACAGATAACGCTTGTCCACAGAATAAGGGTGAGAGACCCATGCTGGTTCCGATGGAAACGGCAGTGAATTTAGGTCACTAAGTAAGTCCTAAAAAAGCATTACAGAAACTATCACCGGCCTTCAAAGAAGAACTAGAAACGCTGAACAGTTAGATCCAAGCCAGCAGAACAAAAACTTAAAATCTTCGGGAGTAATTAGAAACTTTAAAAGGAGCGAGACCAGAATCTAACAGGTGTCCAGACCAGGAACTGTATAGTGGCAAACTCCAAGCACTGCCAAAACACAGACATTGAACTTGGCAATGCTCCTTGAAGATTGATACTAGCAACTCTTAATACAATTCCAGAGAATAGCAGAAAATATCCTCAAAATATTATCATAATTCCCCCCACTTCGTTCTATTTTCTCCCGTCATCTTCAGCTGAGCCCGAGGTTTCTCATATTTTCTCATTTCCTCCTCCCCACACAATCTTCTCCATGTCAATCATGCGCAGACGACTCACAAGTCCTTTCACATTAGAGTTCTACTGGACCGATGGCGGACGTTGCGCGCGATGTCACTCGATGCCACTTCACACCATATGATCGACCCATCTTCATTTTCTCCTACACAATTGTTGAGTGATCTGCTCTTGGTTGATTTGTTCCCAGCCAGTGTTTCTTGTTGCCAGCTCTTTCTCGAAGGTTCACCGACCAATTGATCTACAGTATGGAACCAGAAAAATAGGCAGCTGTTGAGAAACGTTTGTAACTTCGTGGAAATGCTTAGCGTGACGTGCCTGTCAAGTTTCTGACCCATATAGTAGGACAGACTTGTAATTGAGTTTGAAAATTCGGCTCTTACTCTTTATTCTGAGAGACAGCAGATTTCCAGACTGATTTCAGGTTGATGAAGCTGTATCTGGGTTTTCCGATTATGGCCGGCTTTCACATCTTCCTCCGTTCTGTCACCCGCCATTGAAACGATGTTTCCTAAACAGGTGAAGGAAGAAAACTTTGTATAATCTCTCCCGTTGATGGTGCTTGGTGCTGTTTAGTCATCTCCGCCACCACAGTCTTCCATATATTCACCCGAAGGCCTCTTCTCGCTGCCTGAGTCTTCAGCTAGTTTGCTTGCCTGCAATTCTTCAAGTTCGCGGGATATTAGACATCTGTGAAATCCATATCTTCTAGAGTCTTCCCATCAGTCAGCGCAGCGTATTTTCCTCTTCTCACTCTCAACGTAGAGTGTGACGCATAATTCAGTCCATCACAATTCAGAAGATCATCGGTGATAATGGGCAGGCAGGCATCCAGCCAGTCTTGTCCTACTCTTGTATTCAGTTCAAACGCCTCACTGAGTTTTTGTTGTGGATCACCTGACATTTGACGCTGTCATATAGCCAGTCAGCTGTTGAATGAGGTTGATAAAGATTTGGGGACTGAATTCTGCAAATTACTTTTCGGTCAACGCTGTCTGTCGAGGGAGGTTTTGAAGTCAATGTGATTGTGGTAGAGAGAGGCTGGACCGTCTTTCTATGCTGTGTTCGATGAGGATTTGCCCTTTCCGAATTCAACCTGTTCAGGTGAGGTGGGGTTTTGCACCCAGTGCATCTTTTATTTTCTCCAGGATGATGCGACTTAGTATTTCATTTGTGGTGGGCAGTGGAATGATTCCACACCATTACTTGGAAAGGCCTAGGTTGCCTTTCTTCGGGAGTTTGGCGAGGTAGCCAGGCTTTCTTCCAATCGGCAGGTATCTTTCCTTCCTTTCAAACCTTCTGCAATAATGGTGTGAGCACATCTGACTCAGTCTCTGGGTGTGTTTTCCGTGTTTCGGGAGAAATTCCGTCTGGATCTGCTGCCTACCCGTCTGGACTTCATTAGCTTGATCACACTTAAAAATTCTGCTTTCGTTGGCGGATTGGTGTCCACTGACAGTAAGTTGTTTGTGTGTGTGCTGTTGGTGGTATTTTTGGTCGGGTTGCAAGTGTTAGTTGATTTAAGTGTTCTATTAAGTGATCAACCCATTGTTTGATTTGATTTTCCTCCTTGATAATCGAGTTTACTTGAACATCTTTTATTGGTTTCATCATTTGGGCTGATCTCTTCTTGGATATAGATCTGGTCATCTGCTATAATGTCCTGTGGTCTCGGCCTATTCTGCTTCAGTTGCTAGTGCTTCGTAGAATTGTCTGAACGACAGTATGAGGATTGTTTATTTCTTCACTGATAGTGAACTATGACTACAGAGTTACTACAGTGCACATTCTATGAATACAGATTAATTCAAGTAACAATAGTACCTCTCATTGCTTTTCTTCAGCCTTCTACCAAACAGCCTATGACAAGGCTGTGTTCTCCATTGTTGTTGCCTCTCGCGAAAATGGAAATCCGTTCAAATGAATAAACCATGTCATTGAATGTGCATCACCCCTGACAGATTGAATGTATTTATGAATTCCGGTGGTCTACACAGAATAAGGTATACCGCTGATAAGCTCAGCACCAAAGCAATACTGTTTGATGTATGGTCCTCTGTCAATTAGTTAGATCCGTTTGCTGATAGTAGACTGTTGACAGTCTTCTTCAGGGTATTTCATTCACCACAGATTGGAAATGAAAAGCAGGGGAATTTTTGTTGGGCTTTGTCACTTAGGCAAGCAATCATTTTTTGTGGAGAAACTGGAAATGGTTTATCTGTCTGGACTGATTTCACCATATCATAACTTTTTACAGATTTGATCAAATAAGACCTTACATATGTAGTATGCCTTAGCGTGAAGAAATGTGCCGTGAAAGACAAGAGAAATTATTATGAAGCTATGGCAAGTGAAGCAGAAGAAGCTGCAGGTAAAGGAGAACTCGCAACACTCTACCAGGCAACTAGGTTCCTATCGGGGCAAAGTTCAACACAAATTAAGCCAGTAAAGGATGACAGTAGTAAGCCAATCACCAAAGAAGTAGAGCAAAGGAAACACTGGGCTGAACACTTCAAACGACTTCTGAATCAACTGCCACCCACAACGCGCCCAATAATACCAATAGAGGAAGCAGAACTATCAGTTGACATCAACCCTCCAACGGGAACGAAAATCCTGAGGATAAACTGGAAAAGCAGCAGGACCAGATGGAATCCCAGCAGAAGCATTGAAAAAGGACCCAGAGACACCAGCGAACTTGATGACACCACTGCTGCAGAACGTGTGGACGGAGGGCAAGGTACATGCGGATTGGAAGAAAAGCTTCTTATTCAAACTGCCAAAGAAAGGAGACTTAAGTCAACGCAAGAATTGATGCAGCATTATGCTCCTGTCTGTCCAAATCAAAATACTAAGCCGCATCATCGTAGAGAGAATCAAACACGACGTGGATGAAAACTTCGACTGGAACAGGTTGGATTCAGGAGAAACAAGTCATGCACCGATCAAATCGCAACTCTTCGCATCATCATAGAACAGAGCATTGAATGGCAGTCAGCTCTCTATCTCAACTTCATTGACTTTGAAAAGGCCTTCGACAACGTTGTTCGAGAGATGATGTGGCAACTACTTCGCTACTGCTGGGTGCCGCCAACAATTATGCATCTCATCTAACAGCTGTACGAAAATGCTGTATGCCAAGTAATCCACAATGGGAAACTAACGGAGTCCTTCGAAGTGAAGACAGGAGTAAGACAAGGCTGGCTGGCTGCCTACTATCTCCGATGTTTTTTCTGATTTGGGTAGACTGGTTAACGTGACAGACAGCAGGCAGCGAGGACACAGGCATAAAATGGACCAAAAAAATAACTGGAGTAAATGGGCTTCGCCGATGATATTTGTCTGATTTCCCACAAACTGAAAGATGTGTAGGTGAAAAGCAACAAGCTGGCAGAAAAAACATCAAAGATAGGAATTCAAGTAAACATAAATACAGATTCCTGGACAACAGCAACAGCAATAACAAACAACGACAGACAATAATCAGCATAAATGACAGAAATCTGAAGGAAGCAACCTCCTTTACCTACCTACCTACCTACCTGGGAAGCATCGTTTCAACTACAGGAGAACGGAGCTGACGATGATATCAAAGCGAGTATCGAGAAAGCCAGGTAAGCCTTCATTACTCTCAAGTCTGTGTGGAGATCAAAAGTACTACTCAGCATGAAAAATAAGATCTGGATTTTCAACTCTAATGTGAAGTCAGTGCTACTATGCAGATCAGAGACTTGGCACCAAGCTGCGTTCTGTCACGAAGGGCATTTCGAACAAACTACAGACTTTCACCAACAGCCGTCTTCGCTAAATACTACTCAAGATCAGATGGCCGCCAGAACAGATCAGCCGCAATGGAGGCGTGTGGCCGAAGCCCTACGTTCCTCTAGGAACTATAATAAACAATAATAATAATAATTAGGGTCGAACGTATATCTGTTTTACAGTGGCTTTCCTGTTTTCGCTAATCAATTCGCCAGACTAACTGCTCTTGATCCATGCAATTCTCTATCTTCAGATAACCTGTTGGACTAGAATACAGGAATCTTGTCAACTTTTTGGCTCATGTATAATCGATAACCTAGATCGCGTGTTAATAAATACAGAAAATTTGCAGAAAACGTTTTCTGCCAAAATTATATGACAAGATAATGTAACATATCTTTTGCTACTCACATGACACCATATAATATTGCTTTAGAGATATGTATCAAAACACAAATTAGGGCGTCATATTGGCCATGGAAGTAGATCCGTTTGTAAGGAAACACTTTCTCAAAAGATACAGATATTCTAGGCGAATCAAGAAGATGGGAGGATTAATAAAAACATGTTTGTGTATATAGTGAGTTGTATTTCTAATATAAGGGTCTAAAATACAGTTATAGAATAATTTAAAGTTATTCAAGGATTTTATTAGCATTAATCAAACTAGTGTTGTTGGCTATTCGGATGTCCATAATTCAAATCAGTCAGCAAGTTATCTGACCTGTTTATTGTCTCAAGCCGTAAGAATACTTGTTTTCCAGGATTTCTGAATATAAATAGTGCTTTGAGAAATCCAAAATACTTGAGTTTCACCACGGATTGATATCATCTAGAGGACCATTGAAAACCAGACATAGAGAGTACTGGACAGCCAGCTGTTTAGTCAACCGATTTTCGGAATCATCGTCAGTACTCACTCACTGTCAGGGATCGGACCCAGGACCTTCCAGTTACAAGGCAAGCAAGCTCGTTTACCATTCAGCCACTGGGACCCAACTCATTGGCCAATCCATGAATTCTAAATTCTACCAACTCGTGATTTTAGCGGGAACACCAATCAATGTCGTTGGTGGGGTATCCATCCTCACACTTGACTGGATGCACCTTACTGTTCACGACTTATCACTAGAACTCCCATCTTCTCTTTGTTCACCTGGACTTCTCCCTTGGCTTCCAGCGTCTTCAGCTAGTTTGTTGGTTTTCGCCTGTAAGTCTTCGTGTTTGTGTGACATTAGACATAAATCATCCACGCAGGAAACTGAGATCTTTGAGAGTTTTCGGATCAGTTGGTGCAGGGTATTCCTGTCTTCTCATTCCCTGTAGTCTGGTACATGATCCAGTCCACTACAGTTAAGAATATCATCGGTGATAATAGGCAGTCAGGCAAACAGCCAGCCTTGTCTTACTCCTGTATTCACTTCACAGCCAAGTTTCGCTGAGTTTTTCGTCGTAAATCACCTGACATGTGACACTGTCATATAGCCGGCCAGCTATTGAATGAGGTTGATAATGATTCGGACACTGCACGCCATGATGTTTAAGTAGTTTCGAAATTACTTCTCGGTCACATTACAGTGAAATTATTCTTAATTATGCTTGAGCCGTCAACGTAGGCTAAATTAAAAATAAATAGAGAAACAAAAAAGTTTATTCAGTAAATAATAATAATAGCTTTATTCCAAACAGTATTTGTGGTACAGGTATGGAATTTTCAGCGTGCATTACAATATTGCATCTAATTACCTCATAAATTTTATAAGATTTTAAAGTAAAAAGCAACAACAAAAGTAAAAAAATAAAAATAAAAGAAATAAAAAAGAACAGCATTGCATTCACATTTTAAACAATGCACCACAGGATATGAAATATAAAATTAGTGTGTAATAGAATATGTGAGCAACAATATAATAGTAACAAAGAAAGGAGAACAAAAGCTAATGGGAACTGTTTGTTAGAGTGCAGCAGTAAGTTGATCGTGTCATACCTAACGGATTTCTCATCACATAACAGCTGTGCCAGATAAGGTATTGTGGAGTTTTTATACTTGGTAGTCCTGGCATATAGCCTCCTATAGTTGCTTCTAGTTCTACTAAATGAAATGCAAGGAGAGAGCTGCGTATAGAGAGGTTGCTCGGGGTTTGACAGTATAGTATTCGCTAGTTTCTTACATGACACTATATGTCTATCCACAATGGTGTTAACCAGTTGGTTTAACGAAATCCCACTTGCCCTACTAACAGCTTTTAGTGCCCTTCTCACCAAATCAAAATCTTTCTTAAGTAGTCCAGGAAAGATTAATGGGGAGCAGTAAAGAGGGATGGTTAGAATACAAGAGTTGACAAACTGAGAAAGCAAAGACTGCTTTATGCCAGACTGCCTTAACTTCCTAACGTAGAACGTTAAGCGAAACATCTTTCTAGTAACTAGCAAGATGTGAGAGAACCAGGAAAAATCGGAGGAAAAACTAAGTCCAAGGTACTTGACATTAGATGTAATTTCAACCTCTATGCCGTCAATGATAGTGGAACCATGTGAGCCAGCTAGTTGTTGTAGGTCACGTTTTCGTCTGAAAGTGAAATTTACTACCTGACATTTAGACGGATTCAGCTTAAAACCGTTTGAAGAGGACCACTGACTAATTTCCGACAGAAAGTTATTAAATTTGGAACAATCTGACTGAGAGTTGACAAGCATGGAGACAGAGAGGTCATCAGCATACTTGACAAAAGTGACTACATCAGAATGGAGCAAGTCATGTAAGAAAAAAGAAAACAGAAAAGGAGAAAGAACAGCACCTTGAGGAACACCAGCTAAAGTAAGTGAGGTAGTGGAGGACTTTCCATTGTAGACGGTGTACTGCTTCCTATCAGAAAAATGGGAATGCAACCACTTATTTATCCAGCTCTCACTCTGTGTTGTAGCAAGCTTACTCAGCAAGAGAGACCTAGGTACAGAATCAAATTCAAATAAATTCACTTCAAAGTTGTACAGTTACATGTTTTCCTTAATGACTATGAAAGGCATACAAAGGTCAGTTTTTAACATGGATTCGTAATGAAATGTAATAAATTGCATATCAAGAAAATAGTTGGTAGATCACAGATTTCAGTTGGATTACTCTTACATGAAGTGACGAATATTGCTCAGGTCGTTTTATCACAAAACTTAGATATGATGGAGGAGATTTATAGCTCAGGTGGGTGATTTTGATGTGATTGTGTTCTCTGAGCTGGATAGTTAATTTGCGAAGCAGTCATTGCATTCATTGTCTATTGTCGATCAATAGATACATTGAGATAGACAAACATTTACCAATCGATAAGCAGGAAATCTCACACACAAAGTGTCAAAGTACAAGTGAAGGAAACACTCAATTTCAACACATATAGCCTAGAGGGTGTGAAACACACAAAAACAACTAGTCACGTCCAAGGTGGTTGCCAGGAGAGATGACTGATACACTCGTGGAGAAATCTAAAAGTTCACTTCAAACTGAACTGTATATGCTGAAGATTTCGCCTAGTAAGTATGGCAATGAAAGCTTCGCAAATTAACTATCCATCTCAGAGAACACAACCACATCAAAATATCACAAAAACTGTAAGAACTTTCAAAACACACATATGTTCCATATGAGTAAGAAATTCAGAATATTAGGTAGCTGGGGGCAGTAGCCAGAAAGCCTTGGACCTAGGCATTGCATCTACAATGGAATAGACATATGACACCAGCTACTAGCTGCTGTTCAACTAGAGTATCCAATACACTCCTACAGGTGATTACTCACGAACATGAACAGCTCAGCAGTAACGTATCTGACCCTAGCACTGCATGATTCGGCTTTTAATTTAAGTAGGGACGCAAGGTTCTTCAAGACCGCACATACGACTTACTGATCAGTGAATGCTAACAAGCTCGAAGCTTATATCCAAAGCTTCCTGCCAATTGCTTCCAATAATTTATTAACAACAACTCAATGCACACCATCATGAGGATCCACCTAGCCTGGTGACCAAATCACAGGCTGGACTGATAGAATCCCATCTGCACCAAACAAAGGACTGGACGAGTAACACTAGTTACCACCTGGTGTCTTCTAAAGTATATTTTAATGTTAAGAGTTTGAAAAGGGAGGAAGAAAGAAACGACTAAGGATGGATTACACAACATATTATTGTAGAGTATTGATGCGAAAAGTCTTTATATCACTGTATTAACAAGAACTGGTCAATCAGCTTCTGTATACGCATGTCAAGATTACCTTTTTTTAAAACAAAACGTCTTTTGTAGACAGAAGATTTAGGCAGAAACATTTTGACGGACTTGATCTTTTCGCATATGTCACTATGTATGCCAAGCCAAATGGTGCTGAAAATTAGAATGGCTACTATGATGATAATGGTAATGAAGGTAAAGATGTAGTGGAATTAATTGAAAGGGATTCAATAGAACATGTGGAGGCAACTTTAAAAAATAGCAGCCCAAATTGAAACTACCTAGCGAACGGACAAATGACCTTGACAAGGACAACTTTGACCAATCAGGAGGCTTAAAAAACGGTGCATAATTGCAATAAATCGTTTGTATAAAAGTAATGCAAACATTCGATGGAATTAGTGTGAGTTCCATCAAAAGGATTGAGAAAACCATTTGTATGGTTGACCACTTGATGAATATAGTCCAGATTCGATAACTGACTGTAACTACTCCATTCATCTGTATTATTAGTCGTCCCAGGCAGCACCAAACGCTGGATAATAGGCAATAATATACCTTCATTGCGATTAGGGATCGCCTCAACATATCCTTTCTGTGGGCTGGTGTCATATATCCCCAATACCTTTCGCTTATTCGCACTCAATCTACCTCTATCATATTTTTTTTATCAAAAGTACCTAAGTAATCTGTAAATTAAAAGCGGACGACATACGTTCTCGAACTGATTTTCTGGTTCGGCACTCATTTCACCAACAAACAAACCCATCGATGCACCTGTTGTATCTTTGCATATGAATGACACCTCCACATTGGCAATTATTCGACCTTCCTATCAGTCCGTTCTCCAAACAGTAATCAAAACAAGATCTGGAGCGAATTTGCAACGGAAAAGGTGTACAGCACCCATAAGTACGTCTGGATAAAACAGAGTCACCTGATTGGTTGCTCAAGGTCATTTGTCCGTTCGCTAGGTAGTTTCGGTTTGGGCTGCTATTCTTTAGAGTTGCCCATGTGGAATGCATAAATTATTTATCTCAATTTGATTGTCTCATTGACTGATTAGACATGTCGGCTCCTTGTGACGATGCTTTGACGATGTCTGAGGATTTAATTTGAAGTAATTTTGGTAGATGGTGATTCGCAGTGGAATTCACAGTTTAGAATTTGTCCTTGTATAGCTTGTGCTTGAGCTAACCAGGAGTGATAGAAAAAACAACCTTTGAGAGTGGCTAAATTTAGCCCTATAAATGAATTTGAAGTATAAATAGCGTGGAGTTAAGTGACTTCACACAATATGGTATTCACAGATGGAAGACATCTTCGTCCTACGGTGATATTTCATCCGGATAGTACCGCAAAATACACGTACACCCTCTGGTGTAATCAGCTTCACAGTAACATGCAAAAGAACAGGTGTCTACACCGGTAAACATTAGCCGTAGTTTATGCCTCACTCAGTGTGGAATCATACATTCACTCAAGGATACCAGGTGTAAGTCAGCGTCATGAAAGAGTGTCTAATTGACCTGCATGGACAACTTTTCATTACCACAGCCATTATGTCATCTTCAAATATCATACTAGTAACTAATGTCTTCTTTTATCCTAAGATTTGGCTAGAGGTAATTTTGGTGCATATTTGTTCCAGTAAACTTCCTACGTTGTTCACTGTTTAAGTGTTGTACGAAAGTGTTCAAGATTTTGGTTGCTTACACACTTAGAACAGATTTTCAGAACTCTATAAGATAAACGTAACTAACCCTGGAAATTAGTGTACTACCTTACAAAGATCAGCTTTGGGTAAATCAGCCTTTTTATTGTGCCATCATTTCACGTGTCTAACATAAGAAGCGAAATGTGAAATTCAACTCATTTCCGATAGCGAAAAGCAAAGATGAGTGACAGCAGTCAAATTATCTGAGGAAGTCGACAGATAAACAGTTATCATCACAATCAATAAATATATCATCAACATTTCTTTTATACAAATTTCAGATAATTTATTTTGGTGTACCAACCTCTAATCACTTCATGAAGTTACCGCTCAAAAGGGTCATAAAAGAGACAGAAGGGCAACTCTATTTCTTTGATTTAAAATCACATCATTATATCTAAAGGACAAACTAAATGTTCACCTTCATAATAGCTCATTTAAGTAATGCGTGGGCATTCTAATGCTTATGTAGTTAAAATCAATACCATCACATAGATAACAGGTAATTTCTATTAGTGATACATTTCTAAAAACACAAGAAAATCTAATAATTTCATATAACTAACTGCGTCGGTAGCACAGCGGTTAGGACGCTTGCCGACCATGCACATGGTCCGAGGTTCGAATACCATCCGACGCAATACTTGTGCGTCGGTGGTGTAACGGTTAGAACGCTCTCCGACCATGCACATGACCGGGGTTCGATCCCCGGCCGACGCTCTCTTTTACCTCGCTAAGCCAGAAATAATGCTGGTGAAGAGAAAAGGTTGGGCATGAGGCTAGCAACCTCACTATGTAAAATAAGCACTGCTACAGAAACTTCAAGCCACTAGCTTGAGGCCCTGTGTTCCACAGGGGAACGTGAAGGAAACAAAAAAAACTGAGTTAAAGGCGTCTAAATGACTATGTGTAAAGAGATTAAATCTCACTGGTTCAAGATGTTTAAAAGGCGATTTTGTCGTACAATGATATGATGAGTTCAGCATATCCAGTTTAGGTTGCAGAGGGATATATTTTTAAGCATATGAGAAAGAATATACAAATTAGAAACTGGTGAACTGGATTGCTTGTGATGCTCGTACTTATTAGGGGTAATACTAATACTACTAATAATAATAATCTACTTTATTCCAAAAACAGTACTTATAATACAAAATGGAATTCTTAGCATTTGTCACAATATTCCATCTGATTTACTCAAAATATAAATAAAATTAAAAATTAAAACAAAATTTACCAGAGGAATTTGTCCACATTTATGACATAAAGTCAAAAAATTTCGAAGCACAAATTGAGATTAATAAATATCATAATAATAACAGTGAGTTTGTTTCAAACAGTACTTTCGATTCAGTTTGGAAAATTTAGCATGTTATAGATTATTGGGCCTAATGTTCTGTTTATATAGCAGTATAGTGAGGGGAAATATAAAATTAACAGTTATAACACCGCTTTAATGATGTCCACACTTATGAAATAACAAACAAATAAAAACAGAAAAAATGGGAGGATTATAAATTTAAGAAGTACAATAACAATAAAAGTTGATGTTGTAAGGATGGAGGAAAATGGTTTATTCACCAGTGCAAAGGAGGTTAGTTAGTTCATGCCTAACACTATTTTCATCACATAAAGTACGTGCCAAATATGTTATAGTGGAATTTTTATACTTAGACGTACGTGCATAAAGTTTTCTGAAAAGACTTCTTGTTTTAGCTGAGGGGACACAAGGTGAAAGCTGCGGGTAGGGTGAGTGCTCAGAGTCTGACAAAATTCCTTTAGCGAATTTGTTGCATGACATCAGGTGCCTATCAGTGACAGTATCAACGATATGGCCCAATGGGATACCACTCGTCCTACTGACAGTCTTTAGAGTTCCACGAAGTATGACATAGTCTTTTTTAAGCAACCCAAAAAAGAATAAGCAAGGGTGAACAGTAAAGAAGAATAGGTGAAATACACGAGTTGATAAACTGTAAGAGGAGTGGTTGAGTTATGCCTGATGTGACAGTTAGTATATCGGATGCAGTGGAATGCAGGAGAAATGCAGAAGCACAGTACATGAATTTCTTTCTCCATAATTTGATATAATATGTCCAATTCTATATTATTTATCGTTCGTGATTGGGATACTTCAATTTCTGTAACAGCATATTGGAACAATAGAAGTAAGTATTACGAACAACTTCTCAATGTAATAATCATTAATCCTCTGGTCCAGAAGCACACGTCAGTGATTACTGATATGAAGAAGTTGGAATTAATGGTGACAGGTGTAAACCAGCCACACAGATGTGCCTGATGAAGTCATCGTTAAACAACACAGACATTGTGTGTTCCAGTTTTATGCTTGATGGTGTTTCTCACTCTGGTATTCTCATATTAATATTTGTCGAATGCAAACTGAGAAACAAAATTACTTGTTTCACCAGCCATTTGATCTATTTCAACTGAAATAATATTAAAGTAATGAGAAATACACGAGAGAAAAAGATTTTCAATCGTTTAATATATATATATATATTCATATATATATATATATATATATATATATTCATTTATATTAAATCTGAAGATGCAGAGAATCACTGATTCAAGGAAACATACGCCAAATTGTTATGGTTGGCTGTTTTCTTTCTTTAACGATTGAAATTCCAACATTTTATTCTCAGCTCAGATAACTGCCGAACCACACCTTGTGTATTTCTTTGAGTCTCCTGCAATCTAACAAATACATCTTGATGAACTGGATAGCCAATCGTTCAGAGTAAAATATCATCAATCTCATTTTGTGACGTTTTATTTAATATACTTATTAGACAATGCTCATTTCTCGGAGTTTGTTAGCCAGAACTGCAGTGAAAAACCTTTTCGCTCGATTACTGGGTCTGCTTTTAATTCGCGTATGAAATCAACTCACTGTAAACCGGATTTCATCAGTCCCTGGTGGATGTTAACATGGAATTCCATAGGTGGTCTTTTAAAATAACCCTGAGATAGAAAAGCAAATCAAACACATCACAGACACAGGTTATTTGGTGACCTTGGCGGCCTGCTTAAATCTTGGGCTACCAAATACCTTATTCATTACAAATCATATTGCATCTAATTGCTCATTTCCAATTTATTTTAAAATAATTAAATTTAATTCTAATATGTTCTCTAATCGGATTATTTATTCTCGTGATTTATTTAATATCCTTAAAACCTACTGATCGGAAATGCCATAAAAAAGACAAAAAAAGCATCATGCCGGGTGGCAAAGAGCCTTAAAAAACACCCCTATTCAATTTATGACCGTTCCTGCAATCATGAGTACTAATTGTCGCTCCCTGCCAGCCAAGATTAACTGTCTTCAATCACTCGTGTCTTCCATTATATATCGAAATACTGGGATCATATCACTTCAAGAAACATGGCTACATGATCTATATGATGACAATCTAGTGTATCTGCATGATTTCAAATTATTCAGACAAGATCGATGTAGCTTTAGGAAGAAACGTGGTGGCAGTGTCGCCATCTTCATAAATTCACAATGGTGTACATCTAATATAGTATGTTTCAAATTCTCTAGTGACAACATTGACTGCCCCACCGTCAAATGTCGACCTAAGCATTTGTCAAAATATAACTACATATACATCTCGAACATTTATATTGCGCCTGGATGCAATTCCACTGAATTGTCTTTATTTGCGGATGAATTTACCTCCCTTGCTGACACCTCCTTCGGAAACTCCTTGTCTATAGTTACTGGAGATTTCAATTCTAGTGATCACAGTGCCCTTATTTCACTTGGTCATGATAACCTTGTCAACTTCCCGACTCGAATGGATAATATTCTAGATCTTGTGTTCACAAATGACATTGGAATATTTGAAGCTCGGAAAAGAGCCCCACTACTCAACTCTGATCACTGCATCATAAGAGTATTGCCCAAGGTATATGGAAAGCAGCACAAAGGGGTCTTCTCCCACCTTGGAAAGAAAACACAACACAGATGTTATTCACATGACAACATACAGAATCTAAGGACAATGTTAAAAGACACAAACTGGGACCTGTTTACTGAACAAGCTCTTGACAACACAATTAGTAACATAACACATTATCTCAATTTCTGCCTTGATGTTTGTTGTCCAGAAGAGACAATCTTCTTAAAATTCGACCGTTTCGCCTCTTCTCAACTCAAAAAGCTTCGCCGTGAAAAAGAGAGGTTGTACAAAATGAGAAATAAATCTGGCGTTAAGAGAATGAACACTTTAATTAAAGCTAAATTACAAAGACTAAATGCTCTCTATAACCAGAAGTTTCTTTCATGTAAATCCTCATCTAATATGTGGAAGCTATTAAAGGAAATCACAGGTGGTAAGCAAATAATGAATGATACTTCTGTTGATGTTGATATGCTTAATAAATCCTTCATATGTATCCCTGCAGATGTTATGATTCCCAAATCTAATAGTATAAATAATGACTGCTTCTCATGTTTTAACACGAATGATGTCCTCAAGTGTCTTCAGTCTCTCAAACCTACCCAGTCCCATGGTCCTGATGGAGTTCCTGCTGTTATCCTTAGGAAGTGTGCTGACATCTTATGTTACCCATTAACCGATATTTTCAATGAATCTTTTTCCAAAAGTATTATTCCTGACTCATGGAAAAATATCAAGGTTGTTCCAGTGTCTAAATCAACAAGTGGACCTACTGTCAAGTTTAGACCCATTGCTATTACCTCACCTTTTTTAAAAGTTATGGAAAGACTTATTTTACTTAATCTTGAACCCTCTTTAAAGCCTTTTAATGACCCCAACCAGCTTGCCTATAAACATAGTAGGTGTACCTTAGATGCCGCTGTAGTTCTATATCATAATATAGTCTCTAGTTTAGATAGAGGAGCTAAATACGTTAGGTGTGCCTTCCTCGATTACACATCTGCATTTGACTCTGTGCCTAGGTCTCTCTTGTTAAGTAAGCTTGCTGCAACACAGAGTGAGAGCTGGATAAATAAGTGGTTGCATTCCTACTTTTCTGATAGGAAGCAGTACACTGTCTACATTGGAAAGTCCTCCACTACCTCACTTACTTTAGCTGTTGTTCCTCAAGGTGCTGTTCTTTCTCCTTTTCTGTTTTCTTTTTTCTTACATGACTTGCCCCATTCTGATGTAGCAACTTTTGTCAAGTACGCTGATGACCTCTCTGTCTCCATGCCTGTCAACTCTCAGTCAGACTGTTCCATACTAAATAACTTTCTCTCGAAAATTAGTCAGTGGTCCTCTTCAAACGGTCTTAAGCTGAATCCGTCTAAATGTCAGGTAGTATTTTTTTTTATTTTTTTGATATACAGCTTGATTCCACACCGTATTTTCAGTACAAGTGTGGAATTTTCAGCATGGATATCGGTAGCCCAGATTCAGGCCAACCATAGATATCAGGTGTGCGCCGGCAGGGTATCGAACTCCGGACCATGTGCATGGTCGGCGAGAGTCCTAACCACTGTGCCACCGACGCACTTTTTTTTTCACTTTCAGACGAAAAAGTGACCTACAACAACTAGCTAGCTAAAATGGTCCCACTATCATTGACGGCATAGAGGTTGAAACTACATCTAATGTCAAGTACCTTGGACTGAGTATTTCCTCCGATCTTTCCTGGTCCTCTCGCATCTTGCTAGTGACTAGAAAGATGTTTCGCTTAACGTTCTACGTTAGGAAGTTTAGGCAGTCTGGTATAAAGCAGTCTTTGCTTTCTCAGTTTGTCAATTCCTGTATTCTACACATCCCTCTTTACTGCTCCCCATTAATCTTTCCCAGACTACTTAAGAAAGACTTTGCTTCGCTGCGTAGGGCACTAAAGGCTGTTAGTAGGGCAAGTGGGATTTCGTTAAACCAACTGGTTAACACCATTGTGGATAGACATATAATGTCATGTAAGAAACTAGCGAATTCTATATTTTCAGACCCCGAACACCCTCTCTATACACAGCTCTCTCCTTGTATTTCATCTGGTAGAACTAGAAGCAACTATAGGAGGCTATATGCCAGCACTACCAAGTACAAAAACTGCACAATACCTTATCTGGCACAGCTGTTATGTGGTGAGAAATCCGTTAGGTATGACACGATCAACTTACTGTGGCACTGTAACAAATATGTCCCATTAGTTTTTGTTCTCCTTTCTTTGTTACTATTATATTGTTGTTCACATCTTTTTTTTCTATTACACACTAATTTTATATTTCAAATTCCTGTGGTGTATTGTTTAAAATGTGAATGCAACGCTGTTCTTTTTTATTTCTTTTTATCTTTTTTTGTTGTTGTTGCATTTTGTTTTTAAAATCTTATAAAATTTATGAGGTAATTAGATGCAATATTGTAATGCACGCTGAAAATTCCATACCTGTACCACAAATACTGTTTGGAATAAAGTCATTATTATTATTATTTTACCTCGAAGTTGAAAGTATTGGAAATATGCTTTTTCACTATTCAGACAGATTTCTGAAATTCAGCTTGATAAACAAGTGCTTCATGTTTAGTTTTTTAAATGCGCATATACGTGCACATGACAACATTGTCTGAAGTTCAAGTATTGGTTTGTAGGGATTTGGTTGATTGATTACAGGATTTCATCATGACAAATACTCGCCAAAGACATTGACTAGCGGTTGCGCTATATCGTGAATTTGCAGAAGTTAGAATTCATGGGCCATTAGATCGGGTCGCAGTGGCTTGATGGTATACGAGCTCGCCTTGTAACCAGAAGGTCCTGGGTTCGAACCCCAGTGGGTGCATACTGATGAAGAGTCTCAAACTAGGACGAAACAGCTGTCCAGTACTCCCAGGTTTTCCAATGGTTCTCTAACCAATGTCAGCTCATGATGAAATCCTGTAACCAATTGTCTGAAGTTGATTGTCATTTCAAGCATCCTGTAATTATTCTTTTAAATCACGATTACTATGCTAAATTGTGTCTATCTCTGGGACGGAAGAATATATAAGTAGTGAAGAAATAACCGACATTTTTCAAAAGAACTTATCCTATTTTCGGAATTCTTTTGCGCGTTCTGTCTTTGGTAATGTCTACATCATCTGTTACTGGTAATTGATCAATGAAGTACTTTGTTTCAATAAGATGTGCACTAGTAATAAGGAGCGTAATCTTTGTGAAACTGCCTGACATGCATAAAATGTGTACAGTTTATTCTCTGTGACTATAATCTATAGAACGGGTTGTTCTTCATTTCAGAACGTTGCTTTTATTATGAAGATGAAAGTGATGGCGAAAAGCACCTCAATATGTGGTATTATAATGAGACTGGAATGTGTCTGGAATTCTTGTAAAGTGGATCTGGGAGTGATAAGAATCGATTCGAGGACTTGTGGAATGTTTATTAACGTGTACATACTAGTGAGAGAATGCAACATTAAAATGTCTTTCTGAAATGATTTTGACCGGCACAATACAGTTTTCGAATATTTTGCCCTGATATGTTTGCAACAAATCAGAACTATTTGATTCTTTATCTGGCTCCCACGCAGATATTTTCAACTAAATCACTGCGTACTACTGACAGAATAAAATGATTAAGTAAGCCCCATTGTACTGAAGTATATTTGCTCATGTTGGAGATAGATAATTTGTAGATTTAACTGTTAATACTGAATGAAAACGTAGGTCTCTGAATGGGTTTTAAGTAACCCACTTACAAACATTTTCAATACTTCTTTTTATAATAATGTTGTACCTTCTCTGTGGAAAGATATTAAAATCATCCCTGTACCCAAGTCAGGTTCTGGTAATAATGTTAAGTTTAGACCTATCACTATTACCTCTCCTTTTTCAAAACTAATGGAGAAATTATTGTTACTAAAACTTGTTCCCTCCCTAAGCTTCTCAAACGATCCAAAGCAGTTTGCTTACAAACAGGGTAGAAGTACTTTAGACGCTGCTGCTGTGTTTCATCACAACATTGTATCCTCCTTAGACAAAAGGGCCAAGTATGTTCGTTGTACGTTCCTTGATTATACATCTGCTTTCGACTCTGTACCTAGAGGCATATTGTTAAACAAGCTTAGCCTAACACAAACTGAGCCCTGGGCTATCAACTGGCTACACTCTTACTTCTCTAATAGGATGCAGTACACGGTATATAATGGTGTATCTTCCTCTCCTTTGCTTACTGAAGCTGGAGTTCCTCAGTGTGCTGTTCTTTCTCCGTTTCTCTTTTCCTTCTTCTTACATGATTTACCTCTTTCAGACGAAATCAACTTCGTCAAATATGCAGATGACCTGACTGTATCGTTTCCCATTAAGTCTCAATCAGACTGTTTCAAATTAAATAGCTTCCTGTCGGACACCAGTCAGTGGTCTAAACTAAATGGTCACATGCTGAATCCCTCAAAATGCCAGACTATTGACTTCTCCCTTAGGCATAAACGAAATCTACAAACACTAGTAAGTACTCATGAAGCCTGTTGCATTGAGGGGACTAAAATTGAAACTAAGTCTAATGCAAAATACCTCGGTCTAGTTCTATCTTCCTACCTTACTTGGACATCTCATATCCTAACGATTTCTAAGAAAATGTTCTGTCTAACCTACTACATTAAGAAACTTAGACAATCTGGAATCACCCAACCTCTACTTTCACAATTTGTCAACTCTTGTATCTTACCTATTCTACTTTACTGCTCCCCGTTAGTCTTTCCTGGGCTACTGAAAAAGGACTATACCATCCTGAGAAGGATGTTGAAGGTAGTTAGTAGGACTAGTGGTGTAAAACTCAGTCAGCTCGTCACTACATTAGTTGAAAGGCATCTGAATACATGAGAAAAATGGTCAAAAACCATACTCTCCGACCCCCAACACCCCCTCTATTCCCAACTCTCGCCTTGTATCTCATCAAGTAGAACCAGAAATCAGTATAAAATAATCTATGCTCGTACAACCAAGTACAGGAACTCAACGGTACCATACTTGGCCCATGTTCTAAGTGACAGAGACAATGTTAAGCGCGAAACCCATGACTTGCTTTGTTGTTAATATCATAATTTTAGGCTCTTTTATTTCTCTCTTATTTTGTATTCTATAGTGAACTCCTTCTTAAACTTACTTAGTTACTCAAAATATTAACATTGGCTTACTTTTCATACTTTACTCTATTCCTTCTTTTGTGTATTTATTTATTTTATTTTGATTTACAGCTTGATTCCACACCGTATTTTCAGTACAAGTATGAAATTTTCAGCATGGATATCGGTGGCCCAAATTCAGGCCGACCATAGATATCGGGTGTGCGCCGGCAGGGGATCGAACCCCGGACCATGTGCATGGTCGGCGAGAGTCCTAACCACTGTGCCACCGACTATATTAGCACTATGAGTAGTACAAAATTGTCCTATCAATAACCATCATGTAATTATTAGTTTTTGTGGTTGTTTTTTTTTGTTCGGCGATATTAAGTGACAATCTTGGTTGTGAACGCCATTATCACCATCTTAAAATTTTGTATTATGCAGGATTACTCACACTACCACTACAAACACTGCATTAGACCTGAAAATAAAAAACAAAACAACAACCCTGAAATGTTATTTTATGATTGTTTAGTGTTGTTTCAATCTAATTAACTGATCATCTTGGCGATAAACATTCTTAAATATCATTTCATAACTTCTTGTATGACTAAAGCTTTACTGTCACCATGCATAATCATATCATAGCTTCCACTACCCAACACTGAGATATTATTTTATGTTGTTTATTTTCCTTACTACTTCTTGGTATTTTTTCGCATTTATAATTATTTTTGTGTTTATCCTGTTTGTTTTTTTGCTGTTGGTGTCTGTAGATTTATTTCTTGAAATACTTTTAAATGTTTGATAAAATAAGATGCATATATTGTAGATATGTGCTGAAAATTCCACACTGTGCGACTAGTACTGTTTCTGGAATAAAGCAAATTATTATTATTATTATTATCATTGACTATGTTCCAGTAACATTTTGGAAGTAAGTTGATACTCAGAACTGACGTCTCTGTAAATTCACATTTTCATTACAAATGTAAAGAAGGAGGGGTAGGCTGTTTCAACAGTATGACTGGTCATAAACTCCCTCCCATATGACGTAATCTACATTTAGTAATAATCACCGTTAGATTCCAATAAATGCCCCTACTCACACAGGACTTATTTATAATTGATTAACTCTTTTGCTTCAGTGGAAAATTTTGATAGAAGTAAATTGTTGTCAGCAGACGTCTTATGACCATTTATTTGCCGGATGAGAAATTTTAATTTGCATTTGTGATATCGTCCATTATTACTGAGTATCATTTGCAATTTCATCTTCTATTATTCAACAAAAGGGTTCTCTCTTACAATTTTTATAGGGTGAGATGATCATTTTTAAGATTTTCAGATCAATTTAATAGGGAAATATTATTTCATAAAGGTATTCACTGAGTATTTAAATGTTCGCGTTACAAAACGGAAAACTGATTAGTGAATATGGAATATTCTTCTCGGTAACGTCTTCACCTTCATCAGTGACATTCATGTTTCCATATTAATCTGGGAATAATTAGCATGATAGACAATAAATAGTCGTTTAAAACTGAAGCATTACTATTAGGCTAATATGAGGGCTTGATACTAGTTGGCTGTGCTTGAGCATATTCGATAACATGCATTGATTCTCTCCAGGATGATGCAGCTTAGTGTTTTGCTCGAGATGGACGGGAGCATAATACCACGCCACTTCCTGCATTGACCTAAGTCTCCTTTCTTTGGCAGTTTTAATAATTGGCTTTTCCTTCAATCAGCAGGTACCTCGCCCTCTTTCCACACCTTCTCCAGTAGTGGTGTCATCAAGTTCGCTGACGTCTCTGGGTCCATTTTCAATGCCTCCGCTTGAATTCTGTCTGGTCCTGTTGCTATTGTAAACTTGACTGACATAAGTATAAAGATATATATGCAGAATTCTACATTTTGAGAATGATAACGCTGAGATGAGTAACTTCTCGTTGAATGTCGCTTTTCTTTAAATTACACAATATGTGGTCCGTCTATCAATGAAACATTTAAGATTCAGTGAGTTAAGCATTCATCAAAAAGCATTCTTTAGCAAAACCGCTTCATTTACAAACACAAATTTGGATATTTTGGAAGGCATCAATTATTGGATAATTCCACCCCCCCCCTCAAAATCAATAGGTATTATTGTCTGTTATGTGAGTGAAAAACAAACAGGAAGTTCGCTTTTGAACTACCACTACTAATACGACTACTGTATGACAACAACATTTTCAAAATATACCAATTTACTGAAAGAGTCGCATTACATACACTCACAATGTGATATCATATTCTTATTTCAAAAATGACACATTGTATACACAAGACAGACTGACTGGTTTCAAAGCAGAACTTTGCACTGATGTGCAGCAGTTCAGCTTGCCACTCTCTCTCCATATAGCACATAAAGCCAAAGAAAAGAGCAATAATACTAATAAGTTCCTTTATTCCAAAAACAGTACTTATAATATAGAATGGAATTCTCAGCATTTGTCACAATATTGCATCTGATTTACTTAAAATATAAATAAAATTAAAAATTAAAACAAAATTTACCAGAGGAATTTGTCCACATTTACGACATAATTATTAGATATAATAATAATAACAGTGAGTTTGTTTCAAACGGTATTGTCGATTCAGTTGGGGAACTTTAGCATGTTATAGATTATTGGGTCTAATGTTCTGTTGATATAGCAGTATAGTGAGGGGAAATACAAAATTAACAGTTATGATACAGCGTAAAATTATGTCCACACCTATGAAAAAAATAAACAAAACGAAAAAGTTGAGAGGATTATAAATATAAGAAATACAATAACAATAAAGTATGATGCTTTAAAGGTGAAGGAAATGGTTAATTTAGTGGTGCTAAGATGGTTAGTTAGTTCATTTCTGACTCTATTTTCATCACATAAAGTACGTGCCAAATATGTTATAGTGGAATTTTTATACTCAGACGTACGTGCATAAAGACTTGTGAAAAGACTTCTTGTTTTACCTGAGGAGACACAAGGTTGGAGCTGTGGGTGCTGAGGTGGATGATCACAGTCTGACGAAATTCCATTAGCAAATTTGTTGCATAAAAATCAAGTACCTATCAGTGACAATGTCAACGATATGGCCCAATGGATTACCACTACTCGCCCTACTGACAGTCTTCACAGTTCCACGAAGTATGACATAGTCTCTTTTTAAGCAATCCAGGAAAGAATAAGTGTGAGCAGTAAAGAAGAATAGGTAAAATACACGAGTTGACAAACTGTAAGAGGAGTGGTTGAGTTATGCCTGAATGCCTTAACTTTTTAATGTGAAAAGTCAAACTAAATATTCTTTCAGAAATCGCAAAGACATGGGAAGACCAAGATAGGTCAGAAGAGAGAATTAAACCAAGATACTTAACTTCAGACTCGGATTCTATATCAGTACCATCGATGTTTCAAGGGTCATGGGAACCGACGGCTTCATTTAACTTTCGTTCACATCGGAAACTGAAATTAACAGTCTGACATTTGTAAGGATTAAGTTTAAGGCCGTTAGACGAAGACTATTTGCTAATTCCTGATAGAAAGTTGTTAATCTTAATACAGTCAAGCTGACAGTTAACAGACATTGAAATAATTAGATCATCGGCATACTTAACAAGTAGAGAGAGATTCTTGATCTCCGACGAAATTTCAGCACGAATACAGAGGGCTAGGTTCGCATTCGCCAGTTTTCGCCGTCTCTGGCGTAGACGCGATATCCGACTATCGACCAAAGGGCGTGTGTACTGCTCAACAGTCCGCTCCGTCCTCCTTTATGGCTGTGAGACCTGGCCATTGAGAGCAGAAGACATGAAAAGATTAGCTGTCTTCGATCATAGGTGTCTGCGTTCTATCTCCCGCGTGAAGTGGAATAATAAGGTGAGCAATATTGAGGTTAGGCGTCGAGTGCTAGGTAAGGCAGGGAAATCAATCGACGAGACTGTGAAATTGCATCGACTGAGATGGTTAGGACATGTGCTACGTATGCCTAGTCATCGCCTTCCTCGACGGGCAATGTTAGCTGATATAGGGTCAGGCTGGAAAAGAGCTAGCGGCGGTCAAACCAAAACATGGCACCAATCAATGAAATCCACAACAGTTAATCTAAGCCACGTAGGAAGATGTAGACTTCCTGGTTGGGGCCCTCGGGATGGTAAAAACCAATGGTTGGAAACAATTGGCGACATGGCTCAAAATCGTTCTCAGTGGCGCAGATGCATCCACTCCTTGTGACTTATCATTTCCAGTTAAACTGTTTTGTTCTCCGTTATTACTATTCCTTTGTCTCACACCTCTGTTTACTGTCTATATTTTGCATTTCTTCTACTTCCTTCTCTTGCTTTGCGTGCTACATGGATTGTGGCGACTTGAACTGCCGCACATATGTGCAAAGTTCTATGTCGAAAACAGACAGAGACAGACAGACAGAGAGAGATTCAAAACAGAGGTAATCAACACAAGTTTAAGTGAGGGAAACGATAGTTTTACTGAATATGACAAATCACAAAGGGTGGATGCATCTGCGCCAGCCATCACCGAGAACGATATTCAGTCATATCACCAATTGTCTCCAGTCTTCATTGATTCTTACCATCCCAACTACCCCAACCAGACAGACAGCCAGTCTACACATCCCTACCTGCTTGGCTGGCTAGTTTTAACTTTCACGGATTTCATTGACTGATGAAGCCATTATTAGCCTTTTTCCAACTTCATCGATCCTATGTCAGTTAACAATGCCCGTGGAGGAAGGCGATGGTTAGACATGCGCAACACTTGTCACAACTATTTCATTTGACGTTGCTTGACAACCTCGACGTTTGACTTCCCTTCCAACTCACTTAATACTCTACCGTAACCGAACCTCAATATTGCCCATCCTATTATACCACTTCACACGAGAAATCGAACCCAGACAATATGATCTTAAAGACAACTAAGCAGTCTTTTCACGTCTAGCTGAAAGTGAATTTAGTTGAAATCCTGCTTTAGCGGTTAAACAAACTGTGTACAATAGCGATCAAGTAAAATACAAGTCGAAGAGACACATATGTGTGTTAACACATACACATATACTACTTATATTAGTGTTTTCTTCGTCTCCTTTGAAATGAAGATTCCATTCACTTTCAGATTTTTTAACTTTACTGTCAGGTTCATCTGTATCAGTAGCAATACAATTGATATGTGAACGTTTATTAATAAAATCAGATGATATATTACGGCCATTATTTGTTATGCATCCATTAGAATTTTTATCATCACTAGTATTATTTGATGATAAACTGAATGTATCAACACTCAACATCAAAAATAAGATCCGGATTTTCAACTCCAATGTGAAGTCAGTGCTACTTACTATACGGATCAGAGACTTGGCGCGTCATAAAGACCATCTCAAACAAACTACAGACCTTCGTTAACAGTTGTCTTCGCTCAATACTCAAGATCAGATGGCCGGCCAGAAAAGATCAGCAACAGAGATCTCTGGCAATGAGCGAACCAACCAGGAACCGATTGTGAAACGAATAGGCAGGAAGAAATGGAGATGGATTGGCTGGCCATAATCTGAGGAAACCATCAAGTGACATCACTAGACAAGCCATTGCTCGAGTGGAACACGAAAGGGAAGCGGCGAGTTGGTCGTCAGTGCAAGGGTGACTTGGAGGAGGTCATGTGAAGAGGAGATGAAAACGTGTGGGCAGACTTGGAGCCAGGTGAAGACTCTAGCAGAGAACCGAACGCAATGGAGACGCGCGGCTGAAGCCCTATGTTCCTGTAGGCATTAAAGGACACAATAATAATAATAATAATGACTTTGTCAAAGTAATGGTGTACCAGACTGTCAAGAATTTAATAATTCACTCTGAAAAACAAAACAAAATAAAAGTGAAGAATTAGTTCAAAAACAACAACAAAAATTATCACCATCTTTGGTAATATAAATTAATACAGAAGAATATGAATTACACACTAAGAAGACATGTCCTTGAGTCAAATTCCATTGGGTAAGCGAAACGATGGAGTTGACAGTCTGGCAGTGACATGGCAAAGATTATGAGATGACGAGATGGAGGCTTGTCAGCAGTCATGGAGCAACTAGGTAAAATTGATGACAGGAAATCTAGTATGATAAAGATGTACTGCCGATGCTCTATGTGTCACCCATTCAGAACACAACAAAGAAATAATAATAGTGGTATAACTCGAACTGAATCTACTGTACAGATTCTCGTAGTGAGCTGCTAACTTCCTATACCAAAATCTCTACTGACATCTATGTAGACGAGCGTAGTTCATTAGCTTAAGCGTCTAACCATCAGCCTGTGGTTCAAATGTTCGAATCACGCTTCAACTATGTTTAGCCATGGCGCTCATTTAATGACTAGTAAGGAAGGCTTCGTGTGCTGTTGGAAGTGTGTGGGTGGTTGTTACTTCCCGGCTGCCTACACCGTGGAAGCTAATTGATTCTTCGGGTACCTGAAAGAGAAAGAGGATTAGTGTTGCGTGACCGCAGAGCCCATGGGAGAACTGCTTGAGACCGGTCACACATGGCCTGTGTGAACTGGTTTCTTGGATTGGTTCCGTATAAGTAAAATCACCGCAGGTTACGGACCACTGTAGGCTAAGTCGGAATGTACAATATTTGAGGGCCGACCTCTTCTAACCCTGTCCCTCCAGAGTGGAGAGACAGCATAACTGGCTGGCATGCTGGTCATCTAAGGGAAACACCATACTGCTATTACATCCCTGTCCCCCAGCAGTACAACTATGCCCAAATACCCCCCCAGAATAGTATAAAAAAATTCTTACACTATACCGGTAACTGCTTTTAGTCTAATCGCTATCCTAAAAACCTTCCTGGCATGGTAGGACCCACAGGAACAGTAGTTCCAGCCAGTGTAGTTTCATTATCTTGTTGACATACCCCTATTTTGCTTTCAATAGCACGTAGTTCATCGCAAAGCATTTTGCGTGAATCCATTAAATTAGTTAAGTGATATCTTACAGCTGCCATACTGACATGCATATCCAAATCCATTTTAACCTAGCTTCGAACACGTGTCGCAAAATCGAATTTACTAAATATGGCAACAATAGAAAAATTTTCTATAGTTTGGTTTGTAAGGATTAGTTATGTTTTACGAGTTGATCACGGACCGATATCAGTTAGAGGACCATTGAAAACCAGGGAGTACTGGACAGATGCTGTTTCATCCTAGTTTGGGAATCATCGGCAGTACGCACACACTGGGATTCGAACCCAGGACCTTCCGGTTACAAGGCAAGCTCGTATACTATTCAGCCACTGGGACCCGATTCAATGGCCAGCCCATGAATTCTAACTTCTACCAATTCGTGATTTTAATATTAATAATAACTTGCATCTGAATAAACCATATCACATTGAAACAGTTAAGAATACAACTTATGTGGCTGAAAAAGCAAAAACGTGGGCAGGCAATCAATGAGTGGCGGCTGTACACACCTGTATGTGTACATGCGTGTGTGTGTGTGTACTCTGCAGTAGTCCACTCTGTCCTCCTTTATGGCTGTGAGACACTGCCATTTGAAGTGAGAGGTACGATGAGAAGGCCAGCTCCCCATGACTGCAAATGTCACCGTTCTACTTCCCATGTTAAGTGGTTTAATATGCTTTCTAGTGGAATTCTATTCACTGGACAATAATAGGTTACATCTCATGTTTAGTAGTGCTGATGATGACAAAACCTGATTATCAAACAGGAGGCAGAAACTACAAATGACTTAATAGACCATCTCGCCAGGCTACTGCGTCAGTGACTCCAAGGTAGACTCTTGGTCAGCGACGCAGGTCACCCGGGGTGAAGTCCCGACCGGTACACTTTAAGACCTCACTAAAGCCTGCCAACTCTGCAAGAACAACCTCATCGATACTAAAAATTCACAGCTCTAAGCTTGAAGACCTGTGCAGCACTCAGATTGCAAGGGATAAAAACATTGAAAGCTGAGTCCCTAGATCACCTGTAGAGCCCATTCGATAGGTTTTAAACAGCTGCCAGGATCATCAGATAGTTATTTTGATATAGTTTGAAACTTTTCGGCAGTGTGCAACAACTTCCCCGAGGATAATCCAGTGAAAAACTATTTCAGTAATAAAACTCCCACTTCATCAAAACAACTTTACTGCTTTTCTTCATTCGATACGTGCACTTTCTAGCTAATGAATAAAAGACACACAGTTACAACAATCCTGACGCTACCTACTACTGACTGAATGAAATGGCTAGCTGCATACCAACACTCACATCAACCAATGGTAGTGTTTGCTAGCTAGATCGAAGCCGTTTGAATCCCAGGCGGTCGTCCCACTTGTTTGGGACCAAACTCATCAGCTTTGTATCCAGTTTGATTCTGCCCGTAGAACCGCATAAGTTCCTCTAAAAACAGAAATTATTCCAGCCACAATATGTGATCCGCTGGATACCGTGAATGACAGTCAAGAGAGCAAGCACAAAGGCATGACACTATACACTAACACAACAACAACAACGCCACCTCAACAATCTTAGTATAAACAACATACGACAAACATTTGCAATTGAAGGTGTTCTCTGAGCTGGTTGGTTTAGTTGCGAAGCTTTCGTTGTTCTTCTGGGCAACATATTCAGCTTCGCAACTAAACCAACCAGCTCAGAGAACACTTTTAACTGCAAATCATCCACCTGAGCTACAAATCTTCTCTATTATACAACAAACATATTCAAGTGTTGGTTTGCATGGATTTGATTGGTTGCAGGATTCCATCATGAGTTGACATAGGTCAGAGAACCATTGGGAAACCAAGAGGGAGTGCCGAACAGTTGTTTCCTACGTCCTAATTTCGAACTCTTCATCACTACGCACCCACCGCCAGGAGTCCGAACCCAGGAACTTGTGGTTACAAGACGAGCTCGTATACCATTCAGCCACTAGGACCCAATTCAATGGCCAGCCCATGAATTCTAACTTCTATCAATTCTGGATTTTAGCACGACCACTAGTCACTGTCATCGGTGGGAAATCCATCCTCACCCCCAACTTCATAGACCTCAGTACCTGTCACTTAAAAACGCCAGAGTTATCTACTAGGCTGCTGGTTTATTACATCCATACTTTGTGCAGTAGATATGATTTGGAATTATTTAGCCATGCTTGTGATTTACAGTCGGTATACTTACGTTGAACTAATGATCACCTTAATTTCCATATATGAGCTCGTCAATGAAATGTGCCTCATCATGTCTGAAATTCGGAACATTAACTCAGTATCACTCGATTTTTGATGAAATTACGGTTTCAAGCAATGTAAAATCAGGCGGACTGAACTGTTAAACATTAAAATCACACTCTTCGTTCACCTGTATACATCATCCTTAGACTGGTATTGTTACATCTGGTCAGTTAAATATATACTGGATTCTTACTATGACCAATTTTAGTAATTCTCAATGGAAATGAAATTGAAAATAATAATAATACTAGTATATTACGCCTAGATGGTCAGGGGAACCTAATTACCGATATTGATACTGTGCATTAAAGACAGATTACCCGAAATGGCGACATCAATGTGTGTATATAAATTCAACTGCTCCTGTGGAGCTAGTTATATAGGTCTTACCCAAAGGAATTTATCTTTTTTACGCACTCGTGAACATATTCCTGTTTGGCTTGGGAAAAGAGCAACCAAACCAATAAATAGTGCAATTCTGTCTCATCTAGTGGATAGTGAACACAGCATCAAAGTAGAAGAGTCATTTACAGTTGTGTATCGAGTACCAAACAATCTCCCCAAAGGCACACGATTACACCTCTTAGCCATAGCTGAGGCTTTAGAGATTAATAGAGAAAGACCAGACTTATTCACTCCGTCTGTCTACCCTGGCCCACTATAAGGTCACCAGGATCATAATTTTCCGTATTATTATTACCATTATTATCATGTCTTTATTATCCATTTCTCCACCCAGTTTATTTCACCTCATTGTTACCCATAATTTTATCAACCTTTGTGATTTTACACTAAGCCTACCAACTCTGTAACATCTTATTACAATTTAGCCTCTTCATTTTATCATTAGACATTATCGGTCAGCCCTCACATTCCGTGTCCCCTTTGTTAATGTGTGTTCGTGTGCATTTTGTGTCTATTGCATTTCTCTCACCCCAATGACACTTGTATTCTGTTGACTATAAAACAACACTATATCACCCAATTGTTCATTCACACTTCATCACATTTTTTCTGACTATAAACCCTATACACATTTGATTGATTATGTTAACTAATGGACCATCATCTCAACTTACACATGCACCCCAATACAGTTTCTGACATTATTTTCATTTGCCTTTATTGGCTATATGTACTTTATAATTCATGGATTTATAACTGTAGAGCCTGAAGAAGAAGTTATCGAAAACAATTGTTCGCTCAAAATCTTGTTTTAATTACCAAAGAGTTGAAACAAGGAAAACAATAGGCTGATCACTTCAAAGGACTGTTGAATCTGTCATCATCTGCAACTCGTCTAGAAATACCACTAACAGCACACACACACACAGAACTGTCGCTGGACATCAGTCCTCCAACAATAAAAAACAGAAGTCTTTAGAGCAGTCAACCTACTGAAAGCCAGTCAGGAAGTCAGCAAAACCTGATGGAATTCCTCTGGAAACACTGTAAGCGGATCTAGAGACCACAGTGGATATGCTCTCACCACTATTGCAGAAAGTGTGGAAGGAAGTAAAGGTGTCTACCGATTGGAAGAAAGACCACCTTGTCATACTTCAAAGACAGGTGATTTAGGCCTTTGCAAAAACTGGCGCGGAATCTTGCTCGTATTCACTATGAATAAAACAATAAGTCCCATCATCCTGAAGAGAATAAAAGATGCCCTGGATCATGCTGGAATCAATAAGATAGAATCACAACACCATACATTATCACTGAACAGAGCATTGAGTTGAAGTCAAGTCTCGACCTCAACTTCATTGAATTTCAAAAAGTTTTCGACAGAGTTGGCCGCAAAGTAATTTGGAAAATGATGCAATTCTATGTCAACCTCATTCAACAGTTACATCACGATGCCACGTTTGGAAAGATTCATGAAAAGCGCTTTTTCAGCATCTGTCTTCGTTCAATACTTAAGATCAAATGGCTGGCCACAAAGAATTAGCAAAAAGAAACTCCGACAGGGAACTAATCAAGAACCTATTGCTCAAAAAATATTCCGAAGAAAAATGGAAACGGACTGGACACACCACCAAGGAGACCCCTGAGTGACACTGAGCTCCATACCATCACTCGAGTGGAACTCCAATGGGAAACGGAGAGTTGGAAGTGTATCCGAGGGTGACATGGAGGAGATCATGTAAGGGGATGAGAGCTTACGGACAGTAGTAGAGGCAGCTAAAGCCGACTGGAGAGAACAGGATGTAATGTTAATTTGCTGCTGGAGCCCTATGCTGTACTCGGAAGCCAAGGGAAAAATATTAGTAATACGACTAGCACCTGTAATTAAGTATGGTATTCTGGTACATCTGTCCGGGGAACCAATTTGCAACTGGTCAGAGAAAGAAGGTTAAATGAAACATCATCTTATCTACTAAGAATGGATCAGCCAGATAGTATTACTACTAAACAAAGCACATTAAATATGCGACATCTACCCGTTACATGAAAGTGAATATGGCTGATGAAAAGTGAAATTCTACTCAATAATCCTTTCCACAGTTGGTAATGAAGTATACCTATTGTGTGAGGACTGATTAGCTGACACTGGTTTCAGCACAGAACTTTACACTAGTTCAGCTTGCCACACTGATTCCTCGTAGGAGACAAAGCACGGAAAGAGAGTAATGACAGATTCAAAAGAGAGACATCATAAACAGAATTGTGAGTAAGGGAAAAAATGCGTAAATAGTGTGTAGTCTTAGCCCAATTAGTAGATACTGGACACTCGATAAAACCTAAGTAGGCATTCTTACTTGTTGTTTACCGTCTTCCTGATAATCTGTCCAGGGGAGCTCGACTACGTCTAGCCATTAAAGGTATGTGGAAATTATATATTTGGGAAATTGTATTGGGCTACATGTATAATATGTAGTATTTTACTACAGTTCACTACGATTTAACCTCTGTTTTATCACTACACCTGATATCTGTCAGACCTTGAACTTATATTCTTCAGTGTTCCCTCCCCCCATTTTTCTGGTATTGGTTTGCATGTATTTTATGGTAATCATTTTCCTCGCCCACCATTGAATATATAACTCATCCCCGCCTTACCCCATCCCAATGAAACTTATATTCTGTTGAATATAAATACATTAGCATAATAATAATTTGCTTTATTCCAAAAACAGTACTAATGATACAGCAAGGAATTTTCAGCATCCAGTACAATATTGCATCTAATTTACTCAAAAACGACAACAAAAAAATAAATAAAAGAAATAATCATTACATAATAATGATAACAAAACGTTTTTATAGCAGCTATTTAGCAAATTACTGTGAGCAGTACGGAGAAAAATACGCATAAATTATAAAAATTATAGTAATAATAGTAATAACAACTAAAATAAAAATAGCAAAGTTAAAATTAAACGATAGAAAGGGTGACACCATAAAATTACATAAAGATGAACAATGAAAGGGTCGATTCACTATGCTAATTACATAGTAACCTATATGTTTCACGTCTAACACAGTCTTCGTCACATAAAATACGGGCTAAATACGGTATTGTAGAATTTTTGTACTTAGTGGTTCGAGCATATAACTTCTTATATTGACTTCTCGTCCTACCTGATGAGATACAAGGGGATAGTTGTGAATAAAGAGGATGCAGAGGGTCTGACATTACGGCCTTTGCCCAATTTTTACAGGAATTTACGTGTCTCTTGACTATAGTATTGGCGAGCTCACGCAGTGGCAAACCACAAGCCCTACTCACAGCATTTAGTACCCTTTGTAATATGACATAGTCTTTCTTAAGAAGCCCAGGAAAGATTAATGGAGAACAATAGAGTACAATAGGTAAAATACAGGAGTTTAAAAATTGCAGAACTAAAGGTTGGTTGATACCTGATTGTATTAACTTTTGAATGTAGAAGGTAAGACGAAAGATTTTCTTAGAGATTAATAAGATATGGGATGACCATGAAAGATCAGAGGAAAGAACTAATCCAAGGTATTTAATGCTTGACTTGGTTTCAGTTTCCGTGCCATCTATGCTACAGGCATCATGGGAACTAACTAGTTCATGTATGTCACGTCGATGCTTGAAAGTAAAGTTAACTCTCTGACATTTGGAAAGATTTAACGTAAGACCATTCGATTCAGACCACTTGCTGATGTCCAACAGAAAGCTATTAAGTTTGAAGCAGTCAGACTCGGAAGTGACAGGCAGTGATACAGTCAGATCATCAGCATATTTGAAAAAATTAGTTTCGTTTAAATGAGGCAGGTCGTGTAGGAAGAAAGAAAAAAGATAAGGAGAGAGGACGGTACCTTAAGGAACACCGGCTTTTGTAAGCAAAGCAGAAGAAGATTTGCCATTATATGCAGTATACTGCATTCTATCAGAAAAATAAGAATGCAACCAACTCTTAGCCCAGGATCCTGTGTGCGTCAACAGAAGCTTATTTAATAAAAGGCCCCTAGGTACAGAGTCAAACACAGATGTGTAGTCTAGGAAAGCACCACGAACATATTTGGCACCTTTGTCTAAACAAGAAACAACATTATGATATAAGACAACCGCAGCATCCAAGGTACTTCTACCATGTTTATATGCAAATTGCTTAGGATCATTAAAAGGTTTCAATGAAGGTTCAAGACGAAGTAAAAGTAGTTTTTCCATCAATTTTAAAAAGGAGAAGTAATTGCATGTCACCCTTTTGTCTATTCACGCTTTATCTTATTTTCTGCATGACTGTACACTCTTTATATACGTTCATTTGGCAATATGAAATATCGAACTACCGCTCCATTTATACATGTACCCCAATACAGTTTGCGATATATATTTTCACATGAATATAATATTCAGGGATTTCTAACTGTGTAGAGCCAGAAAATGAATTTATCGAAACCACAATTGTTCGCTCAAAATTATCTTGTTCTGATTACACTATGGAAATTTTTACTTTACACTTCACTAAATTATTTCA
Organism: Trichobilharzia szidati; assembly: GCA_944472155.2. Taxonomy (NCBI): domain Eukaryota; kingdom Metazoa; phylum Platyhelminthes; class Trematoda; order Strigeidida; family Schistosomatidae; genus Trichobilharzia; species Trichobilharzia szidati. The sequence continues at coordinate 136,612,458 of OX235272.1, read as the reverse complement.
TCTCAGTTTATCTCATGTTCTCATTGACCAAACATATTCAAAAACTAACTGACTATTGTTCCATCCCATCTAATACTTGTTCCACAGTACACAATTCTGATATGATTCTAATCTGCCTTTAGTGGCTAGCTATTGTTTTATAGTTGTATAACCTGAAGAAAAATTTAGTGAAAACGACAATTGTTCGCTATAACTATTTTTGTTCTGAATAAATTATGGAAGAACAACAGTGTTTTATTGGGTAGATTAGACAAATCAAGTGTTGACATCAGTTAAAGAACTATTGGAAAACCTTCAGGGAGTACTGGATGGCTGTTTCGTCGACCTAGTTTGGGTTTCACCGGTAGTTACTTTCCACCAATGGGACTCCAACCCAGGACCTTCCAATTACTAGTAAAGCTCGTAGACCATTCAGTCACTGAGTCCCTACCCATTGGTCTTAAATTTCGACTTATACGAATTAATGGTGTACATGTAAATTTGGCGCTACCGCCAGCCGCTGTTACAAGCGAGTAACTGTCTTCTTGCTTGAATTGTGTCTGATCTCTGTGGCTGAACGGTCTACGAGCTTGTAAGGGACTGTCTGGAGAGCCGATTTTGTGGTTTTGTGCCGTTGTCGTACAGCTGTTGAATAAGGTTGATGAATATTTGGGGTACGCCGTAGTACTCGAGTAGTTTCCAAATTACTTCGCGGTCAACGCTGTCGAAGGCCTTCTCAAAGTCTATGAAGTTGAGGTAGAGATTTGATTGCCATTCCATGCTTTGTTCGATGATGATGGGTAGAGTTGCAATTTGGTCAGAACATGATTTGCCTTTCCTGAATCCAGCTTGTTCTGGTCGGAGTTCTGTATCCAGTGCATCCTTTATTCTCTCCAGGATGATGCGACTCAGGATTTTACTTGGCGTCGACAGGAGCATGATTCCTCGCCAGTCCTTGCAGAGTCCTAGGTCGCACATCTTTGGTAGTTTCACCAGGTAACCTTTCCTCCAGTCAGTAGGCACCTTTCCCTCCTTCCAGATCTTTTGCAATAATGGAGTCAGCATATCTGCTGTCGTCTCTGGATCCGCTTTCAGTGCTTCAGGGGGTATTCCATCTCGTCCAGCTGCTTTTCCAGCTTTCAGAAGCTTGATTACCTTCATGACTTCAGTTTTCGTTGGAGGATTGGTGTCAACTTGCAGTTGTGTACGTGCCGTTGTTGGTATTTTGGATGGGTTGTAGGTGGTGGTCGGTTCAAGAGTCCTTTGAAGTGGTCCGCCCATTGTTTAATCTGTCTTTCTTCTTTGGTAATTGGGTTCCCTTGGCTGTCTTTTATAGGTTTCACTTGTGTTGATCTCTTCCCGGATAGAGACTTGGTTATCTGATATAGTGTCCTCAGGTCCCTTTTGCCTGCTGCCTTCTCAGCTTCAGTAGCCAGGTTGTCGTAGAATTGTCTTTCGTCCTTCCTGGCACTCTTCTTCACTTCTTTGTCCAGTGCTGTGTAAGTTGAGCTCAGCGTCTCTTTCTCTTGTCCATCTTTGCATTGAATCATTTTCTCTTTCACCATTCTCCTCTCCTCTATTAGCTTCCAAGTGTCCGTTGAGAGCCATTCCTTGTCTTGTTTCTTCTTTCTTCCTAAAACCGTTGAACACGTTTCGTTGAAAATTACCTTCAGAGAGTCCAATGGTCTTCCACGGATGATTCCTCAGTGGTGCCACGTAGTGTTTCCTGTTTTGCTCTGACAGTTGCAGTGAAAATGTCCTGCGTGATTGTGTCCTTCAGTTTGTGCGTGTTGAACTTGCATTGTGGCCTATCCCCAGCTATCCTCGAGGCTTTTAGCTTCACCTTGATAGTTACTTGTACTAGATAGTGCTCTGAACCCACATCTGCTCCTCTCCTCGATCTTGTGTCCAGTAGGCTCCGTCTCCACTTCCTTGAGATTGAAATGAAGTCTGTCTGGTTTTTGGTGTGTCCATCTGGTGAAATCCATGTCGCCTTGTGTATATCCCTGTGTTTGAACACACTGTCACCAATCACCAAATCATTGAAGGCGCAGAAGTCTGAGAAGAGTTCACCATTTTCGTTCATTTCACCGAGGGCCTCATGACCCATGGTGAGTTCTCTTCCTGTATTGTCTCCTCGCAGTTTCGCATTCATGTCACCCATCAGGATTTTGATATTGTTCTTTGGGACGTTGTCCATTACTGTTTGTAGTTGACTGTAGAAATCCTCCTTCTTCTCATGTTCTGAGGCGTTTGTAGGCGCGTAGCATTGAATGATTGTAACCTTTTTCCTTTTGAGTTGAACCTGGCTGTCATCATCCTGGAGGAGATTGGTTCCCACTGCATGAGAGCTTTAGCCGCTGTTGATGACATCATGATGGCTACTCCCTCAGTGTGCTCGTGATCGTCCTCTGGGTGACCGGAGTAGATTATTGTCTCTCCAGTTGGTAGTTGGCACCTTCCGCATCCGTTCCATCTGCTCTCGCAGATTCCAAACACTTCTATTTTATATCTCCTCATTTCTGCGGCTATCTGAGCACCCGTTCCAGTTTCCTACATTGTACGAATATTCCACGTCCCCATCCTTACTTTTGCTTTCATCGAAAGAAGGCACATCGGCTGACTGGCTTCCCGAAGGCTTTCACCAGCCTGCGTCATTTCACTTCCCCGAATCCAGCGAAAAATAAGGTTATTGTTTGTATTATTAGAATTTTGAATATATTTGTGCGTTGAAGTTTTAGTAGCAATTTGGTTAAGTTTTGGGGGTGGAGTTGCTAGCACCACGCCCCAACCCTCCCTCTTTATCCGGGCTTGGGACCGGCTAGAATACTAGTGACCTAGTAATCTAGGCGAGGTTGTCAAACAAAACGAATAGAAGAAGCTAAACTACACACTAGCGTTTCTAAAAAGCCAACGCATTCTAATAGATATTTAGACTTTAATTCATCTCATCCGTTGTCTGTAAGACAGGCTTAGTTAAATGTCTAACAAACCGAGCAGTAGCACTAAGGGATAAAGAAAAGATCTAAATGATGCAATAAAACAGATAGAAGAAGCGTTGGTATCAAATAACTATCCTATAAAATTCATTAGGAAGATCAGTAAAGGCCAAAAGCGAAACAAAAATAATTATGAAACTAGTAATGATAACATAAATAAGAGTGAATATAAAGCATCTACTGTTATACCATTTAAGGAGGGGATATCTGAGACCCTACATACGATTCTGAATAAAGCAGGCAGTACAGTGGCATTTAAACCTACAAACTCACTCAGGTAGGACAAGCTCTGTAGGTTAAAGGACGCTGTGGGTTGACCTAAATAGACAAAATAATACAATTTGAAAATTCCCATTCAGTCATAGAAAAGAAAAGGCGTTCAGCAAAGAGTTACTCTTTTCGGCGATCAAATAATATAATTTACAAAATACCCTGCAATGACTGTGAGTGAGGTCAACTACATAGGTCAAACTAGTAGGTCAGGGGTGGTCACATTGTCGGAACATAAGAATTTAGCTAAGGTAAGAATGGTTGACCCCACGAAGATAAGTAATTTAAAATAGAGCTCGACAATTGCTCTGCATGCATTAACACACAATAGGGTGGGAGAGGGTTAAAATTCTAAAAAGTAATCTAGGTAGGTGGAGAGAGAGGTTAACTACTGAATACTTGTTAATCGAATCTACACCTAACACATGCAATAGGAATCACTCATCAATCATACCGGAAATATGGAGAATACTGCTACCAATCAAATCAAGTGATGAAAAATAATGGAATCATATAAATGAAGTTGGAAAGTTGTGTGAGTACCTTGATATGATTATGACCAGAAATAAATTGTGCTCGAAACGTGGTCATCAGTAAATATTACTTACTGTATAACACTGTATGATTTATCAAAATAAATTTTCTCGCCATTGGAATTATACTCTACCACTGTGCACAAGTTTTATTCTCATATCAAGGAGGTCTCAACACGCAAGTGGTTGGCTCAGACTAACTGTCGGAGATTTCATGGAGTGCTGCCAAGTCCTCGTTTGACCACCGCTGCCTCTTTTCCAACCTGATCGGTCCTATGTCAGCTAACATTTCCCATCGAGGAAGGCCGATGATGGCTAGGGATGTGTAACAGACACATGTCTCGGCCATCTCACTCGTTGTGAATTCAGACCCCCATCGATTGACTTTCACTCGTTATCTAACATTTCAGGCCTAACGTGAATATTAATTATTCTATTATCCCACCTAACATGGGAGATGAAATGCAGACATGTATGATCAAAGACGACTAGTCTTCCAGTTTCAATGACCACGTCTATTTCATATCCATAAAAGAGGACGGAGCGAACTGGTGCTGTGCACTAAACACATCTTTCGATCGATAGCCAGCTGGATATCACATCGACGCCATTTACTTCCACAGGATTCCTTTCGAAGCCAAACATTGTCATAGTACCTCTCAGTCGACGGAGTGAAATTCTGGCTTCATCTCAAGAAATATGTCGATTGTTGGACGCCGGTGAGGATGGTACTGTTCCAGAATCTGTCAAACGGTGAAGATATGATCGACACACACACACACACTTACACTCCACCTGGTCTATAACCTGACTGGTTTTCTCGTGTTTGTTCCTCTCGAGCACCACTGAAATCTGCGCGTGGTTATTCAGCCTAGAACTTCAGATAGCGTGTTAATCAAGCCAATATCACTATGATTGTCACAGAAAGACTCATTTTCCTTCTTGTATCCTGAGATGACATCAATGACTTACACCAGTCCAATGGGACTATCTCCGATTCCCAGACGTTTACCATTATGTTAGTTCGCCCAGCCAGTAATTTATCACCATAGTCCCTAAACACTCTAGAGAAGTAGTGATCGACCTTAACAGTCACCTTTATTCAACATGTATGAAGGATCAGTTCACTTATGTAGGCAATATCTTTCCCACTACAGGTTACAACACCGATGAGGCTTTCGAAGTCATCCAGAGTCGGAACAGCAAGGCACGCCTTCACCACTGCGAAATCAGTGTGCAATTCTATTGCACTGCACTCAGCATAAACAACAAAATTCGGATTTTCAACACCATATTTGCAACAGCTGCATTCACTGGCACCATATTGGATATCAGATGGCCGGCCAGAAAGAACATGGAGAAGAAAGGGGTATTGAGGGTAAGCAATCAACCACAATGAGCACTAATCACTATCAACGGAATAAATTCCAAAGAGATCACTTCCTTCTACTTATCCAACCAAGCAGCAACTGACAGGTGACAGCACGGATCACAGGGGATCTGGAAGACAATACAGACATCGCTCTGAGGTCAGTTTGCATTTTCAACACCAATGTTAGGTTAGTCACTTCTTCTATATGTGTCACAGACCTATTTGGCACGTCACTGAAAGGATTTCCATCAACACCTGTCTTCGCTGCCAGACCAGAAAGAAACGGCAACATGAAACTCTCGTAACGAACCAATCAAGAACCTACAGCACAACAATTATGCCTCGGGAAGTTGACAAGGATTGGATACACGCTCAGGAGACCGTTGAGTGACATGCACAATCGTGAGGACAGCAGAGAACAGAACAAAGTGGAGTTTTACTGTTGAAAACCCCTATGTCCCACTCAAATCCCAAGTGAACAATAACAATAGTAACAATAATTTATCCGTACGAAGATGGAAACAAATTCAGCATACTAACGCAAATGTCTAGAATGACCGATATGAGTCAAAGTAATGAAAAGCCAATCAAAACCTGCGCCTGGTGCCATTTCCCTATTACACACATGAAGGGAAAAGGTATGATCACTTGTTTACGTCTGTTGAAATCACAAACAATAGTTGCGACATCTCTGATGATAGTGACCACCTATCATCCTGTCATGGTTTTACTCTAGTGATTTGTTGCATGGTGTTACTCGCTATTTATGGAGTTTCTGTTCAAAGATTCACGGAAGCTTTTCACATGTCTACTAATTTTCCGAATTTTCAATGCCTTACTGATTCAAACATCCTATGTACCAGATGAGCATTGGCAGTCAATTGAAGTGGCGCATAACTGGGTGTTTGGATACGGATCATTAACTTGGGAATGGCAATCGGATATTGCGCTACGAAGTCCTTTACATCCAATTTTAATAAGCCTGTTGTACAAATTATTCGCATTGTACAGTATTGACTCACACTGGCTAATAGTGAAATCGCCTCAAATTTTACATGCTTGTTTTGCAGCTGTAGCTGATTTTCATTTGTATAAATTTGTCAGTCAATTAATTGTCCGGTTATGAAGTGGCTAGATGGACATTGTTTCATCAAAAATGTGCAATTGGTTCACCATATATTGTGCTCCACGTAGTTTATCGAATTGTCTGGAATGGTGTCTGTTTATAATCAATCGGCTTATCATACTACCACCCATGGAGTATTGTTTGTGAAACAAGCACAGTATCCGCTCAATCTATTCGTTCTGACCACCCAAAAACGTTGATATTTATTGCTGTGCTATGTGTTCTGCTACGTCCAACAGCTGCTGCTATCATTTGGTTTCCTCTGTGTATCTGGCATCTATGGCAAAAGTGTAAAGTGAGTAGTTGTTCGTGGAGTGAAAAAAATGATTCCTGCATAAAAGAACATAAAGATAATTCCAGATGTAAACAATTGCTGAGTAATTTTATGCGTCAGACACGAGTTTATCTGAGCATTATCATTCCCTGTGTCGTCTGTTCGTGTGTTTTGGACCGTTGGGCATTTGGTAAATGGACAATAAATCAATGGAACTTTGTTAAATTCAATGTTTTGCACGGTGGATCAGGTGTATATGGTGTTCAACCATGGCATTGGTATCTATCACAAGGATTGGTAGTTATGCTGTTGACGCAAACACCTCTAGTTCTAGGCTTTATAATCATATACATTAAATATGGTCCATTTTCACGGAAAGATTTTGAGGAATACAGTGAAAAGATTGGCTATTCAAATGTTTCTAGGCGTCGACTGTTTCGTGATCCCACTGGCATATGCATTATTATCATACTGTGGACTGCTATGTGTTATAGTTTTCTTTCCCACAAAGAATTTCGATTCATCTTTCCATTAATTCCATTGGGTATGTATTTTTGTGGAGTTACCTCAGTATGGTTTATTCATCGTTACAAGTCTAGACTACAATCTCTACGAAGTCAGTATTCCCGACGTCAATACTTGATATGCTTCATCCTTGTAACACAGATCCCTTTGGCTTTGTATACCTGTCAAGTGCATCAACGCGGTCGGTGGTTTGCAGGCAGTTAGCTTCCTAAACGAAGAAGTATCCCGAAAACAACTTGGGAGGAGTAATGAGCTTACAACAGTTTTATGCCTAATGCCATGTCATACTGTTCCATCCATAGGATATCTGCATAGAAATATCACATTTAGACAGCTCTCTTGCGAACCAGATCTAAGAAAATTTAAACCTGACAACAACAACTATCAGTACACAGACGAAGCTGATGTATTCTACGAAAATCCGAAATTATGGTTGGAAAACTACTACTACTCTGCACCGTCGATGAGTAGTAGCAAGTTGAACAGAGATTTTCAAAAACCACAGTTTATACTGATGTTTGACCATCTGATTCATACTTACGAATCTGTACAGCCACTTTTGCTTTCTTGGAACTACAAACTGTGTGGAAATATATATATATATATGTGTATACCATTATATCATCAGTATAAACTGTGGTCTTTGAAAATCTCTGTTCAACTTGCTACTACTCATCGACGGTGCAGAGTAGTAGTAGTTTTCCAACCATAATTTCGGATTTTCGTAGAATACATCAGCTTCGTCTGTGTACTGATAGTTGTTGTTGTCAGGTTTAAATTTTCTTAGATCTGGTTCGCAAGAGAGCTGTCTAAATGTGATATTTCTATGCAGATATCCTATGGATGGAACAGTATGACATGGCATTAGGCATAAAACTGTTGTAAGCTCATTACTCCTCCCAAGTTGTTTTCGGGATACTTCTTCGTTTAGGAAGCTAACTGCCTGCAAACCACCGACCGCGTTGATGCACTTGACAGGTATACAAAGCCAAAGGGATCTGTGTTACAAGGATGAAGCATATCAAGTATTGACGTCGGGAATACTGACTTCGTAGAGATTGTAGTCTAGACTTGTAACGATGAATAAACCATACTGAGGTAACTCCACAAAAATACATACCCAATGGAATTAATGGAAAGATGAATCGAAATTCTTTGTGGGAAAGAAAACTATAACACATAACAGTCCACAGTATGATAATAATGCATATGCCAGTGGGATCACGAAACAGTCGACGCCTAGAAACATTTGAATAGCCAATCTTTTCACTGTATTCCTCAAAATCTTTCCGTGAAAATGGACCATATTTAATGTAAATGATTATAAAGCCTAGAACTAGAGGTGTTTGCGTCAACAGCATAACTACCAATCCTTGTGATAGATACCAATGCCATGGTTGAACACCATATACACCTGATCCACCGTGCAAAACATTGAATTTAACAAAGTTCCATTGATTTATTGTCCATTTACCAAATGCCCAACGGTCCAAAACACACGAACAGACGACACAGGGAATGATAATGCTCAGATAAACTCGTGTCTGACGCATAAAATTACTCAGCAATTGTTTACATCTGGAATTATCTTATCTATGTTCTTTTATGCAGGAATCATTTTTTTCACTCCACGAACAACTACTCACTTTACACTTTTGCCATAGATGCCAGATACACAGAGGAAACCAAATGATAGCAGCAGCTGTTGGACGTAGCAGAACACATAGCACAGCAATAAATATCAACGTTTTTGGGTGGTCAGAACGAATAGATTGAGCGGATACTGTGCTTGTTTCACAAACAATACTCCATGGGTGGTAGTATGATAAGCCGATTGATTATAAACAGACACCATTCCAGACAATTCGATAAACTACGTGGAGCACAATATATGGTGAACCAATTGCACATTTTTGATGAAACAATGTCCATCTAGCCAATTCATAACCGGACAATTAATTGACTGACAAATTTATACAAATGAAAATCAGCTACAGCTGCAAAACAAGCATGTAAAATTTGAGGCGATTTCACTATTAGCCAGTGTGAGTCAATACCGTACAATGCGAATAATTTGTATAACAGGCTTATTAAAATTGGATGTAAAGGACTTCGTAGCGCAATATCCGATTGCCATTCCCAAGTTAATGATCCGTATCCAAACACCCAGTTATGCGCCACTTCAATTGACTGCCAATGCTCATCTGGTACATGTTTGGATGTTTGAATCAGTAAGGCATTGAAAATTCGGAAAATTAGTAGACATGTGAAAAGCTTCCGTGAATCTTTGAACAGAAACTCCATAAATAGCGAATAACACCATGCAACAAATCACTAGAGTAAAACCGTGACAGGATGATAGGTGGTCACTATCATCAGAGATGTCGCAACTATTGTTTGTGATTTCAACAGACGTAAACAAGTGATCATACCTTTTCCCTTCATGTGTGTAATAGGGAAATGGCACCAGGCGCAGGTTTTGATTGGCTTTTCATTACTTTGACTCATATCGGTCATTCTAGACATCTGCGTTAGTATGCTGAATTTGTTTCCATCTTCGTACGGATAAATTATTGTTACTATTGTTATTGTTCACTTAGGATTTGAGTGGGACAGAGGGGTTTTCAACAGTAAAACTCCACTTTGTTCTGTTCTCTGCTGTCCTCACGATTGTGTATGTCACTCAACGGTCTCCTGAGCGTGTATCCAATCCTTGTCAACTTCCCGAGGCATAATTGTTGTGCTGTAGGTTCTTGATTGGTTCGTTACCAGAGTTTCATGTTGCCGTTTCTTTCTGGTCTGGCAGCGAAGACAGGTGTTGATGGAAATCCTTTCGGTGACGTGCCAAATAGGTCTGTGACACATATAGAAGAAGTGACTAACCTAACATTGGTGTTGAAAATGCAAACTGACCTCAGAGCGATGTCTGTATTGTCTTCCAGATCCCCTGTGATCCGTGCTGTCACCTGTCAGTTGCTGCTTGGTTGGATAAGTAGAAGGAAGTGATCTCTTTGGAATTTATTCCGTTGATAGTGATTAGTGCTCATTGTGGTTGATTGCTTACCCTCAATACCCCTTTCTTCTCCATGTTCTTTCTGGCCGGCCATCTGATATCCAATATGGTGCCAGTGAATGCAGCTGTTGCAAATATGGTGTTGAAAATCCGAATTTTGTTGTTTATGCTGAGTGCAGTGCAATAGAATTGCACACTGATTTCGCAGTGGTGAAGGCGTGCCTTGCTGTTCCGACTCTGGATGACTTCGAAAGCCTCATCGGTGTTGTAACCTGTAGTGGGAAAGATATTGCCTACATAAGTGAACTGATCCTTAATACATGTTGAATAAAGGTGACTGTTAAGGTCGATCACTACTTCTCTAGAGTGTTTAGGGACTATGGTGATACATTACTGACTGGGCAAACTAACATATTGGTAAACGTCTGGGAATCGGAGATAGTTCCATTGGACTGGTGTAAGTCATTGATGTCATCTCAGGATACAAGAAGGAAAATGAGTCTTCCTGTGACAATCATAGTGATATTGGCTTGATTAACATGCCATCTGAAGTTCTAGGCTGAATAACCACGCGCAGATTTCAGTGGTGCTCGAGAGGAACAAACACGAGAAAACCAGTCAGGGGTTATAGACAAGGTGGAGTGTAAGTGTGTGTCGATCATATCTTCACCGTTTGACAGATTCTGGAACAGTACCATCCTCACCGGCGTCCAACAATCGACATATTTCTTGAGATGAAGCCAGAATTTCACTCCGTCGACTGAGAGGTACTATGACAATGTTTGGCTTCGAAAGGAATCCTGTGGAAGTAAATGGCGTCGATGTGATATCCAGCTGGTTATCGATCGAAAGATGTGTTTAGTGCACAGCACCAGTTCGCTCCGTCCTCTTTTATGGATATGAGTTAGACGTGGTCATTGAAACTGGAAGACTAGTCGTCTTTGATCATACATGTCTGCATTTCATCTCCCGTGTTAGGTGGGATAATAGAATAATTAATATTCACGTTAGGCCTGAAATGTTGGATAACGAGTGAAAGTCAATCGATGGGGGTCTGAATTCACAACGAGTGAGATGGCCGAGACATGTGTCTGTTACGCACTCCTAGCCATCATCGGCCTTCCTCGATGGGAAATGTTAGCTGACATAGGACTGATAAGGTTGGAAAAGAGGCAGCGGTGGTCAAACGAGAACTTGGCAGCAGTCCATGAAATCTCCGACAGTTAGTCTGAGCCAACCACGTAAGCGGGTATAGACCTCCTTGATATGAGAATAAAACTTGTGCACAGTGGTAGAGTATAATTCCATTAGCGAGAAAATTTATTTTGATAAATCATACAGTGTTATACAGTAAGTAATATTTACTGATGACCACGTTTCGAGCACAATTTATTTCTGGTCATAATCATATCAAGGTACTCACACAATTTTCCAACTTCATTTATATGATTCCTTTATTTTTCATCGCTTGATTTGATTGGTGCTCCGTCGTGTCACGTGCGTGCACGATTACTAGCTAGCTAAGCATTCATTCCTACCCGCGATTTGGTCCCAAAATATATATCGTATTTGGACGACAAAATCTGGTCTTTTGCTTTACCATTTGGTACTCGAAGAACGAACACTATAGTAGTTGTTGGTATAAGATATTGCGTTAGTATAACCCGTACAACTCGCGAACGTCGATACCTACAGCCCACCTAAACTGGTGAGCCCAACCACGAACTACATCTTCAATTCACACGCAGATAAACCCGGTGAGTTCGTTCCTTTTTGTGTTTATTCTTGTACTATATTGTTATCGGCATACTTTTCGTCATGAGTGATCCTAGCCCCAAGGTTATTCAGATTCGCTCAACCGCCAAAACAATCCAGCTAGTACCATATTGGCCAGATAATGCTGAAACGTGGTTTCAGATTGCTGAGTCTGATTTTAGTGAACATGGCATAACTGATCAACGTTCACAGTTCCTTGCAGTTATTCACGCCCTACCGCGGGAATTCAGCAAGTGCGTAACTCTGCAGATGTCGGTAAGTAACTCGTACGAGTTGCTAAAAGCATCCATCCTCAAGAGAAACGTTCTCACAGATCGACAACGACTGGATGAGTTATTTCGTAACATCGAGTTAGGAGATCAGTCAGCCGTGAGCATGCTGGCAAGAATGAAAGAGATCATTGGCCAAAGTCAGTTCGATGAAGGACTGTTTAGAGAACTATTTTTATCCAAACTGCCACAGTCAGTTCAGACTGTACTTGTGACACTTCAGGGTGTTCTCATAGATGATTTAGCTGTCTCTGCAGATAGAATTCTAGAGATAACGAAACGGCCAGTTACCGAAGTATACTCTGTTACCGAACAGACTTCGAAGAAGGATTCTGCAATGATAGAGTTAATCAACTCCGTCCAGCAGATGTTTAGGTCAAACAAGCCTAGTAATTCCTCCTATCGTCGTTCTAGATCCCCTCAACGGCAAAACGCACGTGGACGATCTAAGTCCAACACACGTTCTCTCAGAAATCCTGACTGGTGTTGGTATCACAACACCTATGGCAAGGAAGCGAAATGTTGTCGAAAACCTTGCGATTTCGGCAAAGCCTCCAAGTCTTTGGGAAACTATCCCGCCGGCACGCGTTAGCGGCAACCGTCGCCGGTGGCACTAGCCGCTTACTTTACATCCATGATGTAATTAGCCAGACTAGATATCTAGTCGACACAGGCGCCGAAGTCAGCGTCCTTCCTGCTACAGCAGCAGATCGACAGAAGGATCCTAACTTCAACCTACAGGCTGCAAATGGAAAACCAATTGCAACTTATGGTCGGAAATACGTCTATCTGAACGTAGGTTTACGCAAACCTATTCGGTGGATTTTTCTAATCGCTGACGTCACAATGCCCATCATCGGCACGGACCTACTTAATCACCATGATTTGCTCGTAGACGTCCGCCGTAAACGACTAATTGACAACACTACTAGTTTGTCTATCAAAGGCATAACTTACGTAGGCCCCAGCTTGTCAATCATTAAGATGAAAGCAATCCTCGATACAACTTTTCAACCGATTGTTGACAAATATCCGGAACTCAATTGCCCATCTAACGATCTCCCGTGTATAACCAGCAATGTTATGCACCACATCATAACCTCAGGACAGCCCGTGACATCTAAAGCACGACGACTGGCCCCTGATAAACTGAGAATTGCCAGAAACGAATTCGATCATATGCTCACCCTTGGCATCATTCGACCATCGAATAGTCCATGGGCATCCCCGTTGCATATGGTACCGAAAAAGGATAGCAACGATTGGCGACCCACTGGTGATTACCGGCGAGTGAACGCCAAAACAACTCCTGATTGCTACCCTTTGCCTCACATACACGACTTGACGGCAACGTTATCTGGAGCATCTATATTCTCCAAAATCGACTTGGTTAAAGCATATAACCAAATCCCGATGGCAACGGAAGATATCCCGAAAACGGCTATCATTACGCCTTTCGGACTTTTCGAATTTCTACGTATGCCATTCGGCCTCCGGAATGCGGCCCAAACATTCCAACGCTTCATCAACGAAGTATTTCGCGGTCTCGACTTTGTATACGCATACTTAGACGACTGCCTCATTGCCAGTCCAGATAAGGAAACTCACCTTAGACACTTGGACTTGGCATTTGAAAGGTTACGCCAACATGGTGTTACCATCAATATACAGAAGTGTCAGATAGGTGTTGACTCACTCGATTTTCTGGGTCACACTATTGACTGCCAGGGCATACGCCCACTGGCTACTAAAGTCGAAGCAATACTGAACTTTCCGGAGCCAAAGACAGTAAAATGCCTTCGCACTTTTAACGGCTTGGTAAGTTATTACCGACGTTTTATTCCTAATTGTGCTTCTCTAATTCAGCCATTAACCGATCTCCTTCGAGGGAACAACAAGGCTATCGAACTCGACACGTCTGCTCGACATGCTTTTATTCAGGTAAAGAAAGCTATTGCGGATGCCACCCTTCTTATGTATCAGGATCCAACAGCACCGTTGAGTATCTCGGTTGATGCATCAGACACTGCAATCGGAGCAGTTCTGCAACAACTAGTTAACAACGAGTGGCAACCACTCGCCTTTTTCTCGAGGCGCCTTCAAGTAGCTGAAACGAAGTACAGCACATTCGGAAGGGAACTTCTAGCTATGTACTGTGCTATACGTCATTTTCGACATTCAGTTGAGGGTCGTGGATTCACCATTTTCACTGACCACAAACCTCTGACGTACTCTCTGAACTCAACTTCAGATAAGTATTCACCCAGGGAATCGCGACAACTAGATTACGTTTCACAGTTTTCATCAGATATTCGCCATGTTTCCGGAGTGAACAAGACTGTGGCAGATGCCTTGTCACGTATTTGTTCTTTCACCGAAATCGACGGCATAGACCTTGTAAAACTGGCTCGTCTTCAAAAAGAAGATATTGAGCTTCAGCGTGAGTTGTCGAAAACAACTCTACAACTAGCCAAGAAACCCTTAGGTATAGGAAAGGATACTATTCTGTGTGACATTTCCACTAGTACTCCTCGCCCCATCGTGCCTAAAAGTTATCGCCGTAACGTCTTCAATACGTTGCATGGCTTATCCCATCCAGGTATTCGAACTACTGTCAAGCTCGTAACTAGTCGGTTTTGTTGGCCTGGTATTAACAAAGAAGTAAGGGAATGGGCACAGACGTGTTTAACTTGCCAAAAGTGCAAGGTAATACGACACACTAAAAGCCCCCTTGGCACTTTTCTTATCCCTGATGCCCGTTTCGAACACGTCCATATAGATTTAGTTGGCCCCCTCCCAGAATCTCATGGATACACCTATATGTTAACCTGCATCGATCGCTTCACACGATGGCCTGAAGCAGTACCCATCAAGGATATATCTGCTGAAACTGTCGCACGCGTCTTTGTAGAGAGATGGATCGCAAACTTTGGATGCCCATCTTCCATAACAACTGATCGTGGGCGGCAATTCGAAAGCGGTTTATTCTTCGCTTTGACTAAAATCCTTGGTTGCATGCGTTTTCGAACGACAGCCTACCATCCTCAAGCGAATGGTATGGTAGAACGTCTACACAGACAGTTGAAAGCTGGTTTATCAGCTGCAAATAACACCCACTGGACTGAATCCCTTCCGTTAGTTCTCCTAGGGATACGAAACGCCTTAAAAACCGATGCTGGTTGTACTACCTCTGAGCTAGTATATGGCACAACACTACGACTGCCAGGTGAGTTTGTTTCTCCCTCGAGCTTCCCACCAGTGGTAGATCACTCCTCATACGTCAGCAGGCTTACAAACGCTATGCGTTCAGTTAAACCTGCTCCCCTCCGACCACAGTCCATTGATGTTTTCGTTCACCCTTGTTTAAAAACTTCTTCACATGTATTTGTTCGTCGCGACTCGGTACGTCGTCCTCTAGAACCCCCATATGACGGACCATATAAAGTGATTAAACGTACTGATAAATTCTTCGTTTTAGACAAAAAAGGCCGCGAAGACACCGTCAGTATCGACCGTCTGAAACCAGCTTACTTGGAAGGTAATCCCATTAGCCTGGAGCTAAACGTACCCGATAATTCACAAGTAACTGAATCTACTTCAGTCTTCGAAGAACTCCCTAGCACGGCGAAAGCCACTGAACCTTCGGTCGATCACTCTAAAAAAACGCGTTCTGGACGTCACGTTAGATTCCCAGGATACCTTCACACCTATCTCACATAACTGAGTGACACATCAATTTTTTTTATGTTGCGTCATTTAACACAAGTAAATGATATTTTTCCTATAACCGTACATAAAATTATATAAGATGTATATATTTTTTTTCCCGATATTTTGAACTTTACTTTATTTTACTGTATAGTAGATGCATGTCAATTTTTTTTTTTAAAAAAAAAACGCTTATTTGGTACATTTTCCTTGACAAGGTTCTCAGCATTCTTGTTTTCTTTTCCAGGTGCAACGGGCACTGGACAGGAAACAAACGAAGCACAGGATCCAACGAACAACATTGAGGAAGCTATGTACAGACACCCCATTAGCATAGGCAGACAGACTAGCCGGCACTCCATCAAGCCGCTCGGAAGATTTTTTTCACCCATCAGGGAACCATCGCGATTATTTTACTTCCGGCTGGTCATGTCTTAGGGTCCTCACAAACCCACTAGGGGGGGAGTGAGCTGTAGCGGTAAATAATTCCCCAAAATTATTAACCACAGCAATCATCACTCAACATTGGATGCTGACCACCACTGTTTAAGTCGACTTGTTTAGCTGAAGGCTTACGGTCAAGCATCCCCGCCATTTGGTGCTCCGTCGTGTCACGTGCGTGCACGATTACTAGCTAGCTAAGCATTCATTCCTACCCGCGATTTGGTCCCAAAATATATATCGTATTTGGACGACAAAATCTGGTCTTTTGCTTTACCATTTGGTACTCGAAGAACGAACACTATAGTGGTTGTTGGTATAAGATCTTGCGTTAGTATAATCCGTACAACTCGCGAACGTCGAATACCCGCAGCCCCTAAAGCAGTATTCTCCATATTTCCGGTATGATTGATGAGTGATTCCTATTGCATGTGTTAGGTGTAGATTCGATTAACAAGTATTCAGTAGTTAACCTCTCTCTCCACCTACCTAGATTACTTTTTAGAATTTTAACCCTCTCCCACCCACCCTATTGTGTGTTAATGCATGCAGAGCAATTGTCGAGCTCTATTTTAAATTACTTATCTTCGTGGGGTCAACCATTATTACCTTAGCTAAATTCTTATCTTCGGACCATGTGACCACCCCTGACCTACTAGTTTGACCTATGTAGTTGACCTCACTCACAGTCATTGCAGGGTATTTTGTAAATTATATTATTTGATCGCCGAAAAGAGTAACTCTTTGCTGAACGCCTTTTCTTTTCTATGACTGAAGGGGAATTTTCAAATTATATTATTTTGTCTATTTAGGTCAACCCACAGCGTCCTTTAACCTACAGAGCTTGTCCTACCTGAGTGAGTTTGTAGGTTTAAATGCCACCGTACTGCCTGCTTTATTCAGAATCGTATGTAGGGTCTCAGATGTCCCCTCCTTAAATGGTATAACAGTAGATGCTTTATATTCACTCTTATTTATGTTATCATTACTAGTTTCATAATTATTTTTGTTTCGCTTTTGGCCTTTACTGATCTTCCTAATGAATTTTATAGGATAGTTATTTGATACCAACGCTTCTTCTATCTGTTTTATTGCATCATTTAGATCTTTTCTTTATCCCTTAGTGCTACTGCTCGGTTTGTTAGACATTTAACTAAGCCTGTCTTACAGACAACGGATGAGATGAATTAAAGTCTAAATATCTATTAGAATGCGTTGGCCTTTTAGAAACGCTAGTGTGTAGTTTAGCTTCTTCTATTCGTTTTGTTTTACAACCTCGCCTAGATTACTAGGTCACTAGTATTCTAGCCGGTCCCAAGCCCGGATAAAGAGGGAGGGTTGGGGCGTGTTGCTAGCAACTCCACCCCCAAAACTTAACCACATTGCTACTAAAACTTCAACGCACAAATATATTCAAATTTCTAAAATTACAAATAGTGACCTTATTTTTCGCTGGAATCGGGGAAGTGAAATGACGCGGGCTGGTGAAAGCCTTCGGGAAGCCAGTCAGCCAATGTGCCTTCTTTCGATGAGAGCAAAAATAAGGATGGGGACGTGGAATATTCGTACAATGTACGAAACTGGAAAGGCTGCTCAGGTAGCCGCAGAAATGAGGCGATATAAAATAGAAGTGTTGGGAATCTGCGAGAGCAGATGGAACGGATGTGGAAGGAGCCAACTACCAACTGGAGAGACAATAATCTACTCCGGTCACCCAGAGGACAATCACGAGCACACTGAAGGAGTAGCCATCATGATGTCATCAACAGCGGCTAAAGCTCTCATGCAGTGGGAACCAATCTCCTCCAGGATAATGACAGCCAGGTTCAACTCAAAAGGAAAAAAGGTTACAATCATTCAGTGCTACGCGCCTACAAACGCCTCAGAACATGAGAAGAAGGAGGATTTCTACAGTCAACTACAAACAGTAATGGACAACGTCCCAAAGAGCGATATCAAAATCCTGATGGGTGACATGAATGCGAAACTGGGAGACAATACAGGAAGAGAACTCACCATGGGTCATGAGGCCCTCGGTGATTTGTGGTGATTGGTGGCAGTGTGTTCAAACACAGGGATATACACAAGACAACATGAATTTCACCAGATGGACACACCAAAAACCAGATAGACTTCATTTCAATCTCAAGGAAGTGGAGACGGAGCCTACTGGACACAAGATCGAGGAGAGGAGCAGATGTGGGTTCAGACCACTATCTAGTACAAGGGACTTTCAAGGTGAAGCTAAAAGCCTCGAGGATAGCTGGGGATAGGCCACAATGCAAGTTCAACACGCAAAAGCTGAAGGACACAATCACGCAGGACATTTTCACTGCAATTGTCAGAGCAAAGCAGGAAACACTACGTGGCACCACTGAGGAATCATCCGTGGAAGACCATTGGAACTCTCTGAAGGTAATTTTCAACGAAACGTACTCAACGGTTTTAGGAAGAAAGAAGAAACAAGAAAAGGAATGGCTCTCAACGGACACTTGGAAGCTAATAGAGGAGAGGAGAATGGTGAAAGAGAAAATGATTCAATGCAAAGATGGACAAGAGAAAGAGACGCTGAGCTCAACTTACACAGCACTGGACAAAGAAGTGAAGAAGAGTGCCAGGAAGGACAAAAGACAATTTTACGACAACCTGGCTACTGAAGCTGAGAAGGTAGCAGGCAAAAGGGACCTGAGGACACTATATCAGATAACCAAGTCTCTATCAGGGAAGAGATCAACACAAGTGAACCGACCACCACCTACAACCCGTCCAGAAATACCAACAACAGTACGTACACAACTGCAAGTTGACACTAATCCTCCAACGAAAACTGAAGTCTTGAATGCAATCAAGCTTCTGAAAGCTGGAAAAGCAGCTGGACCAGATGGAATACCCCCTAAAGCACTGAAAGCGGACCGAGAGATGACAGCAGATATGCTGACTCCATTATTGCAATAGATCTGGAAAGATGGAAAGGTACCTACTGACTGGAGGAAAGGTTACCTGGTGAAACTACCAAAGAAGGGTGACCTAGGACTATGCAAGAACTGGCGAGGAATCATGCTCCTGTCGACGCCAAGTAAAATCCTGGGTCGCATCATCCTGGAGAGAATCAAGGACGCACTGGATACAGAACTCCGACCAGAACAAGCTGGATTCAGGAAAGGCAAATCATGTTCTGACCAAATTGTAACTCTACGTATCATCATCGAACAAAGCATGGAATGGCAGTCAAACCTCTACCTCAACTTTATACACTTTGAGAAGGCCTTCGACAGCGTTGACCGCGAAGTAATTTAGAAACTACTCAAGTACTACGGCGCACCCCAAATATTCATCAACCTTATTCAACAGCTGTACGACAACGGCACATGTCAAGTGATCCACAACGGAAAACTCAGCGAAGCGTTTGGAGTAAACACAGGAGTCAGACAAGGGTGCTTATTATCACCAATGATATTCCTAATTGTCGTGGACTGGATTATGCGTCAGACAGTGGGAAACGAGAAGACAGGGATATCCTGTCCTGACCGACGTGAAGAACCTAGAAGACCTGGATTTCGCAGATGATTTATGTTTGATGTCACACAAAATCGAAGACTTACAAGCGAAAACCGACAAACTGGTCGAAGAAGCAGCAAAGACAGGACTCCGGGTGAACATAGACAAGACGGGGGTTATGAAAATAACCAACCAACAACAACAGCAGCGACATACAGCGCCAATCACCATCAACGGGAGGGATTTGAAAGAGGTTACTTCTTCCACTTATCTAGGGAGCATTGTCTCAACCACAGAAGGAACGGACGAGGATGTCAAATCAAGAATCAGGAAGGCGAGAAACCAATCTGGAAATCTTCGTCACTCACCACCAACAACAAATTCGGATTTCCAATACAAACGTCAAGTCAGTTTTGCTATACGGATCAGAAACTTGGCAGGTCACCAAGAATATTTTCAACAGGTTGCAGACCTTCATCAACAACTGTCTTCGTTCTATACTGAAGATTAGATGGCCGGAAAGAATCACAAACAAGAAGCTATGGGAACAAACAAAACAGGAGCCAATCGCCCAACAAATATGAAGGAAAAAGTGGAGATGGATTGGACACTCGCTGAGGAGGCCGCTGGGTGACATCGCGCGTCAAGCCAGTGCTCGAGTGGAACATGGAAAGGAAGCGGCGAGTGGGACATCCAAGGGTGACATGGAGGAGATTGTGTGAAGAGGAGCTGAAACAGTATGGACTAACATGGATGCAAGTGAAAAATACAGCAGAAGACAGAAGCAAGTGGAGGCGTGCAGTTGAAGCCCTATGTTCCACTAGGAACCCAAGGGAAGAATAGTAATAATAATCATCTCATTTACTTGGATTTTTATTCGCATATTTGTTATGTTATTGAGCTCTCTAGACAGTCCCTTACAAGCTCGTAGACCGTTCAGCCACAGAGATCAGACACAATTCAAGCAAGAAGACAGTTACTCGCCTGTAACACCGGCTGGCGGTAGAGCCAAATTTACATGTACACCATTAATTCGTAGAAGTCGAAATTTAAGACCAATGGGTAGGGACTCAGTGACTGAATGGTCTACGAGCTTTACTAGTAATTGGAAGGTCCTGGGTTGGAGTCCCAGTGGTGGAAAGTAACTGCCGGTGAAACCCAAACTAGGTCGACGAAACAGCCATCCAGTACTCCCTGAAGGTTTTCCAATAGTTCTTTAACTGATGTCAACACGTGATTAATCATGTAACGAATCAAATCCCTGCAAAGTAAAACATCGTAGTTTTCAAATGACGAATTACATTCTGTGTATTCCCACTTGGCTCGAGTAGCTATCCGGATTTAGGATCATTTGGTGTGATTCAGCTCTCTGAGTGGATGAACTCGACCTAGAGCGAGCAAAACCACCACCCACTGTTGAGATCATTTCGATGTAGGTAAAAAGCATTATTTTCTGAAGCAAATGCGCTTTAACTACTCATATGAGATTATCAGTAGTACTTTGGATCAAGCATATTTGTCCCACAGAATTACTTATCATACACCGATGACTAATCCTAATAAACTCCTGATATATTTTCGGTCAGTCAGAGTTATACTCGGACATATCTTGACTTCATTTCATGCAAAATCATGTCAAAAAGAAAGACAAAGTGAATATTCATCTCATTGTCTTTTTTTCCGTTCGACCTGTAATCAGGGATGAGTCAGTCAATATAACTATTACTTATAAAATACATATATGCATTAAAGGACAGAGGTCAAGTCACGAATAAAACCACCGACGGCTAACATTTCGCGACATACTACAAAACAAAATGCATTAATTTACGTTAAGCTGCCTGTTTAATAAATTCAGGTTACCTGGTCATTACGTAGTCATCATCCATACCAAAATGGAAGGGTTGAATATGACTTTTGTCAATGACACAGACTGATCCTATTTTCAGATCAGCCCGATATATTACGTAATACGGAACTGTTTGACTCTTCATACTCTACCGACTGAAAATAATAAACTACCGGCATGTCATCATCAAACAATTAATCGATAATGCACTCAAGCATATCTTCCCCTAATCAAAAAGACAAATGTAATTTCAGTCAAAATCATATTTAAAAAAGAAAGAAAAAAAGCGAGAGCAAGGTGAATATTCATCACATATTTGCGTGAAAATTTTAACCAGGGTTT
>OX235272.1:136468564-136589984 GCA_944472155.2 Trichobilharzia szidati | reverse complement strand
CTAATTGGTCATTAAAAAATTCTAAAAGACTGATCAGTGAACAAAATGTATCCTTTTCGATGACTTCTTCATCGAGTTCATCCGGTTGGGAGTGAGGATAAATACTCAACGATGCAGAGTCTTCTGAACACCTTGAGCAGCAGTCTTCGGATGTTTGGCATGCGATTCGCCCCTGTATAATATAAGATGCTGTTACAGGACTGGACTACGTCTACCCCTAGCTTAGTGATAAGGAGTGAAGTGATAGGACATGTTGACCACTTCACCTATTTGGGAAGTTGTATCAGCACCAACGGATTGATTGATGACGAAATCTCAGCACGGATCCAAAAATCTCGGGCTGCTTTCGCTAACTTACACCATCTCTGGCGCAGGCGTAACATCCGGCTATCAACCAAGGGACGTGTGTACTGCTCAGCAGTTCGTTCCGTCCTTCTCTATGGCTCTGAAACATGGCCAATACGAGTTGAAGACATGAAAAGGTTGACTGTTTTTGATCATAGATGTCTACGATCTCTTTCTAACGTTAGGTGGCATAGTAAGGTAAGTAATGTTGACGTTAGGCGTAGAGTGTTGGGCAAAGAGGGAAAATCAATCGACGAGGCTATAAAGTTACATAGATTGAGATGGCTAGGTCACGTGCTGCGCAAACCTAACCATCACCTCCCCCGATGGACGGGCATTACTAGCTGATATAGGTGCAGGTTGGAAAAGAGTAAGTGGTGGCCAAACAAAAACATGGCATCAATCCATGAAATCCTTGACAGTTAAACTGAGTCAGGTAGGGAGATGCAGACTTCCGGGTTGGGGCCCTCGGGACTCTAAGAATCAATGGCTGGAGACAACAGGTGACATGGCTCAAAATCGTTGTCAATGGCTTACGCAGATGTATTCAGTTTCTGTAATCTTTCATATTCCTTTCCACCATTACTCATTCTGTTTCACTCTTATACTTGTCAAAACTCTATTGATTCTCTTCACTCATTTTCTTGTCTACCTTTGTGTGCTATTTGGAACGTGGCAACTCGAACTGCTGCACTTCGGTGCCAAGTTCTATGCTGAATCCAGCCAGCCAACTCACCGATGAAATCGGCAGGTGCCAGTCACGCTAAAATCAAGAAATGGTAGAAGTTGAAAATTCATGGGCTAGCCATTGAGTCGGATGCCAGTAGCTGAATAGTCTATGAGCTTGACTTGTAACCAGACGAAGGTTCTGGATTCGAACCCTAGCGGTGGGTGTGTACTGCCAACGAGTCCTAAACTAGTACTAGTACACCCAGTTGGTCTTCATTAGTTCTCCAACTGACATCAATCCGTGATCAAATTTGAAATGAACCACATCTCTCTCTACAATATAACACTTAAGAAATATTTTATACAGAATTTAATGAATTTTTAGGTTCCACAGCAGGCCAGGCCAGGGGAGCAACAGTCGCTGGATCTGTTTCTTTTGCACACAGAGCTCCAGTTGATTTGCACAAATTGTTATGATTTGTGTTGTTTTTGAAGAATTCTGAACCTAGTGGCTTGTGGCAATTTATTTGGTACCCAACGGATGACAGAAAGATGTTTATATGGTCTACTTGAACCAAGCTTTATCGAACTGTTGATAGTTTTTACCACACCTTTATTCAGCTAGACTGATGAGAATCCCCTAGCGCAAAAAACTATGTTTCTAGAGCAATGGATAATATAACTGACTTTACATTATCAGTTGAGTTGATCGATACGATTGATCCGATATTGTTTAAAAACCCTGAAAAAAGTTGTTAGTAACAACAATCCTTTAATTATTATGGATATATTACTGTAGAACTTGATGACGGAAGAAGTTATCGCAAGAAGAATATCCTTTGTTTACGAATCAGCCTTTTAATCAAGGTATTATTATTATTTCTACATTATAATTCAATATTGAATTTAGTATGGAACATGAAAATGATGGAAAGTTCCATTTCCTTGACATTGTTATGCAACGCCTAGAAGATGGTAGGCTCCAGAAGTTAATTTGCCGAAAACGAGCACTAGTCAAGACTCTACACTATAGAGGTAGGAGATTATTCTCTATAGGAAAATTAGAGGAAGAATTTATGTTTCTCGAAAAGATGTTGAAAGGCAACAGTTACCCTCAAAGATTTATTAACAAGTACGGAGGATCTGAAGTCTCACATTGGAGAGAAAGCCCATCTACATTCAAAGTGATTCTAAAGGTGAAAATATTACAGCAACTGTCAACAGGAGATTGAAGACGTCACTAGGCAGAGCCAATCCTGCAGCTGGCTAAGTTGGTTCCTGTCTGTCGAAAAACTTGCTCTTTGGTGCAATCGAAAATCGACAGATATCCTTCACATGTTACCTCTAACTGTGTATACAAATTTACATGTATCTGTGGGAGCAGTTACATTGGAAGAACAGAAAGAAGGAGGGCATACCTCAGATTTTCTGAGCATGTACCAAAAAGCTTATGTCTAAAGGGAACAAATTCTTCAAACAGTGCCATCGCCAGGCATCTCCTTCACACGGGTCATGAGGTGGATGTCGGAAGATCGTACAAAATTATCAGTAGACGAAAGAGTTCAGTTCTCTTCAAGTTTGCTGAAGCGATCTCCATCAAGCGCCTGATTTATGAGTTCAGAAAGAAGTGGTCATTAGTCTTTCCTTGCTCTGCCTGGTAACTGGATATTTTCACCCTC
The DNA here is from genome assembly GCA_944472155.2 of Trichobilharzia szidati. Classification (NCBI taxonomy): domain Eukaryota; kingdom Metazoa; phylum Platyhelminthes; class Trematoda; order Strigeidida; family Schistosomatidae; genus Trichobilharzia; species Trichobilharzia szidati. The sequence continues at coordinate 136,587,291 of OX235272.1, read as the reverse complement.
TCTTTCATCTGATTGCGTAATGCCGAAAGCTTCCATTGTGTATGATCATTACCGTTTGGGATAAAGTGTTTATAATTAGTAGTATTATTAGCATTGTATGCATATATTGATTGATTTTTGTTTAAAAATGAACTCTGTGCAAGTATTTTAAAATTGTTTCTGTAGATATACTTAATAATGACTTTGACCTGTAAGCAGTTGATTAGAATGAAACGAAATAAACAATGACGGTACCACTGGAAAACCTGGGAGTACTGGGCAGCTGTTTTGTCCTAGTTTAAGACTCTTCATCAGCACGGTTCGAACCCAAGACCTGGTTACAAAGCTAGAGAGCTCGTAGACCATTGAGCCACTGGTACCCAATCCAACGGTCCTTGAATTCTAACTTCTTCCAATTCATGACATAGCGTGACCATTTCGCAATGTCTTCTTCGATGAGTTACTGCCTCATCTTCACACTGCTGTACCCTGCTGGTCACGGCTTCCCACTAGAACTCCAGGTTAACTGCCTGAATAGGGCCAGTCACTAGTGAGCATCAGATTAATTTTCAAGTATTGGTTTTGTAGGGATTTTGTTTGATTGCATGGAGGATCTCATCATGAGCTGACATCAGTTAGAGAACCAAACTAGAACGAAACAGCTGTCCAGTACTTCCAGGTTTTTCAGTGGTTCTCTAACTGATGTCAGCTCATGATGAAATCCTCCATGCAATCAAACAAAATCCCTACAAAACCATAACTTGAAAAAAATGATGGTACCATTATATTTTGTAAAGACTGTTGTTCTTGCTTTATTCTAATTGTATTCTGTTGGTCTAGTTAACTAATCGATTTCCGATATCTGATCATTCAATTTAAATCAATATATACCCAGGGTTTAAAAAAAGTTATACAGTATCAACAGCCGTAATTATTATTATTATTATTACTATATCGCAAAATTTAATAAACACATTTACTTTTCTTCACTTTCTTTAATATACGTCTCCTTCTATTCTTGCCAATCTCTACCTTAATATATACATATACCACCATATAAAAAAAGAATCGTAATTCATATTTTGCATACATATCTAAATGATATGAAGTTGTCATAACAACGCTTAAGATTATATTAGCAACCGAATACATTCACTCTACTTTTATTGATATTACATGTAAGTAGACAAAATAGACAGAAGTACAATGTACAATATGAGAAATAATAATAAACTAAGACACTACTACTGAAAATATAAAAATAAAATATGTATATATTTAAAGCTATCACGATAGCAGTGCCATTACAAATTTGTACTTAATGATTTTATATTACTTATCTATGAGGCCAAGTTAAACTTTAAGCACCACACATTACCAATGGAGTGCGACCGCACCAATGACCTTGGGACGCTCACTGAGCAAGTCGGGGAAACCTGGCAAATAATGTTGTCATCATCACTAAAATATGCTCATAGAAGTATTAGGTAATTAAATAGGATATCTGGCAAGTTTCAGCTTAGGTTTGAGAAAGATTAAGTTACGCTTTAAGCCAGGAACAAGTTAAGGTAACGTTAGCCTTATGAAGGCGATATTAGGGTTGGTTCGAGTTAGATTACAGTTAGTTCAGGCACATTTTCACGTTAGGGTTAGGTTCAGGAGAGATTAGAGTTATTGTTAGGGTTACAAGACCTAAATAATTACATGCATGGAATGTGGTTAAATTACTCCGTTGACATAAGAATAGAACTTGTGCACTGTGGTGGTAGAGTATAATTCCATTGTGGGCAACATTTATTTTGATAAAGTCTCACAGTGTTATACAGTAATACTTACTGAGGACGACGTTTCGAGCACAATTTATTGCTCAGTAAATATTACTGTATAAAGCTATGAGACTTTATCAAAATAAATTTTACCCACAATGGAATTGTACTCCATTGATACTCCAACCTAAAAATGAGAGATATTTTTATCACATGTGAGAGCAAGGTATCCTCTGTAACACTTTTCTACGGTTTCTATGCATTATTTCATATATATGTATTCAATACACAAAAATGCCTCCTTCACGTGATTGGTGCGTTCGAGGTCACTCGCTGATTGGTAGTTGGTTGTGCTTAGAATTTAACTTTCCCTTGATCAGTAGTATCCCATCACTGGATTCAGGAAAGACAAATCATGTGTTGATCATATTGCAGCTGTACGCGTCGTTATAACAGAACAAAGCATAGAATGGCAGTTGAACCTGTGCCTCAACCTCACAGACTACGATAACGCCTTCGACAGACAGTGTTGACCGACTACTTTAACATTACGGCGTGCAGTGCCCAAGTCTTTGTCAGCAGCTGGCTATATGACAACGACTGTCACGTGTCAGGTGATCCATAAAGGAAAACTCACTGAAGCCTGGCTTTGAAGCAAATACAGGAGTAAGACAAGCTGGCTGCCTGTTATCGCCGATGATGATATTCCTAAATGTGATGGAGTGGATTATGCGTCAGACTGTACACAGGGAGTGAGAAGACAGGAATATGCTGCACTGACCGATAAGAAGACTCTAGAAGATCTGGATTTCTCACACTTGGATAATTTATGTCTAATGTCACACAAACTCGAAGACTTACAGGTGAAAACCAACAAACTGGCTGAAGAGGCTGATTACGAAGACAGGACTCCAGGTGAATATAGAGAAAACGGAGGTGATGAAGGCAACCAACGAACTGCAACAACAACAACCAGCACCAGTCACCATCAACGGGAGAGATTTGACAGAGGTTATTTCCTTCATTTATCTAGAAAGCGCGGTTTCAACCACGGAACGGATGAAGATGACAAAGCCACCCAGCAAGAATCGGAAAGGCAAGACACGCCTTCATCAACGTGAAACCAGTTTTGAAATTTTCTGCTGTCACTCAGCATAAAAAAAGAGATTCGGATTTTCAACATCAATTCCAAGTCAGACGCTGCCTCTATATCGGTCCAAAGCTTGACTGGAGCGTCATGGAAGGGATTGCCAAGAAGTTACGCGCTTTTATCAACAACTACCCACTTCGTTCCATACTCAAGGTCAAACAGCCGGCCAGGAGGAATTAGCAACAAGAAACTCCGGGGACAAATCAACCAGGAGCTTATTACTCAACCGGGATCGAACCCCGAACCGTGTGCATGCTTGGTGAGCGTCCTAACCACTTTGCAATTAAGTTGTTTTTAATATAATTAAAGTTAATTAATTACTATTATTATTATTGTTTCCTTTAGTTCCTAGAGGAACATAAGGCTTCGGCTGCACGTCTCCATTGCGTTCACTTCTACACTACCAACGTTTTCACCTGACTGCACTTCTGCCCATATGCTTTCATCTCCTCTTCACATGATCTCCTCCATGTCACCTCACCCTCGCACTGACGACCAACTCGCCGCTTCTAATAACGGTTCCACTCGAGTGATGGCCTGGTGTGTGATGTCACTTGATGATTTTTTTAGAGTATGGCCAATCCACCTCCATTTTTTTTGTTTAAGTACAGTCTATACATAATCTTATGAATTTTGATTGGCCTGGTATAATACACCTGATACCTTGCTCAACAATCGGAGAAAGACTGTAGCGTAAAATAAATCCACAATTTTAATGGGTAGCCTTACCTACCGTGGAGATATGCGCTAGACTTATTACTGCTCAGAGCAATTGACATCAATCACTTAGATTTATGCCTGCCTTGTAGAATAAATCTAAACTCCACATATAAACATAATTTGATATATACCACAGAGGGTGTACACTTTCTGCCTACATGATTACGAGTAAAGTGTATGATTATTGGAAATGTTTTACAAAAGTGAAAAGAAAGATTATTCATCAATATAAATACTTCAAATCTTTATTTTTTTTACTATTCTCAATTTAAATTTCATTATGAGTCATTTTTTCCGGCAACTATTTTGTGTTTCTTTTAGAAGATATAAACAAGAAAGTAACTGATCAATGAATGAATGAATTTTAATTATTTAATATAAAATGTACATTAAATTATTAATTCTTCGAGAGCACATTGAATTCAAATTTTAATTTATTCATTTCCAGTTTGAATTAACTGTTAACTGTTGCTTTTAGACCAACCACATATATGAAGGTATATGGAATACTGACTCTTAGGGTGACTCTAAACTATAGCAGCCCAAATCGAAACTGCCTAGAGAACGGATAAATGACTTTGAGCAACCAATCAGTTGACTTAGTGTTATCCAGGCGTACTTATGGATGCTGTACACCTTTTGCGTGGCAAATTCGCTCCAGATCAGTTTTGTTTTTGATTACTGTTTGGAGAACAGACTGATAAGAAGGTCGAAAAAGTGTGAATGTGGTAGTGTCACGTATATAAAAAGATATACTAGGTGCATTGATGGATTTGTTCACAGGTACGATGAGTGCCAAATCAGAAAGTCAGTTCGAGAAGGTATTCCGTTCCCTTTCAGTTTACAGATTCCGTAGGTACTTTTTCGCCAAGTCTAAGTTACCTCTAACGAAAATTTTATTGATTTGTCATAACTGGGTGTTTAAAAGACCAGTAACGACAACAGCGTATGAATCAGAAAATTTGAAAGTGTCTGCAGTGCGACGGTACCAGTACTACAGAGAAATAACATCATGGAAAATGAACAGGCTGACTCAAGTACTTGGCGGAGTTGGCGTCATTGTTCACGTAGATGAGACAGTGCTGATAAAAAGAAAATATAATCGAGGGAGATTGAGTGCGAATCAGCAATGGGTGTTTGGGATATATGACACCGCCCTCCACAAATGATACATTGAAGCGATCCGGAATCGCATTGAAAATGTCTTATTGCTATTATCCAACGCTTAGTACTGCCTGGAACAACTATTCATACAGATGAATGGAGTAGTTGTAGTCAGCTATCAACCCTGGGCTGTATTCATCACGTCGTCAACTATACAAATGATTTCATCAATCTTTTCGATGGAACTCATATTAATTCCATCGAAAGATTTTGGAGTCACCTCAAGAAACGGATCAGATCTGTGAATGGATCAAGAAATGCAAAGATATACGGTTATCTCGATGAGTTTATGTACAGGGCTTGGTTTAACATAACTATGAGAAATTGGGAGGTTTTCTGGAACATATACGAGAACGTTATCCTAAGTAACTATTTTTTAACATTGAATTACTTCTGTATAAACGTTTCATTGAAATTATGCGTCGTTTCTGTAGAGGCTTCTGAGTGGTCAAAGTTGTCGTTGTCAAGGTCAATCATCCGTCCACCAGGTATTTTAGGTCTGAGCTGCCCTAGTTAAGAGTTACCACTGTTAGAACTACTACATAAAACTATTCACGGTACAATGAATATATATATATATAAATTCAACTGGTGCATGGTGAGTAGCAGTGGAATCCATGATATCGCACATTCCGTCCTATTTGGGACTCGTTATCCGGATGTACCTGCACTCCTCAGTGAGTGATGATGTTTCCACCGGGGCTCGAACCCAGCGCCCATAATTTTAAACACCAAAGCGTTATCCACTTGGGTGACGAGAACCACTTCTAGTGCAAGGGGTCTTATTAATTATTTAATTCAATTTTAGATTTTTCCGTCAATATATATATATACATTTTTTTATTTATCAATAGTGTTTGTAGAAATTGGACAAAGTCATTAAGAATAAATAAATATTAAAGTCAAGCTGTTTGTTGTCATCAGTTATTTACAAGCTATCTTCAAATGATTCATATGAACTGTGATCAAGATTTGACCGGATAGTTGCAAAATAATTGAGCGCTGAGTGAGAAGTAGACATTTATAAAATTATATTTGTAAAATCTCAGCGAAATTGAAATGATTAATTCCAACGTTTCGTTCGGCAATCTGGTCCGATTGAAGAAAACAAATATTACAAACTTTCAAATAACCGCCTCTATGATTTTCATTATGAATAGGTTGCAGTTTGTTTAAATGGTTCAAATAGCAACATACTTTGCAGTTACACTATCTAATAATGTTGTACATAGACCTAGAAAGATAGCTTTCTATCTTATCACTTATCTGGGCAGCATTGTCTCAACTACAGGAGGAACGGACGAGGATGTCAAGTCGAGGATCGGGAAGGCGAGAAACACATTCATCAACCTCAAACCAATCTGGAAATCTTCGTTATTCAACATCAACAAAAAATTCGGATTTTCAATACAAACGTCAAGTCAGTCACTTCTTCTATACGTATGGATCAGAAACTTGGTGGGTCACAAAGAATATTTCCAACAGCCTGTTGCAGACCTTTATCAACAACTGTCTTCGCTCTATACTGAAGGTCAGATGGCCGGAAAGAATCACCAACAAGAAATTATGGGAACGAACAAAACAAGAACCAATCGCCCAACAAATATGCAGGAGAAAGTGGAGATGGATTGGACACTCGCTGAGGAGGCCGCTGGGTGACATCGCGCGTCAGGCCAACGCTCGAGTGGAACCCAAAAGGGAAGCGGCGAGTGGGACGTCAGTGCAAGGGTGACATGGAGGAGATCGTGTGAAGAGGAGTTGAAACAGTGTGGACTAACATGGATGCAAGTGAAAAGTACAGCAGAAGACAGAAACAAGTGGAGACGTGCAGTTGAAACCCTATGTTCCACTGGGAACCCAAGGGAACAATAATAAAAAATAATAATACTTAGCGAATCTCATTGCTTGGATAGTGCATTACACACCTGAATGATAGAATTCAGACAGCGCTGAGAACAATGGTTGCCAGTGTGTGACTGATCAAGAGGTTTATAGTCTATTTGAATAATTGTAAAACCATGTTTTTTCACTTATCTAACAACAGTTACTCACTGAAAGACTAAGGAATCTCATAAGCTAGCTGCAGCTGAAGGAACCTCCCTTCACACTGAAATTAGCGCTGAAGATGCTAACCAGAAGGACATTAAAGGCTTCAGAATTAAACCATTCAGTTCAAAGAACACAACAACACTAAAACTGTCATATACCCCCACCCTTCTCTTCTGTCTCAAGCGCTTGTGTTTATCTCCTCATAAAATACACTTACATTAGAAGGTCATCAGAAACTGATATCCACTATAGGATCCTTGAGAATCAAAGAACACTGAACAGTTAGGTACCGATTCTTGCTTTGCAATTATTCAGCAGTACTGAAAAGGGAATTTGGTAACCAATTATTTTTCCTTACTTATTTTCCTTATTTTCGCATGGAGGTTTGGTAAACACCCAATCTACAATAACAACTAACCATAAGGAATTTGAAGTGCGAACAAAATTATCATTTAATAGACTATGTAACTAATACACAGCACTTGTTGGTATAAATCGACGCGTTATCTAGATCAATTTAGCATCCAGTAAACTACCTCGGTCAAGGACGTTTTTCTTCACATTGTGCAGAAAGACTTTTGAAACTGAGAAAAACCTTAAATGTACGTATTCTACATTTTCAATAATTGGTAATATTGTCTAGGTTTCAACTATTTTCTAATCGAGGCAAAATGTTAATAACACAGACCCAAACACAACGAAAGTTCATTGATTCGTCACTAGGAAGTAACCGATGCCATGTGCCGAGTCTTTCGTTCAGGTGCTGACTAAATTTCATCAGTCGAGCTCGTGACGGAGTAATCATGCTAGATAACTCGCCATTTCGATACAATTCGAATATATATTTTAAATGGTTGAAGGTGATCGATAGGAATGGGTTTTATTGACTAGAATCCCAGAGACGACACCAGTTTCTTCATTTTTTTGGTGGGGGAGGGGTTTGCAGATACGTCATGCTACCGGGTACTAACAAGCACGAAATTTTAATCTAAGGCTTTCTCCTGATAGCTTACAACCGCCTAAGATCAGTTCAAAGTGCAAAACAATGGTGAGTCACCCAGCCTAGTGACTGTATTGCAAACCCGACTGGTAGAATTCGGTCAGTGAGCACCAACACATAGGTGCTATGACAGGTTGATAGTTAGCCCGGATATTTTTCATCCCTTTACGTTCCCAGTGGAACATAAGACATCAATCTAGAGGCGTGAAGTTTCGGTAACAGTGGTGCTTATTTTTACGGAATGGGGTTGCTAGCCTCATGGTCAAAGTTCAACAATCGCCTCTCAAAGGATGCGAACTCATGGGTGACCTTCAGCCAACCAATCATAAAAATGAGGCTTTTTTGCACAGAAAATGACGTGTATTTACAAGAAAATGCATGAAAACACATTAAACAGGTTATCTTTCTCTGACATGACTTAAAAATACGTTTCAAGTATAATGAGGTGTAACAGTTTATAAGTTAGACCAGTTTCTGTACATGTTTTCACCAAGGTAACTGAAGATGAGCTGTTTTGTGAATTGTTCAGCTCTCTTATCCTGTTGTGCAGTCCTCCCCAAAACCCTCGGTTGAATTACTATGGTTTCCAGTAACAGGACCGACGAATACTTACCAGAAGAATGTGGATAAGAAAACAAATTAAAATAAACGACATCAACTATAAATCCATCCCTAATCGAAACCCCAACCTTAATTCTAACCCTAAACATGACCCTTGTCCAAACCGTAATTCTAACCCTAATGCTAATTATAACCCTGATCCTAACCCTAACCCCAATACTTAATTTAACTCTAATCCTAACCCCGAGGAGCTATTAACACATTTTCCAAACAATAACTAATGTGTTCTGGGTGAAATTTTCTCCTAAGCTGGTGAATAGCGTTGATATTTCAGCTATGATAATGACAGGTGCCATTAGCCAACGACTGGCATGCGTTCAAGGTCATTGGAGCGTTCGCACTGCTGGGACGCTATTGTTGAACTTTGCTGCCTTATGCCCACCTTTCCAGCTTTACCAGTCTTATTAAGGGCTTAGCGAGGTAAAGGAGTGCACCTGTGACCACATGCGCAGTCAATGAGGATTCTACCGCTGTGTCAATGAGCCGGGATAGCCCATTAGTAATGCCTGTTGACAAATCAATGGGTGATGAGAGCTTGAAACTCCAAGGAGATATCAATCCTTTCAAAATCTTAGATAAGCCTTGCTGACGAGTGCAAAGAAGCACTGCTGATTGTCTTTAACTTTGTGACACCAATCAACAAAACATATGTCACGCGGCTGGAGTGAATATTTATATAACTGACTTGCTTGAAAAGTTTATTTACTCTAGAACAGATTTTCACAACAGATAATACGCATCAACTCCATGTTTCCACATTCACTTACAGTACATTTATTTGTAACCATCCATTGGGAACAGTTTGTGTAATAATAGAATATCTCTAACTCTTTTAATGAAACCATCAAAGAAACACGTTCTAACGATCAATATTTAGAATTTCCTCTATTCTATCCGTTTTGTCCTCATTTATAACTCATCAGTTGGTTACATCACTGACTACTGAAAAAACTCAAGTACCATCTGAAATTCACACGTATCTCCCACTACCGAAATGGAACTTCGTGCTAAGCAACTGAAAACACAAATCACTCGGTTACAAAAGTAGATGGTGTGAAATTATTAGCGATCAGATGAAATCAAGTATGGCTTTCAATTTCTTGGTTCCCATCAAAATCTATGCGTGGAACAATTAGCGTACACTGTACCAATGTGATTTGCTGCTTCAAGTGAGTACTGACAGAAAGCTGTCAAATTAGGTTAGACGCTTTGTGATACTCAAATCCGAATCAGTTTTGTCCAATTCACCCAAGTAGTATGTCAATCAATTTATTTGATATTGTGAAGAATCAATCAGTAGATCCTGGTCATGGTCTCAACTTGATATATGTTTCTGTGCAGTTGCTGCTTTCCTGAATTCACCGGAAAGGATCAGCTCTAAATGGATGCCTCCTTAACACTTATTACTGTACATTTATTCAAAGAAATACCTCTTGGCCTTGCTGCATAAAAACTTAGACCTAAATATGGAGTATTTTTTTTTATTTACAGCTTGATTCCACACCGTATTTTCAGTACAAGTATGGAATTTTCAGCATGGATATCGGTTGCCCAAATTCAGGCATACCATAGATATCGGGTGTGCGTTGGCAGGGGATCGAACCCCGGACCATGTGCATGGTCGGCGAGAGTCCTAACCACTGTGCCACCGACTTCTGTTCACCTTTCTAGTGTTTACGTAGAGTAGGATATAATCGTTAATGGAAAAGCTGGAGCATATGCATATATGAACATATCTACTAAAAGTGCGTCGGTGTCAGTTCAGTGGGACGCTCGCTAACCACGCCTCATGTGATCCGGCGTTCGATCCCCAACCACAAACGCACTCCTTTATCTCACTAAGCAACTAATAAGACTGGTAATAAGGGAAGATTGGGCAAGAGGCTAGCAACCCAATCCCGTAAAAATAAACACCACTGCTACCGAAACTTTAAGCCTCTAGCTTGAGGCCCCTATGTTTCACTGGGAACGTAAAGAAATTTTGAAAAAAATACTCCTGAAAATGAGCAACACTTTTGACGGTAGACAGTTAATAAAAGTTATATAACTTTTATTGAAGTACCGAGAACGAAAATACATTAAAACTGTGTTTAGTTACAATTTTTTCAGCTTTTATATTGACATCAAAAGATAAATTTGGTGGTTCTTCAGTCAAAGAAAACTGACAGGAGATAGCTGCTTAAATACAGTGCGATCAGAATAGTCTATATGGATTATTTAACATCTATCCAGTGTACTGTAGCAGTTCAAAAAGGTGTTCAAAGACGTCAAAAGCTTTTTACAGTGATCTATGCAAAGATACAACGACATTCAGAGAAAACGGTCATTCCTTGTACTCAAAGAGATATTTTAAAAATATATCAAAGTTTGTATCGCTTATAACACAAAATTATTTTATTAGATCTAAGTGAAACTCCCGGTTTAAAGTGTGGAAGACAGAAAAATTCCTCTGCAAAAACCTCCGAGTGGTAACGACTGCTTTCCTGCTTCAAAAAATTACAGGAATTATTACTATAAAATCAACTGATGAATAGTAAAACAACATGAGCACTGTCTCTCACTTTGGACTACTTGCTACAGAATAACTAAAAGCTTGATCCAAAATTCAACGAAGCACCTCCGATGAGAAGGACTGGAAAACTTGTATTGTAAATTATGTGAACCGTATGTAAAGCATATGAGTGGAAAATACTCCCTGACTATTGTTTAGGAACATTTCGGCAGAATGAGGTCAACTAACAGAGTAGAAGGGTTTCGTTTCATATGTTTTTGTTTTGGAATCAAACATTTTAATTTTGATCGGAAACTAGATATCCTTTAATTCCAACGGCAGGAAAATGTGACGAGACAAAGAATGCAGATACATCACTGAAGTGGATGTATAAATCATTTCATAACCAATTCAACCAATTATGTGCTATTAAATGGGCATCTAAGTTGGTGTTGTTGAAGCCATAGTTTCCACTCGGAACGCAAGGGAATAATAAAAAAAAATTTTTAAATTTTTTATTATTTTGATTACAGCTTAATGCCACACCGTATTTTTAGGTACAGGTATGGAATTTTCAGCATGGATATCGGTAGCCCAAATTTTGCAGGCCGACCATAGATATCGGGTGTGCGCCGGCAGGGGGTCGAACTCCGGACCATGCGCATGGTCGGCGAGAGTCCTAACCATTGTGCCACCGACGCACATTAAATGCCGCCAACTCATAGGAAGCTTCAAAAATTGTTTAAAAAGGGGAGTGGCAACTTGAACTGCTGGTGGTGTCGCTTAACCACACAAAAATCTGTGAAATGTTACTAGATTATTTCCAATTAGAAATTTAGCCACCCATGTTAAACACTGAAAGAGAAATCAGAAAACACCAGGATATTTTCAGTATACATTATTGCATGTTATTAGAATGGATGGCAAAAGGGTGTCCAGTTAGTAACCTACTGCTAGAGAAGGTTCGAATTAGAACTTTGAGGTGTGATTACAGCTCATTTGAGTGTAGTCTGAATATCAGTTAGTGGGAAGAAATCATCGTCTTTTTAAAACTGCCTTAAGCTGCGAGCTCATGCGAAAAATTGTCCGTAGTTAGCATCGTAGCTTCAGGATTAAGATATTCTAACTACAGACGCAGAGGTCTCTTATAACTTCGCTACATTAGTGACAACTGGTATGCTAGTGGATATGTCGCTTAAAGTAGACAATAAAATATCCTGGCTCACTGTTACATACAACAATATCTCCATCATTTTCTCAATAAAAAGGTTTGTACATATAATTTGAAGGGCCCGAGCTTTTCATTAAAAACCATTGTTTTGTTAGGAAACGTATTTTAGTCAGCTGATTAGTTGCGTAAAAGTTTAAAGTGAATTACTTACTTTAGCTTTGCTTTGAAGATTCTGTGGACTACTTTGGTATGCAATATCTCTGAATGAAAACGTTTTACTAATATTTGGGCTCGTAGTGAAGTTTAATGCACTCCTTTTAGGCACTCCATTTCGTACATGTTTTTTACTAAATCCTGAATATTCATTAGAAGGCCTGTTATTGGGAATAAGATTTTCCCACTGTCTCGGTAATCCAACATATTCACCAGTTCTGGGGTCGTAATTTACATGTGTGGAGTGCTGTACACTGATTGGTGCTGTTATATCAAATTTACTGAGTTTCATTTGTCTGTCACATAGACTTTTAAAAATGTACTGCTTATAAATCCAATTTCATACTCCTTCATATAACGCGCTACTTTTAGTATTTACAGTTGTGAAACGAACAAACAATCTGATAACCAATATCATTTTCACAAACCGGATCAGCTTCTTTGGACTAGATTCCTGGTAACTAGACAAAGGTCTAAGCAATTCAGTGAGCTTCCTACTAGTTCGTCCTGCTATTAGCTTGTCGTGGCTTCGCTAAGTCCTTATTGTATTTCAGTCATATTTCATTAGTTACATGCAGCTGTTTCCATTTGTCTTTAGACAAGTGGGCTGTTATAATGTGTTTTGAAGGTGCGTCATTAAAGTTTGTGCGTTAAAGGCTGGTAACACTAATCAATAGTCTAGAGATTGGGAGAAAGCCTGGTAGGTAGATATATCATAGGACATTCTCCCTAGAACAGTATAACCAGGAAAATGGAGCCACAAGGCTGCCAGTTGGATCTAAGTGTGAAAGGAGGAACTGGAAATCCAGGGGTGACGTTAAGTCCTGTGTAAGATGCTGAAAGCTTATGGTCAATCATGAAGCCAGCTAAAAATGAGTGCAGAGATGAGGATGAAATAAACATGTGCTTCTGAAGGCTTGTTTTCCACTCGGAACCCAAGGAGTAATAATAATAATGGTACTACTAATAATAGCGACGGTGATAAAAATAATGAAACTCCAGGACAGCATGTTTGTAGACAAATATTCCTAATTACCTGCAACTTCTGGATTTCTCCAAGTCGTTGGAAGGCAGTTCGCCCTTTGATGGGCGATTTGTTGCTTGTTTAAAGTCTGGTTGCTTTGATTAAAAACACGACTACTTCGACGTTTGAACAAAGCTATATCTTTATCGAAAACATCATATTTTCTATGCTTAGACCAATATGGTTAGCATTAAACATTGCAAATGTATCCTATCATTTCAAGTACAATGTAGCTTCTTCTTGTATTTATTTTGTAAATATACTTATAATAATGTGTTGTTCATAATTGCATTTTATACCATTTTGCAGCTGCGCAGAATTTTCTTCTCTTCCTGAAATGGCGTTCAATCACGTGGTGACATAGCACTGGTTGACCATAACTATCAGCAGGAAACAGAACGAAGTTTGGGTTGTCCCTCAACTTTGATGGTGACATTAGTAAACGGTTTACAATTTAACATTTATAAGAATCTGTTCTGATTACTTGTACAATAATTAAAAAAATGAAACTTTTGAAAAAATGTTTATTTATGATACTTCAGGATTGTAATTCATAACATTACTGATCGTGCCTGTAAAAATGGCATGCGTTTCTTGTAAACTTAGCCGTTTATACGAAGTATAAATTATTATTATAATTCATCATTATTTGGTTTTGTATCTTGCATAGAGAAGACTGAATAATGCTTTTTATGGTATCTAACTACTTTTGCCCGTACACGACAAATAAATTCAGATTGCATTTTGTGGTTATTATCGTATCACTCACCCCTGTCAAGCATTTTCATTGTGCAACTCTGGTGAAAGTATTCATCCAATGTACTGGAGTCCTCCAAATATATGAGCTCATTCTGCACTACCGAGAAGCAAGTTGTAAGAAATCGACAGACCTCCACAAGAGTACCCAATGCATATTGACATAACTGATCGTCTCATTCTTAATATGCACAATCATCGAGGAATTGTCCTTACTAACAGCAGTAATCGTCACGGACACGTAACGTAAAACCTTGTGAATAAGTTACCGAAGGAATATTATTCATTTACAAATCAGTATATAAACAACCTTTCTTCCGGCAAGGACATTCCTTAACTTCAGGTAGAGAGAGGGTTCGCCATTCACTGTCAACATACTCCTTGACAATCTGCTGGCAAATAAGGACTAGCGTGATAGGCACTTGTAGGGTGTCCCTTACTGTCAACCCGGATTACATAACCTACGGGTTAAATTTCGATGTCCCAGAATGTAGATGTTGCCTACAGGGAGGCATACACCACTAGAAATCCCTTTTAGCTCAAATTTGAGATGGAACGATTTAAGTTGTCGTCAATAATGTTGGTGACTAAATAATCTTCAGACATCAGGATAAGACCGCATATGTCATGAGCAACAAGAGAGGGACCTCCACCTTTTTAGGGTATGGTCAAACTCAAAATTATGACCATCCTTGATCTTCCGGATTCGTTAACGGGTGACGCGAGTGAGAAGCGTCTGCAACATGTTCAAGAGCCGCAATGTCTATCTGCTCAACTGATGCCGGATGGTGTCTTGTAAGCTGGTGTCTGCAGGCTACCTCGCCCACTGTGTCTTCATACGTTTGGTAACTACGATTCATAGCAGTAAACCTCTGACTCCTGGATATCCGGTGTTGATAGACCAGACCTAGGACCTTGTAAAAGCAGCATAGTGGAGTGACGCCACAAACCTACGCCTGCATTAATGCAGGGGAAATATGTGTAACCGAATGAAGCACTCAAACAAAATCGCAAGAGCTGCTTCATCAGAAGTCTAGGTGTCATGTTGAACATGATCTGGATTTTAGGAATCAGTGTTGGTTCGGACTTATAATGTTGCAGCTAAGCAAATGCTTGATAAGGTTATCGTTAACTGATCTCTCCATAATTCTAGATGCGATCGGTGTGATATTGATTGGCCTGTAGTTACTGACTTCTGTTTTCGAGCCAGATTTGGTCAGTACGTTGTCACCTCTTGTAGGGATAGTGACAGTTTGTTCCCAGCCGAAGATGTCCAATGTACCTAGGAGCTTGTCATATTTGGTTGGGTCTGTTAATAAATTGCAATTGATTTTGGGTAGGTTCAAGTCCCCACATATGATATCATACTCTTATGGATGAGTGGACACTCGCCCCAGTGCATTTATGAGTTGTGTCTCGTACTCACTAAAGGCGCCAGGCGCTCCGTAGATACATCCTATTAGCAGCGTAGTACTTTTGAAGTGTACGTTGACCCATAGGGTGTCATGCATGTCATTGAGTTCCCTATTTTCTCTCTGTAATACGGTGTGTTCAGGAAGTACATTAGGCAGCCTCCTCCCTTGCCACTGTTCCTGTCACATCGAAAGTGTGTGTACCCATCGATGCTCATCTCTTCATCTGGTATATTGGAGTGACACTAAGATTCGGTAATAATAATTATTGGTGGTTTGTATACCAGCGTGTGTGCCCTGAGTATCGGTAGTTTGCTAAGGATAGATTTAGAATTAGTAAGAATTAAGTAGAGTTGAAGTTTGAAGTAGTGTTTCAAGCATTTGAGCTCGTTAATCTAGCTCAAGTGTAGTTCGGCATCCACTGGTTCCGCGTGGTATAAGAAACCTTTGCTGCAATTTGTTTCGGTACCATGTTCACCTATGCCTATGGAGTTACTATCTGTTTCTTTCAGTGAATAATGAGTTTTATCATTGGATTCACCGTAGGATCAGGTAGCTCTAGGCTTGTGTAGATTGGAGTTCTTATTTGGCCTATGCTTGTACAGACATTGGATGTGATTAATAATTCCATGTGCACTAGCCTGTGTCTGTTTTCTTCCCGACGTTAGTGGCATCGGTTCAGAAGAATTACCATCCCCACCAGTTGTTTGGATAGCGCTGACAGGGTTATGTTGGATAAAAAATCGTTGGTATCTTGTGATGCCCATGACTTACCAATCTGCCTATTGTTTGAAGAAATTCTAAGTGATCTAACATTGGTTTCGTTATATGTATAGCTGCACTGTAGCCTGATTCCCAGAAGATTTGTTCCTCATAATCCGTCAAAGTTAGTTTGTATGTCATACTTTGAAGACCCACAATGGTTGGTGGCTGAGCTCTGAGTGCTGCCACTTATACTGTTTTCCCTGATGGTGTCACTACATCAGTTACTAGTATAACTTGGCACAGTGTGCGGGCAAGTTGTGTCGTTATTGACTGTGGACCCTATGTCCTTATATGTGTTTTTAATTTGGCTGCTAGCATAGTTTTGAATATTATTTACCTTACAGTGTGGGTTATTCGAAGGAGCTGGAAAATGTGGGGGATTATTCATAGCAAGTGGTGTATTTCGGCATGTTTGGTTACCGAATTCCATTTGAGTTCCCACGTTTTGCCTAGGGGAGGATATTGTCGACTTACAAAAGGGATTGATTTCTGTTTTAGGGCTACCCAGAGACATATCTAGATCCATGGTAGAGGAGGAAGAGGTTAATTTAGGAGTAAGATTATAGTTCACAAGTCTTTGGTTTGGTTTCATGTCCCGTGGAGCTACTTTTGTGAGATTTGAGAGGGGGAGGCTGTATGTTTATCCATTTTAGTGACTTATGGTGTCTTGTCATTAGGTTTACTGAGGTGCTTTTAAGCGCGCCTTTCAATCACTGTCTTATCTGCTGCAACTTTTATTTGTTTGTAGCTCGCATCCTATAATAGGACACGTTATGTATTGGTGAATTTCCTAGCCTCTGCCTGTGTTCCAAACTGAAGGCGTACAGAGATGACTCTTTTTCATTCTGTGACATTTTGTTTGTGAGTTAGGCATTTTCGCCACCCTAAGTAAGATCGCATATCGAATATCGTTTTTACGAGCTAGTATAGACAAATTTGATTTCTTTGTGCTCGCCTCTTGATTGTGAGGTAGAGGTTCATGATCTTCGGTAAACGCCTGCGTAGATAGTCCCGCCACTCGACTGTCGTAGCTTTGGTTGACTCCAAAAGGAGTAGTGCAGGGATTGATGATATGTGGTTTGTAGTATGAGGTGCGTTAAGACTGTTACTACTGTGAACGGAGTTGATCCTTTCACCACTTGGTCCTTCGGTATCGTCGTCAATAGAAAAGAGATAATAATATTAATAATAGATATAATTAGTGAAGGTATTCAGACTAACAGACAGAAAAAGAATAAGAAAACGTAAAAACAGTCAGTCAAACGGTACATATATATACCGGTAATAATGATGATAATAATAGGTGTAGTTAAAGCTGTCAGGACAGTAGGACGGAAGAGAATCTAAAGAAGTAAAAGGACAAGTTTAATTGTATACCTTTGAATGGTGTATGCGATACCTTGAACCTTATTCAACCCCTCATTATCCTGTATGTTATAGACTATCACAATTAGTTTAGTATCTGGTCTTTTGGTAACCTCTGTTGTGATGAAGTTTTTCAGGATGTCCACCTTAGTTACTAACTCTCTGTCAAGTTCGTGAGGTTTTGTGGTTCTGATCAGAGTGTTCAGAGGTGTAATTTCACAGACCTGCAATTTTATCTCACTAATCTGCGTTGATAGTTCAGATATTCTGGTCATATTTTCTGAATATCCTGCATTCACACCTTATAACCCGTATCTCAGTCGTACAGACAGCTTTAGTCGTTCTGTTTCAGAAGTAAGTGTTGAATCTGGACTTGCTATCTGAAGTTTTGTGACACATGCATAAGCCGAAGTGAAGGGGTCTATGTCAGGACCAGGTGCTGAGTTTGTAGATGCGATGCTGCTACTAGTTGTTAGCATATTTTTGCTGTCAGTTCCAGTCATAGTAGATGGTGGTTACACAGCAGCTTGACGCTTGCGGCTCATTAGCAGGCTGTGCGTCTCACTTCCATATTTTGTGGGAGTTGTGTTGCTCGTTGTTGCAACCGTATGTGTGCTATCAGTCATCAGGTCAACATGTGACTGAGTCCGTGGCTTTTTATATGATTAACAATGACTGATGGGCGAAAGAGTTAATAGTTACAAGCCGTTAAAAGTGCGCAGAATTCTCACTATTTGTGGCTCTGGAAAGTTCTGTATTGCCTCAAGTTTACTAGCCAGTGGGCGAATACTCTTGCAGCCAATAGTGTGGCTCAGAAGGTCGAATCAGTCAACGCCTACCTGACACTGGAAAATGGATCAAAGACTGCCTTCCTAACGAGTGACAAGCTATGACCTACATAGGTGATGCGTTTAATAGACAGCCTAGTAGTACCGTCTATGGATCGCTTTCGGCGGACGTCTACAAGTAAGTCATGATGGTTAAGTAGGTCCGTGTCAACGATGGGGATTGTGACATCGGACTCCGCCACGGAGACAACCAAAGCTACAACAGTCAAGTGAAGGGACGAACTACGCAGAAGTTTACTGAATATCAGGAACTTTCTCCTTACAACCAAGAATCAAGTATAAAGAAATTTAATTGGTTTACACTAGCTCGGAATAATGGTATTGAATATTGAATCGGATATTGGAAGTGTTGTCATGGTTTTACTTTCTGTGCTTAACTTAAATTGGCTCAAGGTAGTTCAAACTGAATTTGTCCTGAGGTTACTGAAACCTAATCAAGTATCCTACTGCTATAAGTGAATTTGAATCAGTCTCGGTAAGGCTAAGAATCTATTTTTTCTCCACGCTAGGCTTAGCGTAATAGTTTTTACTATCTACAATAGTAGAACATATTAGTTCATGAGTCATTTAGTTGTCTAATTGAGACCGTCTTTCACAAAGTGTGCTGATATTAAAGGACAGTTTCAAGTTACGTGCTTGTGTAAAACATGTAGAAATGCTGACAATTTGAACATTTATGTTCCCAAGCTTACAATAATGCTGAATTAAATCTCAGTAATTCTGAAATAATTCTAGCATCCTATAGTGAGTAAATTCTGAATCTGTTCTCGAGTGGTTTGTTTAATGGCACAGACTAGAACTCAGTGCTGGTTTTCAGCGTGACTAGAACTAATTCAGCACCGTGTTCTTTTTCTCGGCATTTTTAGGAATAGATCAGGACATACTGGGTTTGCTTATCAGCGTTGTTCCAGCCCTTACAGGACATATTAAGTACTGACTAGCATTACTTCAGGACGACAAGACTTTATTCAGCACTCAGCTCTCTTTTTAAGCACGACCAGCGTTATTTCAGAACATAGTGGGTAGATACCCAAGCTTACAACAATTCTAAACTTATTCTAACCTGTGCGTCGATAATGCCTTTTTATGGTAAATGAAGATTTTATCTACCCACTATGTTCTGAAATAACGCTGGTCGTGCTTAAAAAGAGAGCTGAGTGCTGAATAAAGTCTTGTCGTCCTGAAGTAATGCTAGTCAGTACTTAATATGTCCTGTAAGGGCTGGAACAACGCTGATAAGCAAACCCAGTATGTTCTGATCTATTCCTAAAAATGCCGAGAAAAAGAACACGGTGCTGAATTAGTTCTAGTCACGCTGAAAACCAGCACTGAGTTCTAGTCTGTGCCATTAAACAAACCACTCGAGAACAGATTCAGAATTTACTCACTATAGGATGCTAGAATTATTTCAGAATTACTGAGATTTAATTCAGCATTATTGTAAGCTTGGGTAAAATCTTCATTTACCATAAAAAGGCATTATCGACGCACAGGTTAGAATAAGTTTAGAATTGTTGTAAGCTTGGGTTTGTTTTCAATTTTATATAATTTATTTTGTGATGAGTAGTAGCAGGAGTTGTTACGGATTCATCGGCTTTTTTGCTTCGATCCCGCAGTAAGCAGTCGTAACAAAGTTCTAGAGAATTTCTTGTAATACTATAGTATAATGAATCAAAATATCCACACCTAGGACCCGGGTTACCGCTCTCTTCCAATTTTCGTGACAGAATATCGGGACTGCTGATTCATTTGAGGGGTTGGGTGGCTGAGTAATTAGACCCATTGTTTATTCAACCGAATACTGTTTAGATAATGCGATAAGGAAAAAATAATTTGTTCTGAACATCTTTGAGTCGAATTGAAATCCTTGTTCGATTGATATCCTTTATTTATAAGTTTGTTCTATATATTCTGCTAGATGATTACTAATGAACCGAAGTTACTGAAGTCTGACTAAGTTTGTCCTCTGTACGAAATTTGACTTCGGTTTTATTAATGGTTAAACGGCTAAAGTAGATAGCCTAATTCAAGGACTAGAAAACAGATTGGTAGCTATTATTCTTATTCTCTTAGCAAGGGTCAAGCTGTATAAATAAATGTAGAACTTCACTCGGAAATGGATTGTAATTGTACAACAATAAGCACTTGTACTGCATTCTTGAATGTGATTTATTTGACCTATAAGTCACTCACTTATGTTTCTTACTACACAAGTTGTAAGACTTGATATCTTATAATGAACTACTTATCACAATGGTTTAAAAATCAAACTGTCACCTACTTGCCATAATCACTGTTTTCCGTTTAACCAATGTGAAATCCACACCCTCTTGGTTCATAACTCTGACAAATCCTTCTAGTGGACGTGATACAGTTTAGAAAAAACTTTAATATAACACAAAGAAGTGTAAACCTTTACGAAAATCTGAACCTGCAGACTTGTGGAAACTGTAGGGAATACAGTGTTTACGTTAAATCTCTCTTATCAGATGGCATAATATGATCAGTAATAATGAGTGTAGGGTAGAGAGTGAAATTCTATCGAGGAGGGTATAAAACTACAGTAGTTGAGATGGAGTTGACTGACTTTGCTATCGCCTTCCTTGTTGAATAATATAAGCTGACATTGAGTTAGTTTGAATTTACTTTTGGGGGTAGTTTTTGACCAAGAAGCGTGTAACACCTAGTTGAAGTTTTGGAGATACTTAATATATGGCTGAAAACTATTAGTTAGGTGGCTCGAAACCATTCTCAGTGGTACAGATGCATTTAATCATATCGACCTCTCAAATTTATTCTTTCTTTGTTATTCCTTCTTGAGTGCATTTAATTTATTGCAGTTTCATTGCATTTATTTCTCTCTACCTCAATGTATACGTTTGAGAAAAGTGTTTATTCCACATATTCCGCTTCTGTACTAAGTTCCACTTTGATAAGCCAGTTGAGTTTATCTCACGGTGTTGGAAGCATATTCAATTGTTTAGGTGTGTCTCATGAATAGATGAATGATAACAGTGAAGTCACAAGCGAGGTGTAAACAATATTTATTTATTGATTAACAAAATGAACGGGCTATTTAGTCTGTAAATACAGAAACCACCAAGTTGTTTGATTTTAATCAGGTGACTGCAGCTAAGATGCTCACTACCTTCATTTAAAACATCATTGTGTAGCTGTTTAGACCCTCTAGTAATGCTCACTTGTGTTTCCTATCATAGATGGAATTCATGACCTTCCATTCATACCATAAATAGGTTTGTTATTCAAGTAGTGATATAACTCCAGGTGGTTCATAAATATGAATTTCTGTCAATCTGCAGCATAGCCCACGCCACTTCACTATTACTACTAGCCCACTTCCCTCACATTTAATTCTCAGGATCATCAATAAAACTGACAATTTTTCCTGAGTTTAATTCATCATGAGCATTAGCTGAATGTTCTCAACTGTTTGAACTATTGAGTAAACATATTTATTTAAATGACTGTATAAACAATTGGTTATAAATATAAAAGTATTAGGAAAGGATGACTAAATTAATCCCACTGTGTTGTCATCAAAAATAGAATATATAAACGCTTTATTAAAACCAGAAAGTAAGGTAAAAGAATTCAAATTACGTCCAGACAAAAGCGAGCAAAGTTTTAAAAATGTTTATTAAAGTGTTATAAGGAGAAGTAAAGTCTAATATTTGACTTTTTCTGCGCAATGAAGATTAGGATTTGGCCATTAAATTGCGGTGACTTTTAAAAAAACCTGGAAAGGATAAAGGATAAATGTTAGGAGAAATTTGTAAAGGTAAAGCTTTCTTCCTGCCCTAACCACTGGTATGCGAAATTATACAATAAATAGGTGCTTATCATTGACAAAATGGCAGATAGCCTTGCTACTGAGAATTGCTTTTAACCCCCTTACTCCGAAGTATTGCCCTGTATTTGGGAGGTAACAGTAAAAGGAAGTTTGAAGTGGTATTGTGAAATTTGTGTGCTTTAAGATACTTTCAACAGAGCTGGTATAACTGATCTTTTCACTCTTCCAATGTGTATACGCATCAATGCGGGCTTAACGAATGCATTTCATTACATGAACTAACATATGATTTAAGGAATTTAAACAAAGAACTGAGCAGTGTACTAGATAGTCAGTCCTTCATGCTGTAGGACTGTTCATCAGTGCGCATCAACTAATCAACCAATGAATGAACTTACAATTTATAGATTACGAGGTAATTTAGTTGACCATTTGGTCATCACGGAGAGGGAATCCAATGAACAGTAAATTCTAGCTTCTATCTATTCGTGATTTACAGCTATCTAACATTATCAGGGGTAGGCCCTCCAGCCTTATACATTGTGTGTACAGTGGACGTCACCATTCTTTTTCTTGCCTTCCTCCGCTGGCTGACTGGCTTTCCGAAGGCTTTCACCAGACCGCTGTGTCATTTCACCTTTCCGATTCTATCGTTGAGGTTTCTGTAGCAGTTTGATTGGTTTTGTGGGGTAGGGTCGCTGGCCCTATGTCCAACCCTCCGTCTTTACGTGGGTTCGGGACCGGCTAGAAAACTAGTGAATTCTAGCCTCTAAGGAACCAACCAAGAGCCAATTGCTCAACAGTTAAGTAGGAGAATATGGAGATGGATCGGGCAAACGTTAAGGAGGTCGTCGAGTGACAATGAGCTCCTGGCAATCATTCGAGTGGAATCCGAGTAGGAAGCGACGAGTGGATCGTCCCCTACAGCGACATAGAGGAGATCATGAGAGGAGGAGAAGAAAGATTAATAACAATCGTGGGCCCAGCTAAAGAGGAAACCAGAGAATAGAATAAAGTGGAGATGTGTTGTTGTAGCCCTATGTTCCACTGTGAAGCCACGACACTAATAATCGATAATAAATGATGTTATCTGGTGACAAAATCCACCTTAAAATAGATCAAATCTCAACAGCTAAGTACCCCACATTGACTATTTCGTTGTTTACCTCAGGAGTTAAATTTTCAAATTTCGTGTCTGCATGATATCCTGTGAGTGTAATTTCCCCATCTACGTTCTTGTTGTTATCCCAATTCCTTTTTATGGTTTGTTCTCTAGTGTTATTGGCAGTGTACTAAATTGAAGTGAATTATGCAATAATTTAAGGAAAAACCATCATTTTGTTTCTAAATAATCAACACTATCTTATCAAATACAAAAAGTTGTCATCCTAGTCAACTTATGACAAAACAAATCAACTATCAAATAAAACGTCCAGACAACATTAGAAGAAAACAAGAACAAGTTCAAAATGCTACAATTTATATCATAAAACAATATGGACCAACATTTTATTTATTACAGGATGATACAGAAGAAAAGTATAAAGTAAGATGTGGAAGCACAAAAAAAATAATCAATAATTGTTGACTAGGTACACTTGGGTGATGTACATACATGCTCTTGTAATGATTTTATGAAATCAAATGAATTATGCATTCATTTATGCTGGTTGTTGATTAAACGATTCAAGGTAGATCCAAATAATCCAGGTAAATTATTAAAATAAATCAATAAATAAAAGTTTTCCTTTCTTAAAAGTATCATGGCAGACAGGTTTAGCTGAACGTGAAATATCAGCTCTACTCGATGGTCAGTATTCAGTGAATAAAACTCCATCAAAATCACTGATTAAATGTTCAAATGATAGTGAAGATAAAGATGAAGAGGTTTGTTTATTTGTGAATTTTAAAAAAATTCAATTTCATTTAGTTTAAAGGAAATAATCAACGTAGAATTGAAGCTGATGATATTTGTCCAATTTGTCAAGATAATCTTCTTTGTCAAAAACGTTATCCAGTAACATTTTGTCGTAGAAGTTGTGGAAATAGTGTGCATATAAAATGTATGAAGGTGTGGACAGATCATCAAAGAAAACAAAATTCTTTAGGTGAGTAAAAGAACTGGTTTTAGAATAATAAGAGACAAGAGTAAATGATGTAGAACTTAATGAATTCATCAAATTTAGGTAGAACTCTTCAGCTGAACACTATCCATTATTAAATATTTATTTATTATTGTTTCCTTTAGTTCCTAGAGGAACATAGGGCTTCAGCCGCGCACGTCTCCATTCCGCTCGGTTCTCTGCCAATATTTTCATCTGGCTCCACGTCTGCCCACATGCTTTCATCTTCTTTTCACATCACCTTCTCCTCCATGTCACCCCAACCTCGCACTGACAACCAACTCGTCACTTCCCGTTCGAGTTCCACTCGAGAAGTGACCTGGCGTGTGCTTAGTTTTCTCAGAGTATGACCAATCCACCTCCATTTATTCCAGCTTATTTGATGCACAGTCGGTTCCTGGTTGGTTCGCTCCCAGAGATCTCTGCTGCTGATCTTCTCTGGCCATTTGATCTTAATTATTGATCGAAGAAAGCCGTTGATGAAGGTCTGTAGTTTGTTTGAGGTGCTCTTCATGACCCACCAAGTCTCTGATCCATAAAGTAGCACTGAATTCACATTGAAGCTGAAAATTCGGATCTCATTTTTCATGCTGAGTAGTTCTGTTCATCTCCACACACACTTGATATTAGTCAAAGCTTGCCTTGCTCTCCCTATCCTCGCTTTCATATTCTCATCAGTTCCGTCCGCCTGTAGTTGGGACGATGCTTCCCAGGTAGGTAGGTAGGTTGGCGAAGGAGATTGCTTCTTTCAGATTTACCCCATTTATGCTGACTGATTGTTGTCTGTTGTTGTTGCTTTTGCTGCTGGCCAGGAATCTTCATCCCTTACCTCTGTTTTCCGTATGTTCACCTGAAGTCCCTCCTATCTTTGATGGTTCTTCTGTGAACTTGTTGCTTTTCACTTGCATATCTTCCAGTTTGCGGGAAGTCAGACATATATCATCGTCGGAGTCGAGATCCTCCAAGTTTTTCTTTAGGGTCCATTTTATGCCTGTTTCCTCATTGCCCGCTGTCTGTCGCATTATCCAATCTACTGCAATCAGGAAGATCATTGGCGATAGTAGGCAGCCAGCTTGTCTCACTCCTGTCCTCACTTTGAAGGATTCCGTAAGTTTCCCGCTGTGGATTACCTGGCACACAGCACTGTCGTACAACTGTTGGATGAGATGTATAATTGTTGGCGGCACTCTCCACACAGTGATATATATAAAGTGACAAATACATTCATACTACTTACCAGTAATAAGTAAATTAATTTTTAGCACAAAAGAAAAAATAACAAATGACAGGAAAAGAAATAGCAAATAACAGTTAATCAGTCAAAGATATTGTCATGGTAGATTAATAGTGACTATCATTTCTTTGTATTCACCTAGTCTGGGTTTATAAACAGTAATTTCAAAAACCCTCGCAAACACAAACATCCTTTCTTCTGTTATTTATCTGTTGACAACTTTGGATCATACAGTCGACTCCCTGTATTAGTTCGAATAAAGAAAGAACGAACTTATTTGTAAAACAGGATAATTAAGAGCTGCTTTTACTTTGTGGATTCTTTTCAAACTGCGTACATCCTGAATAAATCAATTATGTGCTGCAAAATGGTGTCTTAACATACTTGTTACAATGACTTCAAACCATAGACAGAAAGTATAAGCATGAGTAAGATAATTTCAAAGATGATGTAAGTAGACAATCATTTAGTGTTGAAAGACATACAGTGGAAATTAGCCAGGCTTCCAAAATAATCCATACATTAGGGAGAAACATGGTTACTTCACTTCGCAGAAACCACTGCCAACAAAAGACTTCAACCTAACCTATGCATACAGAAAGAGAGTGTGACTAATCTTTCACTACCCCATCTGGTAACCATAATTGTTTTGTTCGTGTGGTTTTGTGTTTTGTTCTGTTGTTTGCGTAACACTCCACTCAATCTTGTTTTTGATTTTAACTCACTGAGTTAAACTCACTATTAAGGTTTCAAATCTACTTAATTAAATTATTTATCTATTTTATAATTTTACTTTACTATTCACCCCCACGCACCTTCCTGAACTCTCCAACATAATATGTAGAAATTCACTCTGTTGTTCTATCTTGTAACTTGTCTCTAGTTCATGCTTGTTTCCGAGAGAAATCTGAACTCTTTTTTGATTTGACACTAGTAACTAGTGTGATGCGTCTAGTCTTCTCTTTTGGTGCAGATTGAATTCTATCAGACAGATAGACTTCTCGTGTCATGCGACGTTTGTTCACTGTTTACCAGCATACCCATCGAAGAAACGGTAAAAATCATATGCCAGCAGTCCGAACTGCTCCCTCTTCCAGAAAATGAGCTACGCAAATTGTTATTTCTATGTACAAAGAATATTCAATTCCGATTCAACAATCAGCTGTACCGGCAGATTGACGGGGTGGCTATGGGTTCACCTCTGGGTCCTGTTCTTGCTGACATATTCATGGCTCATCTTGAACAGACTCAAATGAAAGAAGAAATAGAAAGAACCACCTATTACTGCAGATATGTCGACGACACGTTTGTGGTCTGCAATGATATAGAACACGCGGCCCATCCCAACATCGCATTCACAATTGACTACGAAAGAAACAACCGGTTCCATTTCCTAGATGTCAACATAAAAAGAAGAAACGATGGGACAATTCAAAAATCTGTCTACAGGAAAGAAACTTGGACTGGTCAATACCTACATTATCATAGCTTTTGCCCAACCAGTTACAAACGATGTCTAGTAAAAACGCTCTTCAGCAGAGCCAAAGAAATATGTTCAGAAGACAAGATTGAAGAAGAACTTGAGATCATCGAAAGAAACCTTATTGAGAATGGATATCCTCGAAAGTTCATATTAAAGTATAGAAATGAAGAAGTACACAAACTGGAACCCGACACCGTTGAAAAGAAACCAGTTTTCATCTGTCTAGCGTACAAAGGGGAAGACGTATCCACAAGAACACAAAAAAGAATCATAGGTGCATTAAAAAGAACGTTTCCAGCCGCCAGACTGATCCTACTTCACAGCACTGTGTGCTCGTTAACCCAGTCAAAAGTAGATGAGTACCCTACTCACGTCAACTCCAACTGCATTTACCAATTCACGTGCACCTGCGGAAGCAAGTACATAGGAAGGACTGGGAGAACAGCATCTACTAGATTTTCTGAGCACATTCCTAAGAGTCTCCGTACAAAAGGAAGAAAAGTGTTATCAAGTGCAATCGCCAGACATTTAATTGACACAGGACACACAGTAGAAATTAGCCAAGCCTTCAAAGTAATCAATACACAAAGAAACCCACGGCTACTTTGCTTCGCAGAAGCCATTGCTATCAAGATATTTCGACCAGACCTCTGTATACAGAAAGATAGTGTGATTAATCTTTCGCTACCTTGGAAACCCTAATTCTATTTTATTTTATTTTTGTTTTGCCTTTCTGTCAGTATGCCTGTGTGTTTGTCTTGTTACGTAACATTCTATTCAATTTTGACCTTCAAGTTTCTAAATCTACTTAATTGTTTGTCCGTTTAAGTTATAAATGTTACTTCACTATTCACCCCCACCCTTTTAAACTCTCCACCACAAGATGTGTAAATTTACTCTGTTCTCTGACACTGACCCTGTAATATGCCTCTAACCAATCTATGTTGTTTTCCAATAGAAATCTGAACTCTTACCCCTCTTATCTAATTCCACTATGTATAATTAGTTGTTTTTGACACCGAATAACCTGTCTACCTACATCAAATTCTGGAATTATGTTCCTTATGCGTTCTATCTATAACTCAAAGTAATTATGAAAAAGTATGTTCCAAACCTTTTTTAAACTTATAATTTGATTTTGTTTAGGATGTATGCAGTTGATGAGAATCCACGAAATAAAACGAGGTCGTATTATCCTGCAAACATGCTCATTCTCTCTCTCTTCAAACTAATAAAGGGAACCGGTTGCATGAATTCTATCAGTCAGGTTGTAATGTGGCCACCATTCTAAGAAGCACACCATCACGGTGTACATTGTTTGTAATGATATCAGATGGTTGGAGGCAATGGATAACGTCTCTGACTGCATCACTGGGTGACGCGGGTTCGAATCTTGGAAGGGACATGAGTTCCTTTGAGGTTGCAGATACGCTTTGCTGACGAGTGCCGACTAGCACAAAACCTAGGTCCAAGGCTTCCTGCCGATTACCTCCAACCATCTAAAATCTGAACTCTGCCCCACTTCCTTGTCTAATTACTATATAAATAGTTGCTGTCTTAACACCGAATAGTTCATCTGCTTACATCATCTTTGAAATTATGTTACTCATGCTTATACTTTCTGTCTGTGACTTGAAGTCATTGTAAGAAGTATGTTAAGACACCATTTTGTAGCATATAATTGATTTATTTAGGATGTCCGCAGTTGAAGAGAATCCACGAAGTAAAAAGCAGCTCTTAATTATCCTGTTTACAAATATTTTCGTCCTTTCTTTATTCAAACATTAGATCAATTAGGTGTCACACTATGATATCCATAGTGTATGAGATGATTTGTTATTGAACCTTTTGGTACTTTAATTTCAACTTTTTCCAACGACTTTGGTAAATCCTCTGTCTGAACTTGACCTGTATAACATTCCCACCTGTCGTTCATTTTTACATCAATAAAAAGGAGTATTTCTGCATGGGACTGTAGATATTAACAAGCAATAAGTTAGGAAAATTTTAAACTTGAGAACTCAAATACCTAAGGAAAATATTCTGATTAGTCTTGAGTAATATTTAAATCATGGAAAATTCCCATTGTAACATATAGAAAATCAAAACAAATGATGATTCAGCGAAGAGACTCTTTTCAACGAATTTATCATCAAGCTGTACAATCGTATATATATATGGTTACTAAGACGTTATATCCGGTGAGAGAATTGAATCATAGGTGTAAATGCATAAAATAATAATAATAATATGAAATGCAATTAAAACTAAAATGTTTGTGATTATAATCGTAGTTAAATGTCAAGTGGCAAAGCAAATTAATGTCATAAATAGAATAATTCATAGGATGGATAGAACTTGAAAAAGGTGTGCAATTATAAGATTAGTAGACAAATCGAATAACATAAAAACGTTACGTAATACTGTGTGAAATTTAATAGCATAGAATTTAATGTTGTAAAAAAGGAATTGATTTAGAATGACAAGTGGAACAAGTGAAATAATACCGGGGACAGTTAAAAGTGAGAGTAGTAAAAGTAACAATCGACGTAATAAGGAAGAGTGTACAAAGTGAATAGACAAAAATGAAAAAATGGAAAAATTGGTAGAGCTAAAATATGATTAGGGACTACCATACTTTAGCATAGAGGGATTAAGACCAGGAAAGTTGGAAGGGTTGAACGAACTTTTTCTGTACACAGAGATCTGGCTTTTCTGTTTCGATAGCCAAAGCTTCAGCAATACAGATGAGTCGGGTACGTAGGGATTTAGGTAAATTACTCTTTGCCTTGTAGATGTAGGCTATAGAGATAGGGTGATCATTATCGACCAGATGTTCAATTATCGCGCTCATTAAGAAAGGAGTCAATGGGAACTTTAGGATCTCAACGGGATACATTGATAAGATTCAGTGTTGCTGTTCAGATACTGAGACGGAATCCAATGTCCCATGAATTTCAACTTCTACCAGTTCACAATATATATGCAGCCGGAGCCATCCAGTGTCTTCACTCCGTACTTAAGGAACTTCTCATCAGAAACCTAGGATTTCCATCCCATACTCAATCATCAATGAGATTTCAAGTCTGATCTGAAGATGTTGGGTTCATTCCATGCTATAGTCATGGGTGAGCAATACTGAAGAGCATTAAACTGGGACGAAATGGTTCTCTGCTCCATCCTGATTTTTCAGGTTCTTTATGAAATATAGAGTGAAATCAATTCTTTCCATGTAAACCGACATTTAGAAACCTCAACTCTGGTCTATGTTCAATGGTTCAATTATTCATTATCTCACCATATACTAAAACTAAAGCAGCATTCTTCCTTTCTGATTTTTATTTTAATTTACTTACTCACCTTCCTATAGACCGTTATTCAATAATATCAAAGAAAGATTTAACAAATTTGTTAAACTCTTTAAAAAATATGTTTCATGAATAAAACTGAGAAGTAAAGTAGTAGAAATATTCAAATGTTAAATTGTTCAATGGTTTTATTGTTTAAAAATGTTAAGTTTTATTGAGATCATCTGTGGGAGAGTTGAATAACACTACGAATTATTAAACAAAAATAAAGTCTCATTAGTTTCAGTTGTTTTTTGGGGGTTTAGAAAAGAAACTATAAGCTGTTTTTTTAAATAAATTTGTTTAAATTTATGGTAAAGGATTTACGATAAGTGGATTACACTGTCAGAGTTATCTAAGACAATTTTCTCTATTTTATTTTATAAAGTAGAATATGTAATTATTGTACAGAAATACAAAAAGAAATAATTCACTAATGTACCTATTGTAAAATTATTTTAATTTCACTATTAAATATGTTTTTAGTTAGTTGTCAACCTTTTGTTTTAACTGTTGCGTAATTACTTATGGTTATTATTATTATTACTGTTCCCTTGGGTTCCAAGTGGAACATAGGGCTTCAACAGCACAACTCCACTTTATTCTATTTCCTGTCATCCTCTTCAACTAGCTAGCTCCACGATTGACCGTAAACTCTCATTTCCTCCTTCCCAACGCACGACCTCCTCCATGTCACCCTTGCAGTGACGACTCACTCCATCTCCATTTTCTCCTACATATTTGTTGAGCGATCGGCTTTCACCTGTTGGTTTATTCCAAGAGTTCTTTGTCACTGATTCTTTCTGGCCATTCGATCTTCAGTATGGAGCGATGGCAGCTGTTGCCAAAAGTATGCAACCTGTTGGAAACCCTTTTCATCACACGCTGGCCAAGTTTCTGACCCGTAAAGAAGGACCGACTTGATATTGGTGTTGAAAATTCGAATCTTGTTCCTTATGTTGAGTCAGTTCGGAAGATTTCCAAACTGGTTTCAGGTTGATGAAGGCGTATCTTGCCTTTCCGATTCTAACTCTGACATCTTCATCCGTTCCGCCTGTAGCTGAAACGATACCTTCTAGACAAGTGAAGGAGGTAACCTCTGTTAAATGTCTCCCATTGATGGTGGTTGGTGCTGGTTTTTCCTGCTGCTGTTGTCGGTTGCTTAGCTTCATCACTTTCGTCTTCTCTGTGTTCATCTGCAGTCCTGTCTTCGCTGCCTGCCTCTTTTGACAGTTTGTTGGTTTTCGCCTGCCTGTAAGTCTTCGAGTTTGTGTGACTTTAGACATATATCATCCATGCGCGAAATCCAGATCTTCTAGAGTCTTCTTATCAGCGGTCCAGCGTATTACTGTCTTCTCGCTTCCCACAGTCTGATGCATACATAATCCAGTCCACCACAATTAAGAATATCCTCGGTGATAATACGCAGCCAGCCTTATCTTACTCCTGCATTCACCTCGAACGCCTCTCTGAGTTTCCCGTTGTGGATCACCTGACATGTGGTATTGTCTAATAGCTGTTGAATAAGGTTGATGAAGATTTAGGGTACTGCATACCATAGTGTTGAAGTAGTTACCAAATTACTCCACAGTCAACGCCATATGTCGAAAGCCTTTTCGAAGTCGATGGAGTTGAGGTAGATAGAAACTTGACTGCCATTCTCTATGCTTCGTTCTGTGGTGACGATGCGTAGAGTTGCAGTTGAAATATTCCATGATTTGCCTTTCATGAATCAAGCTTGTTTCGGTAGGTGACGACGTTCTGTATCCAGTGAATGCTTTATTCTCCCCAGGATGATGCCTAAGTGTATAGTAGTCCATTGACTACACAGAATGACCGATTACAGAAGCCTAAAAGATGAAAAGCATTTGGAACCGTATTTTCAGCCACCTCCAATCACTGGTTCAGCATTAATTCCAGGAGAAGCCTGGTCTCAACTAATAGTCAATAGATTTTGCAAATTGTTTTTTGGCTAACAATTTTATCACCATTTTATCAAATTACACCATCCACCACAAGATGGTGAATGGAAACAAAATCAAACTCAGCTAATCTTTGAATATCCTCAAATTTTAACGATTACGTCTCACTAATGTAAAGCAGAATCCAAGGAACTGTCAATCAATGCATATATTCCTTGCAGTATATCATGCCTACTACTAAAAATATGACTCAGTTTCACAAGTTTGAAACGAACTCATTCCAACCATGCTGAGATATTTTCAGCAGTGAGTCAATTAGGGTTGACGTAACACATTCAACCATTTTAGTTTAATATCTTTAAATTGGCAATCGGTTTATTATTATTATTATTGTTATTATTATTGTTTCCTTTAATTCCTAGAGGAACATATGGGCTCAGCCGTGCGTCTCCGTTGCGTTCGGTTCTCTGTTAGAGTTTCCAACTGGCTCCAAGTCTGCCCACATGCTTTCTTCTTCTACCCTTCACATGACCTCCATGTCAGCGTCGCACTGACGACCAACTCGCCGCTTCCCGTTTGGGTTCCACTCGGAAGCTTGGCGTGTGATATCACTTGATGATTTGTATTCTCAGAGTATGGCCAATCCATCTCCTTTTCTTCCTGCTTATTTGTTTCACAATCGGTTCTTGGATGGTTTGCTCATTGTCAGAGATCTCTGTTGCTGATCTTTTCTGGTCGGCCATCTGATCTTGAGTATTGAGCGAAGACAACTGTTAATGAAGGTCTGTAGTTTGTTTGAGATGCTCTTTATGACGCGCTGGCCAAGTTTCTGTTTCGTATAGTAGCACTGACTGACTTCACATTGGAGTTGAAAATCTGGATCTTATTTTTCATTCTGAGTGCTGTTGACCTCCACACAGACTTGAGAGTAATGAAAGCTTGTCTTGCTTTTCCAATTCTTGCTTTGATATCCTCGTCAGTTCCACCTGTAGTTGAAACGATGCTTCCCAGGTAGGTAAAAGAGGTTTATTGCTACAGATTTATTACGAGTTGATCACGCATTGTTATCACCACACTCTGTGGTGGGTGTGTACTGCAAATGATTCCCAAACTAGGCTGACGAAACAGCTGTCCAGTACTCCAGTGCTGGTATTCAATGGTTCTCTAACTGATATAAATCCGCGATAAACTCGTAAAAACAAAACGAATCCCTACAAACCAACTGCAAAAATTTATTAGTCTGATACGAAAACATATCAGTGACACCTGCTCAGATTCTTATCAAGAGAAAATCTCTCTGAAAAAGTAAAAATAAGATTGTAAACTAAATAAATAAATTTAGTACTCAACTGAATTCTTTACTATTTGGTAATTTCTAGAATTCAAGAATTCACTGAAAGTGCGATGAAAAGACAGAGACTAATTTTATGTTTATTGATATTCGAGGCAGATGTCGTCAAACAGCTGATGTCATCCTAGTATGGGTTGATTTCCTAGAGTGCTAATGAAAAAGTTGTAACCTCTTAGGACTGCTAATATTGAGTGTGTGTGTGGTGGTAGTGTTATTCACGCGTCATTATATGACTGGGTTCAATTCCTTATTGTGTTATGAGTGCACTCCACCAAGGATTCCTCATACTGTTCTATAGTTCTTCAAAGGGTGTCATTTGGTCCAGAAATCAAATTCCTACCATGTAACCCTTGAAATCCACTGGTATTGTTGAACTTTTTCATTTATTGTAGTTTAAATATTATATATTTATAGTGTGAATAAGGTTTAAACATTGTTTACTCCCTCTAATTTCGAAACATTGATGCCCCATTAGAAATCGTTCAAACTCTAGACTAGCTAATTCATTTGAGATGAAAAATAAACTAAATGACATTCAACTAGAGAATGATGAAACAACGGTTAGTTTGGGTATAACCAGTCTTTATCCTAACATACCAATCAATGTGGCCTTAGAAGCAGTTAAAAATGAATTATCTGCAGACCCTGAACTCACTTATAGGACGAAACTACCCATTGATGAAATTATTTTAGGAATTCAGTTGTGCCTCACATCTACTATCTTTAAATTCCAAGGAGAAATACGTAGACAAACTGAAGGTGTAGCAATGGGATCACCAATATCCCCTATCGTAGCAGATATATTTATGGATAGCTGGGAAAATATGGCTCTCAATACGTTTAATCCTACTCCAAAGATATGGTGGAGATATGTGGATGACACTTTCACAGTGTTAAAAACAGAACATATCTCTAGCTTCTTGACACACATAAACTCACTAGTGCAGGGAATAAAATTCACATTTGAAGCCGAAAATGAGCAAGGAGAATTAGCTGTGTTAGATTGTAAAATAAAGCGAATAGAAGAAGGCAAACTACACACTAGTGTTTATAGAAAACCAACGCATTCTAATAGATATTTAGACTTTAATTCATCTCATCCGTTATCTGTTTGTGAAGGCAGGTTTAGTTAAGTGTTTAACAAACCGAGCAATGGCACTAAGTAGCACAAGACAAGACCTAAATGACGAAATAAAACAGAAAGAAGAGGCGTTGGTGTTAAATAAATATCCTTGAAAATTCATTAGGAAGTTCAATAAAGGCCAAAATAAAAATAAATGTGAAACTAGTAATGATAACCTAAATAAGAGAGAACGTAAGTCATCTACAGTTATACCATATAAAGAGGGACATCTGAGACCCTACGTAGGATTCTAAATAAAGCAGGAATTAGGGTGGCATATAAACCTACAAACTCAGTCAGGTAGGACAAGCTCTGTAGGTTAAAGGACGCTGTGGGTTGACCTAAATAGACAAAATAATATAATTTGAAAATTCCCATTCAGTCATAGAAAAGAAAAGGCGTTCAGCAAAGAGTTACTCTTTTCGGCAATCAAATAATATAATTTACAAAATACCCTGCAATGACTGTGAGTTGTGGTCAACTACATAGGTTAAACTAGTAGATCAGGGATAGTTAGAGTATCAGAACATAAGAATTTAGCTAAGGTAAGAATGGTTGACCCAGAGAAGATAAGTAATTTAGAAAAAAGCTCGGCAATTGCAATGCATGCATTAACACACAACCACACAACAGGGTGGGAGAGGGTTAAATTTCTAAAAAGTAATCTAGGTAGGTGGAGAGAGAGGTTGATTACTGAATCCTTGTTCATCGAATCTAAACCCAACACATGCAATAGGAATGATTGATCACTTATACCCGAAATATGGAAAATATTACTACCAATCAAATCAAGTGAAAAACAATGGAACTGTATAAATGAATTTAGGAAGTCGTGTGATTACCTTGATATGATTATGAGCAATAAATTGTGCTCGAAACGTCATCAGCAAACATCACTGTATAACACTGTGAGACTTTATCAAAACAAAATTTACCCATAATAAAATAATTTCGAAACATGCCGGCTAAATATATTTATATGTACAGGCCAAAACAAACAAATTGGCAGAAGAAGCATCAAAGACAGCACCTCAACAGAACATTGGGAAGACGGAAGTGATGAAGATAAGATAACCACCGAACACTGTACGTCAGTGGCACAGTAGTTAGGACTCTTGCCGACCATGCACATGGTCCGGGATTCGATCCCTTGCCGACGCACACCTTGGTATCTATGGTCGGCCTGCAAAATTTGGGCTGTCGATATCACATGCTGTAAATTCCACACCTGTACGAAAAATACGGCGTGTAATCAAGCTGTAATCAAAAAGAAATTGATAAATAAAAAAATGAGAAAGTAATAACAACAAGTGCCAATCAATACCAACGGGAGAATTTGCTTTGATAAAGTCTCACAGTGTTACACAGTAATGATTACTGATGACCACCTTTCGAGCACAGTTTATTACTGCTCATAATCATATTAAGTTACTCATCACACAAATTTCTAACTTCGTTTATATAACTCCGTTATTTTTCATCGCTTGACTTGATGATTGGTAGTAGTATTTTCTATGTTTCTGGTATGATTGATGAGTCATTTTTATCGTGTGTGTTGGGTGTAGACTCGATGAAGAAGCATTCAGTAATCAATCTCTATCAATCTCCACCTACCTATATTACTTCTTAGAATTTTAACCCTCCCCCACCCTATTGTGTGTAGTAGTGTGGTAATGCATGCAGTGCAATTGCTGAGCTAAGGTTAAGAATGGTTGACCCCGGAAAGATGAGTAATTTAGAAAAAAGCTCAGCAATCACACTGCATGCATTAACACACAACCCCACACAATAGTGTGGGAGAGGGTTAAAATTCTAAGAAGTAATCTAAGTAGGTAGAGACAGAGAGAGATTGATTGCTGAAGACTGGTTCATCGAGTCTACACCCAACACATGCGATAGGAATGTCTCATCACTCATACCAGAAATATAGAAAATACTACGACCAATCATCAAGTCAAGCGATGGAGAATAACAGAATTATATGACGAGTCCTAAATAGGACGGAATGTGCATCCTGGATTCCACTGCTAGTCACCATCCACCCATTATCGAATTATACTCTACCACAGTACACACGTTTCATCCTTATATCAATCAACGGAAGAAATGTGAAAAAGGCCATTTCCTTCAATTTTTTTTTGGAAAGCATCTTTTCAAATGCAGACGGATGGCATAGATGAAGATGCCGAAACTGGCCAGAATCGAAAAGGCTAGACAGTTCTTCATCATTCCACAGCATAAACAACAAAATTCGGATTTTCAACAGAGTCAGTGATTCTGTATGGGATAGAAACTTGGAGGGCGTGTCACAGAAAGCATTTCCAACAGCTAACTGCAGACTTCTGTCAACAGCTTCTGCTTTCGTTGGCTTCATACTGAAGATCAGATGGTCGGGGAGAAAGAGTTAGCGACAAGAAACTGTAGGAATGAATCAATGAAGAACCTGTTGCTGAAGAAATATGTAGTAGAAAATGTGGATGGATCGGACAAACGCTGGGAAGATTTTCCGGTAATCTCACGTTCTAGGTGAACCGTCGAGTAGAATCCGAGTGGAAAACAACGATTCGAGCACATTAGGGTTTCACGGAGGAGATCTTGTGAGGAGGAGGTGAAAAATTATGGGTAGTCGTGATGCAATCGGAAGTGGGAAGTGAAGCTGGTCTGTTAAGTCCCTTTGTTGCATTCGGAACCCAAGGGAATAATACTAATATATATATATATATATATATATATATATATCAATATGATGGCATTCCACAATTGAAATGGATTATAGGACCGATAGTCTTGTAAGCTAAGGCTTCATACGTTAGCCTACCGAGACATGAAATCCAGCTCTTGTATAAAATTCAGAATTTCGTGCTGATGAAACAATCTTTTAGAGCAGTCGGAATGTTTAGTATGCATGCACAAAAGGTATAAAGTTATTTCTGATAAATCATTTACACATATCACTTAAAAACCCACTTATATTACTCGGATATGTCTCTTGAAAATGAATTACTCCTGCAATGTATAACACAGAATCCTTAAAATGTGTTTATTACAGCATTTAAAGTATATTCGGTGACGACTGAAGTTAGAATGAAAATCCTGGTAATGAATAGATTTGAACCAGAAACCACAGGATTCCTTACCTATCACTGTTGCAGCCGAAACATGAAACCCACGGCCATAGACGCGAGGTAATTCCCAGCTGTCACGTGAATGTGAATGATGTCTAACTGTCCGTCATTACCTACTTTATTTTTTCCTTCACGTTTCCCAGTGGAACATAGGGCTTCAAACTAGAAACTTGAAGTTTCTGTAGCAGTGTTTATTTTACAGGATGGGGTTGCTAGCCTAATGCCCAACCTTTCCTCTTCACCAGCATTATTTCTGGCTTAGTGAGGTAAAGGAGTGCGTCTGTCGGGGATCAAACCCCGGACCATGTGCATGGTCGGCGAGAACCCTAACCGCTATGCCACCGACGCACACATCAACACCCACTACATTAATAATAATAGTCCATTGTTGACAAGACTCTGAAGCCGTCTGCTGGAAATGCTTTGCCTGACGCGACATAAAACAAAATAATAGGCGTCCTTTAAACACCGCAACTGCCTTCTATCCCACAATTCAATTAGAATGAATAATTTAGATTGAAAATTCTAACACAAAGCTCATGGTGTGGTTCTTAAGAAACTGCCAACGACGTTTGACTAGTTCGAATTGCTAGCAGTGGTCAAACAGTTAGAAACTTTCAGTTTAACATAGCTGAAAATCGTTCGCATTATTACAGGTGTATTCATTTCTTGTCTTCGTCTACTGCCTGACAAGCCCTGGCTTCATTCTCTTCAAATGGTTATTCTTTCTCCGGAGATATTCCTTTCCAATGTGTTCATATTTCTTTACTCTTATTTTATAGCTGTGATCAAAAGCATTTCAGCAGATTTATTTATTCACTTGACCTTTCTGAGATTAGGATAAGGGATGGTCTTTAAATAATTGCTAGTGAAACTATTTGGGATGCCCTTAGGTTGGCTAAGGACAAAATGGAAATCTAGTTCTGAGAAGGATTCAAACCAGTGACTTCTTGGTTGATAAACACTCTTTATATTATTAACTATATATCTAAGGTAGCGTTTCCTAGTTTACAAGTTAGGGTTCAGAGTAAACCTTGAGGTTAGTTAATATATGTGTAAAATTTGGGCACTGTGGAGGTAAGTAATTCCATATTAGTTTTGTTTATTAGATGTATCACACAGTGAAGAAACAGTATTGTATAATGGATGACGTTTTGAACACTATTTATTACTGTTCATAATCATTTCATCAGTTATAACCACACGACTTCCAAAATTGAGTTTTACAGTTTTCTTTGTTCTCTCCTATTTGTCGTCGTAGCTGTGGTAGTAGAATTATTCAGATGTCCGGGTGGACAATTGTTGGATCATTTCTGTTACACGTATTTGCAGTTGATTTGATAAACGAAGCTTCTGTTATCAATGTTTCCCTCCACTCTGCTGTTATATTAGATTTTAAAACAGTCATCCTTTCCCATCCTATTATGTGGTTGTGTGTAACTGCATGTAGTGCTATAGCTGAACTATTCTCTAGATTTCTTATCTTATTCGGGTCAAGTAATTTAGAACTGACAATCATTGCAGGCAGTCTATTAGATAAACTAAATTGTTTTGTTTTAAAGGCTCAACAGGATTGATCCTTTAACCAAAAAAGCTTGTTCCTAATTAAGTTTGTGGGTGGTTTGAAGGCCAGCCACTTTTTATTCCTGCCTTGTTAAGAATTTTGTGTAAGGTTTCCGAGATTCCTTCTTTGTATGGAAGTACAATTGATGATTTCGATTCCTTATTGTCGGTTAGTTAGTTATGGAGATGTGGTTGGCTTACTGGCCTTAAGACTCAACTTCCAGCATATGCCTGTAAGCGCAATGTCACTTGAAATTAAGTCACGCGTAGATAAAGGCTATCCCGGTCCAGAACAAACAAGAAGCCGGTCACTGTTTCTACGGTACTATTAATAAACAAATCAATAAATATATATACAACAAACCTTAACGGTTTCAAGAGTACAAAACACAATGCTTAACAGAAATCAAGGCACCGCTATCAGAGCGGAAAAACGTTAAAACCAAAATTACGAACTAGCCGGATCAGACACGACCGTTCAGGTAAGCAGTCAGTAGAAGAATGAACCCAAGTAAGAGGTTGACAGAACATAGACACAAAGATAGAATTTAATTGGCTACTTAACCAATCAATAAATAAGATAAACTCAACAGAATAATACAAAGTAAGACATGGGTCAGCAAAATAACAGTTCACAATAATACTCTGATTGGGTCATGAGTTCAAATGTCTGACTAGACGGATCGAAGTAAAAACACACACATACACAGTTCATTAAACAAGGTGGGATAGACACGTTAGGCATGGATAATTGTGTTGCAACAACGCTAGGCTGATCCGGGACAGGTTGACTTGATTCAAGGATGGGAATTGAATTGATCTTACAATGCCTGTCAGGTTCAAATTTCACTCCACTTGCTTCAGCCGGTGTAACTGAGTATTGTTATCAGCTTTCACCCAGCTACCAGGTACTGAATTTTAACTGAATAACTAATTATCAGCCAAGTTAAACTTTAAGCACCACACACTACCAATGGAGTGCGACCGCACCAATGACCTTGAAACGCTCACCGACCGAGTCAGTGAAAGCTGGCAAACAATGTTGTCATCATCAATAAAATATGCTCATCGAAGTCAAGGACAAGTTACGGTTAGGTTAACCTAATCAAGGTGACATTAGGGTTGGTTTGAGTTAGATGACAGTTAGTTTAGTGATATTTTCATGTTAGGGTTAGATACAGGAGAGACTGGGGTAATTGTTATGGTTAGGAGACCTAAATGATTACATACATAGAATGTCGATAAATTACTCTGTTGACATAAGAATAGAACTTGTGCACTGTGGTGATAGAGCATAATTCCGTTGTGGGTAACATTTATTTTGATAAAGTCTCACAGTGTTATACAGTCATATTTACTGATGACGTTTCGAGCACAATTTATTGCTCAGGAAATATTTCTGTATTACACTATGAGACTTTATCAAAATAAATTTTACCCACAATGGAATTATACTATGCTGATACTCTAAAAGTGAGAGCCAACGATTAGCATGCGTTCAAGGTCATTGGAGCGTTCGCACTCCTAAGACTCTGTTGTTGAACTTCGCCCTATTTTATCACATGTGAGAGGAAGGTATCCTCTACACTTTTCTACAGTTTTTATGCATTCTTTTCCATAAATATATGTATTCCATACACAAAAATGCCTCCTTCACAAGACTGGCGAGTTCGAGTTCACTTGCTGATTGGTAGTTAATGGTGCTTAAAGTTTAATTTTGCCTGACTATCTTGAAGTTGGTCAATTCGTTATCTCTTTTCTTCAGTCTAAAAATTCAAAATAATCTGTGCACCTAATTAATCTTACAATTTACGATTAGTTCAGTAATCTATTATAGTAAAACAGGTTACATTGCCACTGCATCCTGTGTATCAATTTAAAGGGATTCCTTAATTTATAAGAAAAGGTAAAGGTTATAGTTTCTTGGATTGCAGTGAAATATCTCAAACATACACGATATTCTTGTTCATTTTCTCTCAAGTTCGACATTTAATACTCACATTATCTTGGACTTCATAGTATTATCAATCCTAGTATATGCATACAGCAAAATAACTTTGTTCTACCTTTGTCACACTCCCTTGCTTGGCCTAAGTAAATTCTATTTGAAACCCTCCCATCCTTTCTTATTTTCCATTTCCTTCGTATTTTTATGATATTTATTTAAACTCTGATTATCTGTCCCCATTATCTACCGTTAGTATTACGTAATTTTTAAGATTTGACCTAATTTATTTATTGAATTTTCTGCATATACAGCTATTAGTACCTTAGTTATTCTTATCGCCACGTGCATAAACCTAATCATTATTAATGACGTTCAAAACATCTAACACATTATTATCACTATCATTTGATCCACAAACTCACCGTCATTGGTTAAAATTTATATATATATATATACATTATTAGTATTGTTTCCTTTAATTCCTAGAGGAACATAGGGCTTCAGCCGTGCGTCTCCATTGCGTTCGGTTCTCTGCTAGAGTCTTCACCTGGCTCCAAGTCTGCCCACACGTTTTCATCTCCTGTTCACATGACCTCCTCCAAGTCACCCTTGCACTGAAGACCAACTCGCAGCTTCCCTTTCGAGTTCCACTCGAACAATGGCTTGTCTAGTGATGTCACTTGGTGGTTTTCTCACAGTATGGCCAATACATCTCCATTTCTTCCTGCCTATTTGTTTCAAAATCGGTTCCTGGTTGGTTCGCTCCCAAAGATCCCTATTGCTGATCTTTTTTGACCGGCTATCTGATCTTGAGTATTGAGCGAAGACAGCTGTTAATGAAGGTCTATAGTTTGTTTGAGGTGCTCTTCATTACCCGCCAAGTCTCTGATCCGCATAGCAAGTAGCACTGACTTCACATTGGAGTTGAAAATCCGGATCTTATTTTTCATGCTGATTAGTGCTGTTGACCTCCACACAAACTTGAGAGTAATGAAAGCTTGCGTTGCTTTCCCGATCCTTCGCCCGTAGTTGAAACGATGCTTTGTAGTTAGGTAAAGGAGGTAGTTTCTTTCAGGTTCCTCCCATTTATGCTGGCTGATTGTTGTCTGTTGTTGTTGGCCAGGACTCTTCATCTCTCACCTCTGTTTTCTCTATGTTCACTTGAAGGAAGTCCTATCCTTGATGCTTCTTCTGCCAGCTTGTTGCTTTTCACTTGCATATCTTCCAGTTTATGAGAAATGAGACAGATATCATCGTCGGACTCCAGATCCTCCAAGTTTTTTGTGTGGGTTCATTTTATGCCTGTTTCCTAATTGCCCGCTGTCTGTGGCATTATCCAATCTACTGCAATCAGGAAAATCATTGGCGATAGTAGGCAGCCTTGTCTTACTCCTGTCCTCACTTCGAAGGGTGCTGTAAGTTTTCCGTTGTGGATTACTTGACATGCAGCATTGTCGTACAACTGTTGGATGAGATGTATAATTGTCGGTGGCACCCCGTAGTAGCAAAGTAGTTGCCAAATCACCTCTCGATCGACGCTGCGCTATCGAAGGCCTTTTCAAAGTCGATGAAGTTGAGATAGAGAGGTGACTGCCATTCCAAGCTTTGTTCAATGATGATCCGTAATGTGGCGATTTGATCAACACATGACTTGTTTCTCCTGAATCCAGCTTGTTCCGGTCGAAGTTTTTCATCCCGGGCTTGTTTGATTCTCTCCACGATGATGCGGCTTAGTATTTTGTTTGGGATGGACAGGAGCATAATTCCAGCCAGTTCTTGCATTGACTTAAGTCTCCTTTCTTTGGTAGTTTGAATAAGTCTCCTTTCTTCCAATTTTCAGGTATCTTGCCCTGTTTCCACACCTTCTCCAGTAGCGACGTCATCAAGTCCGCTGTTGTTTCTGGATACATTTTCAATGCTTCTGCTGGGATTCTATCTGGTCCTGCTGCTTTTCCAGCTTTTAGCATCTTGATTGCCTTCAGGACTATGTAAATTAGAGTAAAGCTTGAAGAAGATCTAATTGAAAACAACAGTATTGTTCGCTTATATGTCTTGTTATCAAAGTTTGTTCAGAAAAATGTGAAACTTTCATTTCCACTGCAATCTTCTGTCCTTTATATGGAAGTCATCAAGAAAAAGAAGGACAATTTTGATCACAAAATGATTTCAGTTAGAGGACCATTGAAAATCAGGTTTTCCATCCTTGTTTGGCACTTGGCACCCTTGATCCCACCAGGAACCGAATTTTGGACTTTCAGATTACAAGGTGAAGTTTTATACTATTCAGCCAGTGAAATGGAGTCCAGTAGCTTAACAATTCAAACCTTTGTCAATTCATGATATAGCTTGAACTCCAGCTCACTAATGACTCAATAAGGTGTGAAGTTGACTGAATTTCTATTGGGAAGGCATGATCAACGAGGTCCCCAAGTTATGCGTGAGGACAGGTACTCACCAGTGATACTGGCCAGTGGTTGCGCTATATTGCAAATCGGCAAAAGTTAGAACTGACGGGTCCCATTCCAGTAGCTGAATGGTATACAAGTTCAACTTGTAAACTGAAGGTCCTGGC
This sequence comes from Trichobilharzia szidati, assembly GCA_944472155.2. Classification (NCBI taxonomy): domain Eukaryota; kingdom Metazoa; phylum Platyhelminthes; class Trematoda; order Strigeidida; family Schistosomatidae; genus Trichobilharzia; species Trichobilharzia szidati. The sequence continues at coordinate 136,543,195 of OX235272.1, read as the reverse complement.
TTCGATTCTTAAGGGGGTTGTGCGTGCGTACTGCTGGAAGGTGCCAGGGGAAGACAAAAAAGCTGACTTGTACTCTCCAGTTTCCAATGGTCCTCTAAGTAAAGTCAATTTACGATCAAAATTGAAGTCAGTCAAATCCCAGAAACCAAACTGTACGATGGAATTGTTTAAATGAAATAACATTGCCTATTTCTAAATCGCCAGGATCCTCTTTTTAATGTAAAAAATACAGCTGCTATCAAAGAATATGACGTCTATATAAAATCTGCTGTCCGATGTATAGAGATCATACTAGTTAATGACAGTCTCTGTTAGGTCAAATTACTTTAAGCATTCGTAACATAAATGTTTTATATCCAGTCTATTTCTCACATAGGTATATATATTTATATATATATATATATACGTGTGCGTGTGTACTGCTCATTAGTCCACTGCGTCCTCCTTTATGGCTGTGAGACATGGCCATTGAAAGAGAGAGTGGAAGAAATGAAAAGACTAGCTGCCTTTGATCATAGGTGTCTGCGTTGCATCTCCCGTTTGAAGTGGTATAACAAGGTGAGCAATATTGAGGTCAGGCGTCGAGTGCTAGGTAAGGAGGAGAAATCAATCGACGAGGCTGTAAAATTACATCGACTGAGTTGGTTAGGACATGTGTTAAGTATGCCTAGTCATCGCCTTCCTCGGCTGACAGGTAATGTTAGCTGACATAGAGTCAGGCTGGAAAAGAGCTAGCAGTGGTCAAACCAAAACATGGCTTCATCAGTCAATGAAATCCACAACAGTTGGTTTAAGCTAGCCACGTAGGAAGGTGTTGACTCCCTGGTTAGGGTCCTCGGGACGGTAAAATCCAATGGTTGAAAACAATTGGTGACATGGCTCAAAATCGTCCTCAATGGCTGTTGCAGATGCGTCCACTCCTTGTGACTTATGATCTCCAGTTAAACTGTTTTGTTCTTCGTTATTACTATTCCTTTGTCTCACACCTCTGTTTACTGTCTATATTATGCATTTCTCCTACTTTCTTCTCTTGTTTTGTGTGCTACAAGGAAGGAGTGTGGCGACATGAACTACTGCACATCGGTGCAAAGTTCTTTGTCGAAAACAGACAGACAGAGAGATATATATCAGCATTCGGAAATAGTTCTGAAGACTTGTAGCTCATGCGAATGTTTCTTAGCATGTGCAGGTGTGTTCTCTAAGGTGAGTGATTCACTTACGAGTCTTTTATTATTCATCCAGACAACAAGCTGTTCATAAATATCAGCCTTCTATATTCAAGTTCTCCTGTCTTTGACATTTACGGGTTGTCTTCGCTATTTCGTTGTTTCTTGTTTCCTTCATATGGAGCTATTTTACTTGTAGGATGTAAATTTACATTCTTTTCCAAAAGACGTCACACTATATGCTACTGATAACCATTTCTGTGAGTAGCACAGTTCACAGGTGTCTGTCTGTTTTCAACATAGAACTTTGCACCGATGTGCAGCAGTTCAAGTCGCCACACTCCATGTAGCACACAAAGCAAGTAAAGGAAGTTGAAGAAATGCAAAATAGAGACAGTAGATAGAGATATTAGGCAAAAGGAACGGTAATAACGAAAAACAATATACTTTCATTGGGTATTAAAAGTCACAAGGAATGAATACATCTGCGCCAGCCATCATTGAGAACGATCTTGAGCCATATCACCGATTGTGTCCAGCTATTGGTTTTTACCGTCCTAGGAAGTCTACACTTTCCTGTATGGCTTAAACTAACTGTTGTGGATTTCATTGACTGATGAAGCCATGCTTTGGTTTGACCGCCGCTACCTCTTTCTCAGCCTGACCCTATGTCAGCTTACAGTGCTCGTCGAGGAAGGCGGTGGTTATGCGTCCACGCGTAACACATGTCCTAACCATCTCAATCCATGCAACTTCACAGTCTCGTCAATTGATTTCTCCTCCTTAACTAGCACTCGACTCTTAACCTCAATATTGCTCACCCTATTATACCACTTAACACGGGAGATGCAACGCAGGCACCTATGTTCAAAGACAGCTAGTCTTTTCATGTTCTTAACTCTCAATGTCCAGGTCTCACAGCTATAAAGGAGGACGGGGCGCACTGATGAGCAGTACACACGCCCTTTGGTTGATAGTCGGATATCACGTCTACGCCAGAGACGGCGTAAACTGGTGGGTGCGAAACGAGCCTTCTCTATCCGTGCTGAGATCTCGTCAGCAATTAACATGTTGAGGATCACAGATTTTCCTAAATAGAAAACGCAGTGGTTCTCTAACTGATGTCAGCTCATGATGAAACCCTCCATGCAATAAAACGCAATGTCTTTAGATATCGTACCATGGAGTCAAACCCGGTTATATAATAACCGATCAGACATCCGTGGATGACATGAAGATCACGTGCAGAGAAAAAGAAATCTCGTAGACAGTTGTAGAGCCAAGTGGAATAGGCATTTAACGCTGAAGCTCTATACATCATATATTAGGCGGGAAATGAATAAAGAATATAATGTACATGAAATGACGCCTTATAACTCTTTATGCTTTAGTGACCCTAATGAATTGAGTGATTCTCTTGACTTTTACCGTCAGAAATTAGCATAGAATCCTAGAATAACTATGTAATTACCCCTGATGATAACATTCACACATCAAATGGTAATAGTTATACACATTCAGTGTTTTGTTTACGATTCTTCTCGCATAAATTGATTTTTTCCCCAACAGTATTTCCTCAGAAAAGTGTATTAAAATGTAATGCTAAATGTTTTTACTGGATTTTCCTTATTTCTCTTATTTTTTCCGTTTTGTGTTCACTTTCTCCAGTTTGGATTAAAAGTTCCTAAACAGATAGAATTCTATATTACATAATGACTTTTATTGGGCGGATATGTTCAGTCTCTATTGACTGTTCAGCTGCTAGTACGGACACCACAAGGATGCCATTAGGATTAACACAGTGTCATCTGATCTCAGTGGGAAATAAGTGACAACTGTTATCCGTTGCACAAGTGGTGGCTGTCATAACCCAGTGGCCTAGTTGAATAACTCTTTGACATTTGAAACAATGGATGCCTCCATCGGATCTCATTGAGAACACTATCACCCACGGAAGATTCATGTATGTCCAGTTGACGCCTCTCAAACGGGACGAGATGTGCCATCCTGGAATCCACTGTTAACCACCATTAACTGAGTGGCGCGAAATGTTTAAATTTAATCAAAAATGGTGAATATATATAATTTTTGAATTGTTAGTTTGTAAGGATTAGAATTGTTTTTTACAAGTTGATCGCGGATTGATATCAGTTAGAGAACCATTGAAAACAAGGAGTCCTAGTTCGGTGCTCGTAGGCAGTACGCACCCACCACAGAGGAGCGAACCCAGAACTTCCTGGTCACAAGGCAGGTAAGCTCGTATACCATTCAGCGACTGGGACCCGATTCAATCTCCAGCCCATGAATTCTAACTTCTATATTATTCGGATGTTTCTATCACTGAATGTCTTGATGTCCACTTGTTCTACTTCTCTTTTTTACAGGAATAATGGATAGTGTAACATGTCCTATGTGTCGTGAAGAATTTGCACCACTTAGCATTCTTATACGTGAATTCACGGAGAATTTACGCACAGACAATAAAAGCAGCAATAAACTGCCACATACTACTACTACTACTAATATGTGTACTTTGTTAGTCAAAAGTCAGTCAGTGGAAAAACAGAATACAGTAAATGTTGACAAGATCCCTGTGAAACATTCGAATACACGATGTTTAGCTTGTCTCCGATCACCGATATTAGGCAATCTCTATCGATGTGAAGTATGCTATGAGTTATCAGAAGGCGGAAGTTTAAATCCATTTTTATGTTCAGCCTGTTTTCGTTCTGATAAACACAATGAACATAATCGGTATGTATATAAAGAGGTGAGCTGGTTAAATACTGTTCTTCTATTTTATTTTAATTACTTTTACTATTATAAGAAGAAGTTGCATAACTTGAACTTTACCCTGATAGTATTTGCTCTATTGAAATAATAGCGAATATTTGTAGCTCAGGAAGATAATTTGCAATTAGTTGTGTTCTCTGAAAAGCTGGCTGGTTGCTTTAATTGTGAAGGTTTCGTCGCTCCTTGATATAATAATAAAACTTGTACACTGTGGTAGAGTATATGGGTAAAATTTGTTTTCATAAGGTTTCACAGTGTTATACAGTAATATTTACTGATGACCACGTTTCGAGCACAAATTATTACTGCTCATAATCATATCAAGGTAATCACACGACTTCCTAAATTCATTTATACAGTTCCTTTGTTTTTCACCTGATTTTCACTTGATTTGATTGGTAGTATTATTTTCCATATTTCGGGTATGAGTGATGAATCATTTCTAGTGCATGTGTTGGGTGTAGACTCGATGAACGAGGATTCAGCAATCAATCTCTCACTATCTCCACCTACCTATATTACTTCTTAGAATTTTAACCCCCTCTCACACTATTGTGTGTAGTAGTGTGTTAATGCATGCAGTGCAATCGCTGAGCTTTTTTCCCCTAAATTACTAATCTCCTCGGGGTTAACCATTCTAAACTTAGTTAAATTCTTATGTTCCGACAATATGACTACCCCTGACCTACTAGTTTGACCTATGTAGTTGACCTCACTCACAGTCATTGCAAGGTATTTTGCAAATTATATTATTTTGTCTAATTGGGTTCATTTACAGGATCCTTTAACCTATAGAGCTTGTCCTGCCTGCCTGAGTGAGTTTGTAGGTTTAAATGCCACCACCGGGATTCCTGCTTTATTAAGAATCCCACACAGGAAGGGTCTCAGATGTTCCCTCCTTTTATGGTTTAACTGTAGACGCCTTATATTCTGTCTTATTTATGTTTTCATCATTAGTTTCACTATCATTTTTATTTTCACCTTTTCTGATCTTCCTAATGAATGTTTTAGGATAGTTATTTGATACCAACGCCTCTTCTTCTATCTGTTTCATTTCATCATTTTGGTCTTTTCTTGTGCTACTCAGTTCTACTACTTGGTTTGTTAGACACTTAACTAAGCCTACCTTCATAGACAGACAACGGGTAAGATGAATTAGAGTCTGGATATCTTTTAGCAGAATGTGTTGGTTTTTATAAACTGTACTGGTAATTTTTTATTGACTTGGAATTTGAACTTTCTTGTCATGTAGTGATTTACTTTTTATTAGTTGGTAAATTTAGTCTATATTAACATGTTTGGTTACAGGATTTCATCATGAGCTGACATTGGTTAGAGAACCATTGGAAAACCTGGAAGTACTGGACAGCTGTTTCGTCCTAGTCTGTGGCTCTTCATCAGTAAGCACCCACCGGGGTTTGAATCCAGGACCTTCTGGTTACAAGGCGAGCTCACATACCATTAAGCCACTGGAACCTGATCCAATGGCTCATGAATTCTAACTTCTGCCAATTACGATATAGCGCAACCGCTTGCCAATGTCTTCTGCGAGTATTTGTCCTCACACCCGACCTGCTGCACCCTACTGGTCACGACTTCTCACTGGAACCCCAGGTCACTACCTACCTGGATAGGGCCAGTCGCCAGTGAGCATCTCATTGATATTCAAGTATTGGTTTGTAGGGATTTGGTTTCTTAGTCTCTGGCTGATTCACTTGAGTACCAGGTTTCTAGGAATTCTCTGTCAGTATTTTTGGTGTTCTCTCTGTTTAAAATTTCACTACAGGTGTAAATCGACTACCAGTCACGAAAATTGGTTGTCTATTGGAAGACACAATTCTGTCATTCATGGAGAATATAAATCAGTTCATTTTATGCTAAAACTTGCGCTGAGAGGGGGTGTTTTCTAGAAGGAGGACGACGAAAGCTTTGCAATCAAAATCAACCAACCAGCTCCTCAGAGGACACAACTAATTACAAAGTATTTGCTATTGATTGGTGTCAGCAGTTCGGATCGTCCCATGATAAAGAGTGGCGCTTTTTAACCAGACAAAAATGATCCAAACATCACTTGGCTATTACATACTATTTTGGGGCTAAGATCATCAGCAGTACACTCTGCTGGATCCGGATCACACAGCCTAATCGTCTCAAACTATCCGAATTGTTGTGTAAAATATTTGTAACTTCCAAAAGACACTGTGGTGAATTTCGCGATTCAAACTGTCTAATGTGCAAATGTTATTTGACTGATAGTAGGTAGTAAAGGAAGTGAAATGAAACTGAATTTTCATTGGGCAAAGTTAAACTTTCGACACCAGTAACAACCAATCAGCAAGCGACTTTGAACGGACCAATCACATGGAAGAGGCATTTATGATAAGTGGAAACGTATATTTATAGAAAAATGCATAAAAAGAAGGATAAAACGGTTACAAGGGGTATCTTTCCCAAATATGGGAGAGAAACATTTCCCAGTTCAGCATCGAACTGTCAATGGGAAAATCACACTACATTCTATACATATATTCATCTGAATGACTATAAATGAGATCCTTTTGAGATCCATTTATAGGCCTTATCCGATTTTTTAACCGGCTTCAAAATCCTTCAATAGAATTCGCTCGCTGATGATCACGATTATATTTCTTTTTCAGCAACACAGTTTCATCCACGTGCACAACAACGTCTTCTTCGCCCAACAACGAAGTGATCTCCATTTTCCAAGAAGCAATATCTCTGCAATGCTTGTACCATTGAACTGTTGAGACGAGGCTTTTCTCCGTCTCGGCAGCTGTGGCTCTCACTGGCTGCTTCAATACCCAGTAGTTGCAGTCAAGGAGAGGTGTTACCTTGCAAAAAAGGTTCCTACGAAATATTAAAATTATCAGCTTACCCTCTATAGTGCTAACAGGCTTCAAGCAAATAGCACAACGATGAACAAATCCATCAGTTGACCTGCTATAGCTTTTTAAAGTCATGACACTACCACACGAACAAGTTCGCTCCTTCCGGAGCAGCCCTAAATCCAGGCAATACTGGAAAACACTGTCCTTTTCGAATTGCAAACGTAACCTTGTAAGGGCAAGCATTAGAAATGGATCAAACGCTGTATAACATTGAACTACGTTAGTGAATCTCATTGGATAATCTGACGTCGTTCGCTCATTGGTAGTTAGCGGTGATTAAAATTTAACTTGGTCATAAACTGAAATAAGTCGGGAAAAAATCATCAAAAGGAGAATAACGACAGGGCAATAGATTTGTAACTACAGAGGGTCAGGCAACAGATCCTTTATTGAGGAAATCAGATATTTATAGATTTTTATGTACATTACTGTTAGCGTTATTGTTATTGTTAGCAGAGAAGCAACGTCTTCTGATTGGTTGTTTTCCTGCTGAAGGTTATTCTGTCATCTCTTTGTGGACGTTTCTTAGACAGTGTGGTGTTGTTTCTGCGAATCAAATCCGCCCACACTAAGTCTTCTGTGATTGGTTGTTGAGTTCCTCAAGGTTAGGCTTTGTTCTTGTTTTTCTCATGACGAAGATTTGGGACGTAAACATTGGCGTAAATTGTTGTCTACAGTTTTGGCTAGCAGACAGCTGCCACCACAGATTTTGGAGGTGACAAAGACTGAAAGCATCTGTGCTACCAGGGAAGATTTTGAACCATATTACCGACAGTCTGTAAATCTGAATGGTCAGTGGTGTGCTTCTATGTTCCAATGAAGGGTTCTGATGGAGCATAGCCACTCTTAATTAATTCGTTCAACTTATTCTTTACTCCTTCAAATTAGATACCAAATAGTAAATGGCTTGAGGTACCAAGTAATCGAGGGGCAATTGAAAATCTCAATGTACTCTTGACTAATAAAACAGAAGAAAATTATGACAATTTCAGCCAATAGTAAGTTTAGAAGTTTTAACCAAATGAATATCAGTGCTTTCATTATTATGAGATGTGTGTTAAATGTAGCTCATATCAGAAGGCATCATTTATGATATTAGATGGTTGGAGGCAATCGACAACAGGAAGCCTTGCTCGACCTAGGTTTCGTCCTTGCTTGTTGGAAGTCACCAGTCTGCAAGGCTGCGTATCTGCAAACTTGAAGGAGCTCATGTCCTTTCTGACATTCGAACCCACGTCACATAGTGCCGCCTGCAGTCGCAGACTTTACAACTGAACTGTTCGGGCTTACGACTGACCCCGTGTAGGGTACTTTCATTGGACACTATTAACTAGTGTGATGTGTTTAGCCCTTTCTTTGATGCAGACTGAATTCTGTCAGTCGGGTTTGTAATGTGGACACTATTCTAGGCAGCTCGCCATCACGGTGTACATTGATTTGATGAGCTACCTAGAATGGTGTTCACATTGCAAACTCGACTGATAGAATTCAGTCTGCATCAAAGAAAGGGCTACACACATCACACTAGTTTACTATTATTATTGTTCCCTTGGGTTCCTAGTGGAACATAGGCCTTCAACTGCACGCCTCCACTTGTTTCTGTCTTCTGCTGTACTTTTCACCTGCATTCATATTAATCCATACTGTTTCAATTCCTCTTCACACGATCTCCTCCATGTCACACTTGGACGTCCCACTTGTCGCTTCCCTTTCGGGTTCCACTCGAGCGATGGCCTGACGCGCGATGTCACCCAGCGGCCTCCTCAGCGAGTGTCCAATCCATCTCCACTTTCTCCTGCATATTTGTTGGGCGATTGGTTCCTGTTTTGTTTGTTCCCATAGATTCTTGTTGGTGATTCTTTCCGGCCATCTGATCTTCAGTATAGAATAAAGACAGTTGTTGATAAAGGTCTGCAACAGGCTGTTGGAAATATTCATTGTGAACTGCCAAGTTTCTGATCCGTATAGCAAAACTGACTTGACGTTTGTATTGAAAATCCGAATTTTGTTGTTGATGCAGGCTGAGTGACGAAGATTTCCAGATTGGTTTCAGGTTTTCAATCAAGGTATTATTCATCGATGATGACGCTTAGTTGCTTTTTTTATAGTTTTATTTGAAGATTGTTTAACTGAAAAGATTGAGTTGGATCTGTACCAGCGGCCTCCAAACTATTACCATCTATGATATGAAGCCCAACAGCTGGTTAGGTTATGTTTTCACTACGTAATGTCTAACTGTTCTGTCAACAATATCAGAGAATTCGCATAAACGGGATAGTTAAACTGACTTGCAGTTAATGAACATGTGAATATATTCCAAGTTTATCAATCAATAAGATGAAGTCATCAAGAATCAAATCACTGACAGGTACACTATGAATACAAGTGGATACGATTACAACAGGAAATCTGTAGTTACAATAAGTCACAGTAAAAATTCCCAGAGCTGGTAAACATTTCATCCACGAAGAATTTCCAAAGCACTCGGACAATGTTCTCCACAGGGAGAATGAATAAAAGCTTCACCATTAGACCGTCAAGCTCAAAGAACACAATAACACCAAAGCCATCCAACTCATCTGAATTTATCTCCCCAACTAGTGGTATGTATGTGAGAGCTGGATCTCTCAGTGAATATGAAGAAGTGACAACTTCTCGAAGGAAGTATCTTTTTACTGAATTGTTACTATTTCATGTAACACTTTTCAAAACTAGAAGAGCTAATTCTAAAGTGTGTATAACCTAATAGACTTCGTTAACTCTAAATGTGTCAGTTTCTTTGAATAGTAAGCTTTATTTCATTGAATTTTAGATTCTCTCGTCGATTGATTGAACCGAAGTGCTCAGTCTCAGGTTGATATGTCTGTCGGCTTCTTGTGCAGATGCTTCCACGATTACTGTGCATGTAATTAGAATTTCCTTCATGGATGGTGACTAGCAGTGGAATCCAGGACAACGCGCATTTCGTCCTATTTGGGACTCGTCCGCTAGCTGAATATACCTGCATTCCCCAGTGAGTCAGTGATGATGTCCCCACCGAGGCTCGGACCCAGTACCCTTGGTTTCAAACGCCAAAGCATTATCAACTAGACTACCTGGGCCACGAGGGCCACTTCTGCACAAGAAGCTGACATGTCAAACTGAGACCGAGCACTTCTGTCCAATCAATCGACGGGAAAAATCTAAAATGCAATTAAATAATAATATGAGCCGTCGCAGAGGAAGTGACTCTCGTTGCCCAAGTGCTCCAGTGAATAACGCTTTGGAGTTGGAAACTATGGACATTGGGTCCGAGCCTCAGTGGGAACCCCATCTTTAACTCACTGGGGAATGCAGGTACACTCAGCTGGCGGACGAGTCCCAAATAGGACGAAATGCACGTTATCCTGGATTCCACTGCTAGTCACCGTCCACCAAATTCATTACTGAGTTAATTATGACCGCTATGAAGGCTCTATCTCATTACAGATATTCATCTCTGTTCGCAATGTTATATATCTTTTGTATATGTCTAAGAGAAAGTATCTAATCTAAGGTTATTTTCCGTCGTGTTTAACAGTTCTCATGATCAATCCTTATTCCAAGAAGGTACTGAACCTTTACAGTTAGCTGAACTAGCACAAATTCATCAGTGGACTATTCGAATTCCTAGAGATCGAGGCGATATAAAAATTAGAAAAAAGTCTGAAGGAGAAATTGAAACAGAAGGCGAAAATAAAGTTAAAAGTCCAAGAAGAAAGTCATCAATCTATTCTGAATTACTTATTGGAAGATCAGGAAACAAATATACTACAGGATTATTATCACCAGGACGTCAATGCTTGATTTGTTTGATGGCATTTCAAGTGAATGATCGAGTCAGACGACTTCCAGCCTGTCAGCATATCTTTCATTCAGCGTGTATAGATCCATGGTTACTACATAAGTGAGTTGACATTTATTTGTGTTAAGTAAGGAAACGCTAAAAAGTCTCAAATTTTAAGTTTGTGAGGGTTTCAGTGAAGAATAGCGTTAAGAACCGACATTAGTTATAGAGGCGTCAAAAGATTCAAAGGACACTGGAAGGCGAAATTAGCTGAGGATTTCTGGATAGCCTTAAAGTAGGATGAAACAGAAATCTAGTGCTAGTTGGGTACCAGTGTCTGTGTCCCCCTTCTCCTCCAGCCAATCGATGACGAAGGCCACATAAAAGTTGAGCAGTTGGTTATTCACAAATTATTATCACCACATAGTTGCCTGCTGAGCGCATCCAAGCCGCGAAACACACAAATACAAATTACAGAGTTTAGAAATCTTTTTAGTATAGTTGTGTCCTATGAGCTGGATAGTTAATTTGCGAAGCTTTCATTACCCTACTTACTAGACAACATTCTCACTTCAGCGCATACTTCAACTTGTTGAAATAAGCTTTAAGATTTCTCCACGAGTTTATTAGTCATCTCTCCTGTCGACCTCCAACGTGAATGACCCTTTTTGTGTTTTCATACCCTCTAGGCTACTTGTATTGGTATTGGTGTCGATTGTTTCCTTTACTTGAACTTTGACCCTTTGTGTGTGAGATTTCCTTCTTATCGATTGGTAAGCTTTGTCTATCTCGATGTGTCTATTTGTTGACGATTCACTGGAATACCAGGTGGGCTTCTAAAAATTCTCTGGTTAGCATTCGTGGTGTTTCCTCTGTCTTATATTTTAACGTTGGTTGTCCCAGTCGAATTGATGTCCGTGATTGTCTGTATGCGGTGAGTGATATGAGAGAGTGGATGTCATGTCTTTTGACGGCTAGTTTATGATCATGGATATGACCAGTGTATTGTTTTTCGCAGTTGTTACAATCTATTTTGCAGATGATGTTGGTTTTATCCTCTTTCACTGTTGAGTCTTTTGGTTGACACAGGACTGGCTGGCTGAGTGAAGTGATTTTGTTGGTTTGTGTGCTATGTCAATTCCTAAAGGTTTGAAGAGTGTCGCAGTGATTTCTAAGATGTCCTTTATATATGGTAGGACGATATTTTTTGTGCTTTCTTTGGAGACCTTCCATTTGGTAGGTTGGCTTGGGGATATATGTCTTTTGACGAAATTCCGTGGATGTTCATTCTTTTTGAAGACTTTCATGAGACATTTTTCTTCAGTTTTCCTTCAGGTAGGTGGAAGTACTGCAATGAGTCCTGGCTGGCCCCCTTCAGTAGTTTTTGTATACAATTCTTTTCGTGCGTTACTGAATTGTTGCTGTTGTAATTCAGTATTTGGTCTGTGCGAGTTGATTTTTTGTAAACCTGAGTTTCTAATTCCCCTGTGGTTGTTCGCTTGACTCAGACATTCAAAAATGAAATTTTGTTCTCGGATTCCTCTTCTCTTATGAATTTGATGTCGTTAGAGACGTTGTTTATTAAGTTGTGAGTTTTATCCAACTAGTTTCTTTTGCTTATTACAAATGTATCATCTGCGTAGCGTATCCAAATTTTGAGTTTGATCTTTGGTAGGATTATGTTTTCAAGTCTTTGCATCACTGCTTCTGCAATGAAACCTGATGTTGCCGATCCCATGGGTGTTCCATTAACTTTTTCATATATTTGGCCGTTGAATTGGAAGTACGTTGTTAGGCATAGGTTTATGCATTCCAACCAACTTGTGTGTTGCATTTTTGATTGTTGTGGAAGGTGTTCATCGTTGCTGAATATTTGCTAGTTTCTGTTCAATTGAGGTATATAATGCTGTGACGTCGATGGATATCGTTATTTCTTGGTCATGAATTTGAATGCCTCTGGTTTTATATTTAAATTGGATAGCGGAATTGATGGGGTGTTAACAAGATTCTGTTAGGTGTTTCAATTTTCTGTGTAATTCTTTGGATAAATTGTATGTTGGGCTTCCCGAGAGTGATACGATTGTTCGCAACGGGATATTTGGTTTGTGTATTTTAGATCTGCCGTAGAATCAGGGTAGAACTGATCCAATGGATTTCATTCGCCATTGGTCTTGTTTTGTGATCTAACCTGTTTCGGTGAGCCTGTTTAAAGTTCTTTGGATGCAGTTGTCTAATATTTGTATGGGATAAGTTTTGAGGTGTTGATATACATCTTCATCTTTGAGTAGTTCTTCAGCTTTCTTGATGTATTCTTATCTCTCCATGACTACTGTTGTTCTTCCTTTGTCAGCTGGTAGAATGACGATGTCCTTCCTATTTTTCCAGCTTTTTGAGAACTTTTAGTTCGTGAGAGTTGAGTTGTGTGTGTTGTTTTTTCTGTTTGACCATCGGTAAGACTGTCTGGCGTATCGCTTCTTATGTTTCCTCGTTCAAGTTTGATGATTTGAGTAATGATTCAAGGGCAGCGAAGAAATCAATTTTTGAAGCATCTTCAGTGTTGTAGTTTAATCCTTTTTGTAGTAATTGTTGTTCCATTTTTGATAAGTTGATTCTAAGCGATAGCACACGTTACTCCCTCGAGTAGAACCCCAATAGGAAGCAACCAGCTGGGTATTCTAGTATGACATGCAGAAAGCGAAGAAAGAGAACTAAGCGCAATGGAAACGTGCCACTGAGGTCATGTATTCCTCTGTAGATATGAAGAAGGACTAATAGAATAACAAATAGCTGCTTCCACATCAAGTAGTCTTGTCTGAGACGCAACTAAACTCTGTCATAGGACCAAAGTTTTATTCTTATATTTATGAAAAGTGAACTATAAATTTCCTTACAAATAACTGGAACTCGAGTGAGCGATTTAATTCCACTCCATAGTAATTCGCCAGTGAGAATGTTTTGTCTTCGAATGTAACAGTCGTTAAGTTTTATCTTCAGACTGGCCGCTAATAGTACGAAGGTTAGTCTTCCCATTATGACACTGGCTGGTAATGCGTCGGCGAATGTTTTGCAATTGCGTATTATAATACTTGGATTCGGGTTCAATGCTGAATACGGTAAGTGCACTGAATTAAGGCTAAATATGAGTGTTCTTTCTCAAAGACCCACGAAGACATCAGAAGACTAGACTGGTCTATGCTAGTTAGAATAAGAACTATATTTTTGGAAAATAATACAACGATAACTAGTTTGATTGCCTAGTGAGGGTTGCTAGCACCACGCCCAACCCTCCCTCTTTACTCGAGCTTGGGACTGGCTAGAGATCTAGAGAGCCAGTAAACTAGGCGAGGTTAAGTCACGTCATCCTGGAGAGAATAAAGGATGCACTGGATAGAGAACTCCGCTACTCACCCGAAACAAGCTGGATGCAGGAAAAGCAAATCATGTGCTGATCCAATTGCAACTCTACGCATCGTCATTACAGAACGAAGCATAGAAGGGCAGTTAAACCCGTACCTCAACTTCATCGACTTCGAAAAGGCGTTCGACAGATATCATTGACAGAGAAGTAATTTAGAAAATTCTTCAACACTACGACGTACTTCAAGTCGTTGTCAACCTCATTCAACAGCTATACAACGATGCCACGTTTCAAGTGATTCCCAACGGAAAACTCAGCGAGGCGTTGGAAGTGAATATAGGAGTAAGATGAGGCTGGCTGGTTGCCTGCCTATTATCATCAGTGATATTCCTAATTGTGGTGGGGTTGATTATGCGTCAGACTGTCGGGGGTGAGGAGTCAGGAATACGCTTGACCACTGATGAGAGGACTCTAGAAGATCTGCATTTTGCAGATGATATATGTCTGATGTCACATAAACTCGAAAACTTAAAGGCAGACGAAAACCAACAAACTGGCTGAAGAGGCAGCGAGGACAGGACTCCAAGTGAACAGATAGAAGATGGAGGTGATGAAGATAACAAGTCAACCAACAGCAACAATAGCAGCTTGCGTCAATCGTCATCAACGGGAGAGATTCGACAGAAGTTGCCCCCTTTACTTACCTGAGAAGCATCGTTCCAACTACAGGCTAGCGGAACAGAGGAAGACGTCAAACTCAGGCAGAATCTGAAAGGCAAGATAGGCCCTCATCAATCTGAAACCAGTTTGGAAATCTTCCGCACTCAGCACAAGGAAAAAGACTCACATTTTCAACACTGTCATGAAGTCGGTTCCTCTATACAGGTCAGAAACTTGGCGTGTCACGAAAAGGATTTTAAACGGGTTGCAGACTTTCATCAACAGCTGCCTTCGCTCACTGATATAAGAATAAATCTTGTGCACTGTGGTGGTAGAGTATAATTCCAATATGGGTAAAAATAATTTTGATAAAGTCTCACAGTGTTATACAGTATTGTTAACTGATGACCACGTTTCGAGCCCAATTTATTGCCGCTCATAATCATATCAAGGTGCTAACGAGTATCAATAAGCAAGAAGTCTAGGTCCAGGGTTTACTGAGATTCGGCTTCAACCACCTAACATCCATTTAAGAAAGTGCACACCTTCGGTGAACCTCCTAAGTTGGTGACCTCAATGCAAGTAGACGGGTGGATTTCAGTCAACACAAAGACTGAGCTATAGACATGTGACACTGGTGGTTACCTCTTGCCACAATGACAAATCAGTAGGCCACGTTTAAATAGTCTCATTCTAGCTGATGGGTATCGGTGACTAACGCGAATGATCAGCACTTACTCATTTCATTCAGTAGTATATATCGTGTCACATATCCTATGCTTAAACTTCAAACTATACATTTCAGTTTACAGTGCTAGTTTTATATACAGATAGTTTTGAAAATGAAAATTTCTCATCCAATTTAATCAATAATCTGACTTTTATCTTTCTCCCAATTTATTCATTGAAGATCATCTATCTGTCCAATTGATCGGGTACTTGTTCAGCCAAGAAGAAGAAAAGTAAACGAGAAATCAATAAATTTCAATGAATCAAAGTTATCCATACTGAATAACAACTTGAATGAATTGAAAATCTGTGCTAAACAAATCGAAAGTAGACCTGATGTTAAAACAAAGTTGGTGGATAAAAAAGGAGTAAATACGAAAGCTTTTTCTGCAAGAGAGACAACACTTTCAAATGTAAGTTTTTGTAGAAGATGCGTGAAGGTTTAAACATGTTGAAGACGACTGACAGCTCATGTGGATGAATATTATTATTATTGTTTCCCTTAGTTCCTAGAGGAACATAGGGCTTCAGCCAAGCACATCTCCATTGCGTTCGGTTCTCCACCAACAACGTTTTCACTGCCTGGCTACAAGTCTGCTCAAATGCTTTCATCTCTTCTTTACATGACCTCCTCCTCCATGTCACTCTCGCACCGACCACTAACAAACGCACCACTTACCATTCCGGTTCCACTCAAGCGACGGCCTGCCGTGTGATGTCACCCACTTGATGGTTTGTTTTCTCAGAGTATGGCCACCAGTCCACTTCCATTTATTCCTTCATATTTGTTGCACTATTGGTTCCTGCTTGGTTGGTTCATTCATTACCAGAGATCCCTGTTGCTGATCTTTTCTGACCGGCCATCTGATCTTGAGTGAAGTTGAGCGAAGACAGCTGTTGATGAAGGTGTGCAGTTTGTTAGATGTGCCCTTCGTGATGCGCCAAGTCTCTGATCTGTATAGCGAGTAGCACTAACTTCACATTAAGGTTGAAAATCCGGATCATATTTTTCATGCTGAGTAGTGCTGTTGACCTTCACACAAACTTGAGAGAAATGAAATGAATATAAGCTCAGTCAGTATTTTCTGAGATCTATAGTTAATTTGAGGAGATTTAATTATCCCCCTAGCTTATGGGGAACTCGTAAAGTTCACTCTTCATATTGAAGTCAGCACTAAAGATGTTCTCTGAAAAGATAATGAATGCTTCGCTGTTATACTGTCCATCTCAAAGGACGCATCTACACCAGTATATATGAAGGTGACATTAAAAACAAACAGACCTTTGATGCACTGCACCAAGATAGGCAAAGTTAAACTATAGGGTCTCAAGGGGGTGAGAAAACACGATTGACGTTGAGATGATCAGCCATAAAGTGACGGTTATTGACAAAAAAATGCATGAAAACACATTGAACAGGGTATCTTCCTTTGACATGATTTGAAAATACGTCCTAGTTACAGTGAGGTGTAACAGTTTTTAGGTTAGACCAGTTTCCGTGCATGTATTCATGAAGGTGGCTTAAGGTGAGCTTTTATGTCACTCGTTTATCGTTCTTATCCTCTTTCGCAGTCTTCCCCAAAAGCCTTCGGTTGATTTACCATGGTTTACAGTTAGAGGATCAACGACAACTTAGTAGGAAAATGTGAATAATAAAACAATTAGATTAAATTATACCAACTTCAAACCTATCCCTTATCGTAACCCAACCGTAAACCTGACCCTAATTATAATCCTCATCCTAACCTTAACGAGTTATTAACACATTGTGCAAACAGTACTCAAAAACGTGATCTGTGTGAAATTCGCTCCTAATTTGGTGAACAGTGTTCATATTTGCGCTGTAATACTTACAGGTGTCGTTAGCTAGTGACTAGCATGCGTCTAAAATCATTGGAGTGTTCCCACCCCTGGGCTATCCTAATAAAATGTACGTTAGTCAGTGGATCCCCATTTATTCCGAGTATGGATATCGTATTCTAATCTTATCTATAATTAATTTCAACATAGACATGATCATAATCCGAGATCAGTTGGTAAATTATTCAAAACTTAAGTCCTCTATTTGGCAGTTGTGCTAAATGGTAGATTGATAGAGCTTAGATTTCATGGATCACTGGGTTTCAAAAGATTCACCTCATAACCTGGAGAATGTAAGGTTAGAATTTCAGTGGAATCATTGGCGAAGACTACCATAAGGTTTTTAACTCGGAAGAGAAGTCTTTTCAATGCTCTATGGTTTCCTTTGGTTCTCTAAGTGATATCGACACATCAGGAAGTCTTCACTGATACCGTCTTTATATGGTCAGTTTTCAGCAGTTAATTCGAAACACGTCTTGTTGTGGCAAATACGGTGTGCACTTGGTAAGAGGAGGAGCTAAACGCTATCCAAGGATGACATATAGAAACTTGTGTGAAGATGAACTGGAAGCCTATGAGCAGTCGTCAAGCCAATCGAAAGTGATGGGAACGAACCAAGTGTAGAAGTGGTGTGTCTTTAAATCACTATTTTCCACTTAGAATACAAGAAATGAATAATAACGATAATAAAATGACAGTTATGAGGTTCTTCATGACAACATCCAAGGTATCACGAAGGCCTCTATCCGCCATCACTCTACTCTTACTTTTATGAAACACTTTTCTAGCTTGACCAACGAGGAAATTAGTGGTCATCTGAAATTATTCTTAGTGGATATTATACACGACCCTGTGACATACGCCAAGCATTCTAGGTGGAGGATGGTGACAGTTCTGCACATTATGTATGCTCTGAAACACCAAGATAGTACTGTGTATGGTTTTGGCGTTTAGTTTATTAAAACTGGTTTTGATCTGAGAGATGACTCTATGACCTAAATCTAGTCTGCACGAGGAGGTTGATGTAATTGTATCCTGTTTTTTACGAGTTGATCACGGACTGATATCAGTTAGAGAACCATTGAAAACCAGGGAGCACTGGTGCTCGCTAGTGACTTGCTACAGGATGGAGCTTCCTGGAGTTCTAGTGAGAAGTCGTGACCAGTGAGGTCCAATTAGATATCACGTGTGTGGATGGATGTCCCACCAACGACAATAGTTGGGGTCGCGCTAAATCACGAATTGGTAGAAGTTAGAATTCATGAGCCATTGAATCGTGTTCCAGTGGCTGAATGGTAAACGAGGTTGCCTTGTAACCGGAAGGTCCTGGGTTCGAATCCCAGTGGGTGTGTACTGCCAATGATTCCCAATACTAGGATGAAACAGCAGCTGTCCAGTACTCCCTGGTCTTCAATGGTTCTCTAACTGACCTCAGTCCATGATCAAATCGTAAAACATAACTAATCCTGACAAAGCAAACTATAGAAAATGTGTCCTATTTCCAAATAATCACCATATTTTACTAGGTTATAAAAATAAACTTTTTAGCTGAAATCATAATAATTAGTTAATCAGATAACACTCGGTACACTAGTGAAAGTCAAGTGCTAATCTTGAGAACCGCTGGTACCTTGGTATGTTGAACACTAGGAAGCTGACATAGTAGTAATATTTTCAGAATACTGGTTGGTGCATCTTATCCTATATTTGTAAACGATTAACGTCGGTATAATAACTGAATAGCTCTTTTACAATACAACTGTGTTTTCGCTTAATTATCTAATGCAAAAGTGTATCCGTTCAAGGCTCCACACTTCGAGAAAGTACAGAAAATGCAAGGACAGTAAAGAAATAAGTTGAAGAACCATTGGAAAACCTGGAAGTACTGGAAGGTCCTGGTTTCGAACCCCTGTCGATGGGTGCGTACTGATGAGGAGTCACAAACTGGGAAGAAACAGCTGTCCAGTATTCCCAGCTAGTTTTCCAATGGTTTTCTAAGTGATGTCAGCTCATGATGAAATCCTCCATCTAATCAAACTAAATCCTTTCAAAAAACTAGTACTTGAAAATAAGTTAAAATCAAATTTTTTGAATGTTTGTAGTGCATTGAAGTCTCTGTAGACAGACTTACCTCTTTTCCCAGCCTTTAGACCATCTAGCAAACTAGGGAATCAGTAAATTTGGCGTTGACTGTGAAGTTATTTGTAAGTTACTCCACCACTATGGAGTGGCCCATATCGTTATCAACCTCATTCAACAGCTTTCTGTATGACAATGCCACATGTCAAGTAATCTACAACAGAAAACTCCGTGAAGCCTTTGAAGTGAACACAGGAGTATGGCAAACGCATCTACCATCATCAAAGATATTTCTAATTATGATGGATTAGATTGTACGGAAGACTGTGGAGAGTAAGACAACAGGAATACGTTCAATGGATAAGAAGAGTCTAGAAGACCTGGGTTTTGTGCATGGATAATTTATGTTTAATGTCACACAAACTCGAAGACCTACAGGCGAATACAAGCAAACTGGGAGAAGAAGCAGCGAAGATACAGTTTCAAGGGAACATGGACAAAACAGAGATGATAAAATCAACCAATCGGCAACAACAACCGCCACCAATTACTGCCAGCGCAAGAAATCTAAAAGGGGTCAATCCCCCCCTGCATAATCTACGTAGCATCGTTTCATTTACAGCCTACTTCACGAATGATAATGTCAAGATCAGAATCGGAAAGGCAACGCAGAAATTCTTGACTCTGAAATCAGTTTGAAAATCTTATCCACCCAGCACAAACAACAAAATTCGGATTTTCAACACCGACATTCAGTCAGTCAGCTCTTCTTTATGCTCGCCCGTCGCGAGAAGCATTTCGAACAGGTTACTTCAGAGTTTTATCTACAGCTGCTTTTGCTGGCTCTGTATTGAGGGTCAGGTAGCCAGCCAGAAAAAATTAGCAACAAGAAACTCTGGGAACGGACCATTCGAGAGCCTGTTACTCAACAAATATACTGAATAAAATCGATATGGATCGATTGGGGACAGGCTGAAGAGACCGTCTGATGACTTCATGTATGAGATCATTGCTCAAGTGGAAGCTGAACTGGAAAATACCATTTGACCATGTATCTGAGTTTGACATAGTGGGTGATCATGCGTGGAGGAGATAAGAGTCCATGGAAAAATTGCAGGCTCAGCTGAAGTGGACAGCAGAGAACAGGAAAAAAATGAACATTCGCTGTTGACGTCCTATGTTCCATTCAGAAACCAAGGGAGTTATAACATAGTGGTCAGTTGCATATCTGAAAATACCTGTTCAGTATTAATTAAAAACAGAAAGATTGAGCGAAGAAATATTTACTTTTCAATTAGATCCTCATCTCTGGCTCTACTCTAATATATATAACATTTTTATTACAATACACAACAGTTTACCAAACAAGTGGCACTGATATGTTTGTTAACAATAATTAAACAGTGTCAAAATGTCAATGGGTTGACAATTAACGAAGAAAATCAATACACACAATTAAAAGGTAGAAATGGATAGAATAAATTAATTTTACAAGGATAACACGTAATTGTAGATGAAGTAGTCAAAATAAAAATAAAAATAATTTGGACAATTATAATTTAATAGGTTTAGTGGGATGGGGCGACGTAGTACTATCTTGTAACGATGGCCACGGTAAGGAAAGTGGCTGTACAAAATTCTTCTGTACACACAGGTTTGGTTTCTTCTGGTGGATTCCGATTGCTTCAGCTGTCTGTAGAAGACGAACTCGTAGAGCAAAGTTAAGATTAGTCGGAATGCGATAAATAATTTTAAATGCAGTATTCACATCAACCTTGTGCTCAGTATCAACAAGGTGTGCTAAAATAGAATAACGAATAGATCTTGTTTGTCCCTTGCTTAACCACGCTAGATGATGTTCAGAAATACGACGATGAAACTGCCTAATTGTACTCCCAATGTAGCTGGCTCCGCAGCTGCAGTCAAACTGGTAGACACACACACTATTAATTAGTATTTGATTAGTGTTTGTTACAACTGTTTCTAATTTCGAGTTTCAGTGACAACACTATCTTGGATACAGGTACATCTAGCTGATGAGATTCAGATAGCACATAACACCCATATTGGAATTCATTTCTAACTATCATCAATCGAAGGATCTAATCTACTAGGGAATCACTGACAACACAGTACCACTGAAAAGCTGCTATGTCGTATTGTGGAACAATAAAGGAGTGCACATTCAATAGTCCCATAACAGCTACAACTCAAATATTTCAGATTACTTCAAATAGAAGATCTAATGAAATAGACAGATGCCTTTGTCAAGTAGATATTATCCATCCCAACAAATGAAATGTTTTGAAATTAAATATCGTCACAAATCTACATCAGTGACATAATCATTCAAAAGCATACAGACAGCACCGGTCTCTTCAGCAGTGAGTGTCCGTAAATCACCAGGGATTCAACTCTGGACGTTCAGGTCAAAAGGTTAAACTTACTGACTATTGAACATTATGTACTCTTATTGAGTGACGCAAAAATTCTAACCCTGTCGAGGCAAAGTGGATACACATCAATGATACTAGTTGGCAGTAGTGTGACAACCGAAACTGAGACATCGTGGACTGAACGGGGGAAACCAATCTAGATGTTCTACTGTTTAGCTAGCCTGAACTTCTTAGAGTTACGTGATGTCACAAAATGCTCCCATAACAGCAAAATCACATTTATCTGCGATAAAGTCTGAGGTCCTCTTTTTGTGTTCTCTAAGCTGAATAGTTAATTTGCGAAGCTTTCATCACCCTACTAGGCGACACCTTCAGCGCATACTTAAATTTGAAGTAACCTTTCAGATTTCTCCACGAGTTTATTAATCATCTCTCCTCGTGACCTAGGACGTGATTGGTTGTTTTTGTGTGTTTTCACACCTTCTAGGCTATTTGTATTGGAACTGATTGTTTCCTTGACTTGAACTTTGACCCTTTCTGTGTGAGGTTTCTTTCTTGTCGGTTGAAATGTCTATTGACTGACGATTCACTGGAATGCCAAGTTTCTAAAAATTCTCTAGCATTCTTGTTGTTTCCTCTGTCTTATATTTTAAAGTTGATTGTCCCAGTCAAATTGATGTTCGTGGTTGTCTGTATGCGGCGAGTGATATGAGAGAGTGGATGTCGTGTCTTTTGACGGCTAGCTTATGTCCGTGGATACGAAGACGAAGGGGACGTCCACTTTAACCAATGTATTGTTTTTCACAGTTGTTACAATTTATTTTGTAGATGATGTTGGTTTTATCTTCTTTCGCTGTTGAGTCTTATGGTTGACACAGGGCTGGCTGGCTGAGTGAAGTGAATTTGTTGGTTTGTGTGTGACGTCAATTCCTAAAGGTTTGAAGAGTCTTGCAGTGATTTCTGATATATCCTTTATATATCATAGGGCGCCTTTCTTTGTGCTTTCCTTGGGGTCACCAGGAGATATGATTAATAAACTCGTGGAGAAATCTAAAAGCTCACTTCATCGAATTGAAATATAAGCTGAAGATGTCACCTAGTAGGATGACGAAAGCCATCAAAATGCTTCTGAAATGTGATGAATAATCAAAATTATAACTAATTCTGCGGGGGTGGGGTTGAAGATTGGTATGTATTGACAAGGGTTACGCAATATGAAATAGGATGTGGATGGAGACACGTGTCCAAAAAATAAGTTATGTAATACGTAGAAAGAGTAAATAAAGGGTTGGTTAAGAAGAAGAAGATGTTACTAAGATGCCAGACACAAATTCAAAAAAACATGAAAAACATCACTCACAAAGTCGTAGAACTTGGAACTATACCCAAGGTTCAGGATTTTCTATCAGGATTGCTAAGGTCTTGCTCGGCAAAGCAAAGTTAACGGAAGCTTACTGTTTTCGGGAGGTTTCTTCTGACTTTGTAGATCACTTTGAATGAATTCTTCTTGCATATTGAGTGACGACCAGCGTTGACTATTTGTTCAGTTATAGCATTCCTTATTGACCCATTGTTACCTTTTCAGAGTCAATCGGGATAATGTTCTTTGACTCTTTTGGATAAAGCACGCATCGACCGACTTATATATCTCTTTCCGCATGAGCAAGTAAATTGGTAGATACACATAGAAGGGGTCAAATATTATAGTTTATCTTTTGAGTTGTTGAAGAACAATAGGTGGGCGCTTGAGAATACCAATCTTCATGTAGCATCAGAGAATGTTCTTTACAGGGCGTTAGATATCCTTCTCTTTAAGATGTTGGTCAGAAGGTCTCATTTAAACGCCACATTCATCTTCTCTGGTACAGTGATGAGTTGTCCTTTATTGATTTTCAGTACTATATGTTTATCTATAAAGTGTGGCGGATAACCATTCTCCCCTCTCCACCTATTACCTAATTTATTTTTTGTTCATGTGTCTCCATTAACATACTATCTCGTATTACGCAACCCTTGTCAATACTTACCAATCTTCAACCTCCTCCCTAGTTACGGTTTTGATTATTCATCATATTTTGGAAGTATTTTAATGACGTAAACATTGAGCCTAACTAAAATTAGAATTCAAGCAGTCAACGAATTACTACCCGACCGTCTGAATAATAGATGAGCTTGGCCCACTTTTTAACTATTCCCTAATTATTATCTAATTGGTGGATGGTGACTAGCAGTGGAATCCAGGATGCGCATTTCGTCTTATTTGGGATTCGTCATCTGGATGTACTTGCATTTCTCAGTGAGTGATGATGTTCCCACCGAGACCGAGCACTTCGGTCCAATCAATCAACGGGAAAAATCTAAAATTCAATTATATTCCCTAATTAACCGAGTTTAACTTTGATCCAATATTTACTCAGTAGAGTTTTTTATTTTGTTTTTCAATCTTTTTGTAGAGAGTTAATCCATCCGTGATGCTCAATATAGTTGGACAACAATTGTTTACAGAATATTCAAGAAAGTTGTGACTCAAAAGTTCTTGTAAATCACAAACCATACCAATGAAATAAAAATTAGAAATAAATGTATGACTTCATGAACTCATAACCCGAGTATATATAAACTATGACGTTATTATTGTTATTCTTATTTTTTAACAATGTGATTCACATTTATTAATATCATACCATCATAGCCATTATTAACTAACAGGTTTTAATTAAAACCATATATACTACTGACAAAGTATGAGTAGATAAATAATTTTGTTGTAAAATGTTTTGTGTAAATTAACAAAATATTGCAGTTTAAGAAAAAATAATCCCAACGAATTTCTATCAACAAATGGAGCAAAACATTTTAATGGTATTTTTTAAAACTTAAATCTGATTATGATTTATAACGAATAACAATAATAATCATAATAATTAAAATGCAGTCAGTGTGGTGAGTGTATTCTGAATACGGTTGAGTAAACTTAATCAATTAGTTGAGTTGGAATTATGGCGTGTATGTACAGATATAGAATACTATTAGGTTGCCAGCCTTCAATACCACAAGGATAGACTTCTTGCTTATATTCAATCGGCATTCATGGTCTAGTGATTCGCGAAGAAGGTCACTGAGAGTATTTCATGTTGGAGAATTACTACGTATTTCATTCCCTTGATAAATTTCGATAAAGAAAGGAAGACGAAATTTGCAGTATAATATGTGATTTCATCATTCTTTTTCAAAGGTTCTCATCAGCTGCACATCCCTACCTCAAATTACAATCGTCATATAAATGATAATAACATACTTTAACGTTTAAGTGGTAGTAGAGAAGAGATACTATTAAATTGACACATCGAAAATGTAAGCATTACAAATTATTTAGTTTTAGTTTCCATCATCAATTTATGTCCTTTCGAAGTAGAAAAGAGGGTGGAGAGATAAGACAGAAAACAGAAAAAGTTGACAAACAGTGTTAGCTTGTAGGTTCACATAGCAAACCAAAAAATAAAAGCAGTTACAGTTTTTACGAGTTGATCACGGATTGATGTCAGGTTATAAGATTGAGATTTGTTCAGTGAGTTGAGATCACTGAATTCGCTGACTAATTAATGTAATCAAGATCAAAATTCAGATGCCCAGGCAGTTAGCGGTTAATCACACTGTCTTTCTGTATGCATAAGTCTGGTTCGAATCTTTCGTGATCTCAATCAAACGATTCAAACCAGACTTGTTAATTTTTTTTGTTCTCTACCTTACCCCTCCCCCCTCTTTTCTACTTTGAAAGCATATAAATTGATGATGAAAACTTAAACTAAAAATTATAACTCCATTATAGATAAGATTTTATTTTGATAAAGTCACACAGTGTTATGCAGTAATATGAACTGATGACCATTTTTCAAGCACAAATTATTACTGCTCATAATCATATCAAGTCACTCACTCACACAACTTTCTGGCTTCATTTATATACATGAGTAGAATTGATGATTAGACATTTGATTGAATAAAAATCAATATAAGATAATGTACATTCACATATAATAATATGAGTGTTATCAATCAAATACAATCAGATGGGAAATAAGACGAGTGTTTTATAATCTAAATAAGTAACTTGTTAGAATGTTATAATGTACCTGAATTGAAAGAGATTGGGTCAGTACACTCACTTTTTGAGTTTTGTGCTTTTGAAATATAAACGTAACCTAGTAAAGTATGTGGTTCATATAGCTAGGATAATCTGTTCAGATGACTGCCTCAATGAGGAGCTTAAGATTATTAGAAAATTAATTAGTACAAAAATGGTTATCCAGATAAGTTTATTGAGAAAACTATGGATTCAGCACCTAGGAGAGTCAGTATTGGCAACAGTTCCCAAGAAAAACCACTGTTCATAAAACTGCAGTTTCCCCGGTGACAACGTCAGCGAAATAATATGACAGCGCCAGAAGAATGCAGTTAAAAGATCTTAGTATGCAGCAGAGAGAGGTACGTTGTCTTTTCACAACCACTCCTATTCTACGCTCGGCAAATAAGGATAAACTACTTGAATTTGCCTTCTCTATGTGTTTGATTGCAGCTGCGGAGCCAGTGTCATCGGGCGTACAATTAGGCTGGTTCGTCATCGTATTTCTGAACATCATCGAGCATGGTTAAGCAAGGAACAAACAAGATCTATCCGTAGCCATATTTTAGCACACCTTGTGGGTAGTGAGCATAAATTTAAAATTATTTATCGCATTCCTACTTATCTTAATTTTGCTTTACGAGTTCATCTTCTATGGCTGAAGCAATAGGAATCAACCTGAAGAAGTCAAACCTGTGTGTTCAGCGGAAATGTGTACAGCAATTTTCCCTACCTTCGACGTCGTTACATGAATGTATGCATCGGACTACTTTGCCCCATCACCCTAAATCCTTTAAAATTATAACTGTCTAAATTATTTTATTTTTTTCTGACTACTTCCTCTTTAATTACATGTTATCCTTGTAAAATTATTTTATTCTTATGACCATTTCAACCTTAATTATAAGTTATCATTGTCCAAATCGTTTTGTTTTCTTTAACAGTCTGTTACGTAATCAACCTGTGCACACGCTTATTCCTTAATTACTCTTCATTTTTACGAAATTACGCATTACGCAATCTATGTGTTGCAACCACTCTTACCTTTTAATTGTGTGTATTAATTTTCTTCATTAATTATCACCCCATTGACATTTTGACACTGTTTAATTATTGTTCACAAACATATCAGTGCCACTTGAATGGTAAATTGTTGTGTATTGTAATAAAAATGCTATACGTAATATATTAGAGTAGAGCCACAGAGAGATGAGGATATAATTGAAAAGTTAACATTTCTCCGCTCAATCTTTCTGTTTTCTAAATGTATGAATTAGGATTTTTTCTATATTAAAAAATTGTAATGCTTACATTTTGGATGCGTCATTTTAATAGTATTTCTTTTCTACCACCACGTAAACATTAAATTATGTTATCATCATCTATATGACGATTGTATTTTCAGGTAGGGATGTGCAGCTGATGAAAACCCGTGAAACAGAATGACGACATCATTTATGCCACTACTACGTATTTATCAGACATATTACCTAGTGAAAAGTATGAAAGCCATATGTAGAAATGTGTATATATGCATGTAGAATAGATTCAGGAGAATACTATCCAGCAGTATGGAAGGCTGAATATGAAGCCAGAACATGAGTAAATTGTACTCCAGAGATACTAACACGATCTTCTAATGAATGCAGATACTCCATACTTCTTCTCTTAGAATTTAGGGTTGTTGAAAGGTTTAAAACTTACTGGGGTTGTGCTTAAGGATAAATAAATCACAGACGTGGGAAAACTCTGTTGAATTTATATAGTAGTCAGCCACCTTAACTACTCAGCTTGTCTATGATAAACGGGTAAGTAGCATATGTTAACCAAAGAGAAGTAACCTTAACACTGAAGAACGATTTTCGCCGTTTCGAGACAACACACATTAGTGATGTAAGTGGATTGTCAGAAAGTCGACTATTTGTACTTCCCAATGAATGAAAATCAAAACGATATCTACGTTTTTAACCGACGTTCCGTTATTCATTAATGCTGCTACTAATAGCTTTATCAAAGTAGTACTATCAAACCAGAATTTAGAAAATCCACTCAGCTTGCATTATTTAACAACTTAATCAGGATTCATCAGAATCAGGTCATTTTTCGTTGTCACATTGGCCAATTGGTAAAGATAACAAAACCAGGAGGGTGTAGATTGTTGGCTTTGATAAGTGCATACAGTTTTAAAAGCAGAGCGTGTATTTATATAATGAAATTGCTTATCACATTCGTGTTGATTTTATCATTTCATGGGGTGGGGGTGTTGTAACCAGGTCAAGTTCTGTTTTAGTCCATCATTCCTATTCAACTCAGACAATTTGGATTCCATTTGATATGAAGTGCTTCTGATGATATGAGACGTTCTTTATGATTTCTGAAATGCTTTTTCTGGATGATGATTTCAATATTGTCAAAATCAATCTTGTGGTCTGATTCTATAGCGTGTAGACAAGCTTTTCTAGTTCACTAACTGGGTTTCTCCGTGGTCAAACAGACACTCACTCTCCGGTGTTCATTTATTCTGATTACCTTGATTTCTCTCTGGTGATGTTTGTCCGATATATATCGCATCAGATTCCAAGCCTTTTATTTGATAGACACAATTAGATGGAGAATCTCTAGGGATTTGGTCTTTTGTATTGACCAGGTTGCTTCGCAGTGTGTTTGATATTTTTGCTGTTATGTACAAGCTGAGATTTTGTAAATCCGGGTTTAATAATATCACTTTTATAAAGCTATTAGCAACAGCATAGCGGAGATATCGTTCTGTTTTTCATTCATTGGGAAATACAAAGTAAACCTTTATTATAATGAATATCATATGCCCAATGCTCAAATTTTTTCAAACTGTTAAAAGTGAGCTTAGTTCGGACATATATAACTCGACTATCAGGTGAACGAAATAACCAATACCACTATGATAAGAAACTGTATCAGAAATAATCAGACTGATTGATTGATTGATTCACTGAGAATTCCAAAGGCCTACTCCGATTTGAATTTCAACACTGAATAAATTGTCTAGGAGGACAGTATAAGGTTCCCATTTAGACTACTCAGCTATCTGAATTGCATCCCAAAAAGCGTCCTTCCACTTTCCATGATTGGCAGGTTAGTATGCTGACAGATTTCTAGTCATGTTTAATACATCCTGAGTTTTGTATAGCAATCATTTACATCTGAATTTTTGGCGGGGGGGGGGGTCATTGGTGCGTCACCTTGTGGTGGTGAGAGGTGTCTGAAAGCCAACCATTGTAGACACCAATTTACGTCAATGTTTACGTCCGAAATCTTCGTCATGAGAAAAACCAAGAACAACGATTAACCTTGACGAACTCAACAACCAATCACAGCAGACTTAACGTGGCCGGATACGTTTCGCAGAAACATCACCAGACTGTCTAAGAAACGTCCACAAAGAGATGACAGAATAACCTTCAGCAGGAAGACGTTGCTTCTCTGCTAACAATAACAATAACGGTAATAATAATGTACATAAAAATCTATAAATACCTGTTGATTTTCTCAGTAAACGATGTGTTGCCTGACCCTTGTCTTCTGCCGTGACAACCTGACTGCGTCTTTGACTGGTGTTTATCTTGACTTCTGACAGAGCCTCAGAATCACCAAGATTACAGACAAAACCTCATCAGAGGGTACTGATGTAGATGAAGCGATGTAGACAGATGCATAGCATATCTTACCTACCATTGCCTTCTATCGCTTTTTTTTTCTTCTTCTATCAACCTAAATCCATCATGACCATATGGTTATCATATTGTATTCTTGATAAACAGATAAGACTAGTAGATATAGCACTGGGAATTCACCAGTAAAGAGTCAATAATGGAAATGATACCTATTGGCACGACAATGAGAAGAATTTTTCTTATTCTCTTCTCTTTTCACTTAGTTATGAGTAGTCACATGGTTTGTCCTGATCAAATGCTAATATACTGAGAAAACGCAAAAGAGACTATAATAGACATAGATATATGCAGAAAAATGAATAGTATATGAATTGCTTAAACACCAGAGACATTTCTGTCTATTTTAATCAAAGACAAAGATACGATGTTCGCAGATATTTTGTACGTGTGTGTGCTTGTGTAGGTGTCTGTATGTGTGTTTGGATAGAAGCAAGAAAAACATGCTAAGCCTTAGATTATATAATAAACTAGCAGTGTGATTAGATTCTCTGTGCATCGGTGACGCAGCAGTAGGTTCGGTCGGGGGTTCAATCCCAGGCTGCCGACACATTCCTTCACCTCACTAAGCCAATAATAAGACTTGTAAAGAGGGCACGTTGGGGGAGGGACGTGAGGCTAGCAACCCAATCCCGTAAAAAAATTAATAGGCGCCACTGCTACCGAAACTTCTAGTCTCTTGAAGCTTGAAGCCCTCGCTATATTCCACTGGGAACGTAAAGAAATAAAAAAAAGATAAAAACAATGATTAGATCGTACGGGTTTTAAATTATTCAAGTTATATGATTTGAATTATGCACTCCCATTCTGCAGTATGAATTTATTGACACACTTTCAGTAAAGAATTAGGCATTCGTTTGACTTCAAAATACCTTTTTTGCATGAATCATTCTCTGAGAAACTTTGACTCCAGAGTTTTGGTTTTGATTTCTGATAATTTTGTGTATATCTCATAGGTGTATGATGATCAGTCATTGAATTTTGTGACCCCATGGTCACTCTGAAATCACTGTGGAAATCTTCTACACTCCACCGAAGCATAAACGACAAAATCCGGATTTTCAACACCAACGTTCAATCAGTCATTTATTCTATATATGGGTCAAAAATTTGGCAGGCGTGTCACGAATAACATTTCAAACAGACCACTTAAGACTTTCGTCCATAGCTGGCCACATTACTGGCACCATACTGAAGATCAGATGGCCAGCGAGAAGGGATTAGCAATAAGAAACTCTGCTCGCTAATGACTTCCTACAGGAAGGAGTTTCCTGGAATTCTAGTAAGAAGTCGTGGCCAGTGAGGTCCATCCAGTCGAGTGTGAAGATGGATGTCCCGCCGATGACATTGGTTGGTGATCGCGCTAAAATAGATCACGAGTTGGTAGAGGTTAGAATTCATGGGCTGGCCACTGAGGAGTCCGATCTCAGTGGCTGAATGACATATGAGCCAGTATACCTTGTAACCTGGTGATTCTGTGTTCGAACCCTGGCGGTGATTGCGTACTGCTGATGATTCGCAAACTAGGGCGACGAAACAGCTGTCCAGTACTCCCTGCTTGTTTTCAATGGTTTTCTAACTCATATCCATCCTTGATCAGCTTGTCAAAACAAATCTAATCGCTACAAAACAATTACTGAAAATTATAACATATCAAACAAGTCAAAATTACTTCATAAGTGAATTTAAGCAGCTAGAAAGATCGAATTATCTCTCAGTCACAACTTCAGTGCTGTAAAACAAAGTTATTTAGTTGAAATCAACCTGCAAGGGGTACTTGTGAATCAAGAAGAATATTTCCAACACGGTGGGAACAAAACTCCGTCAGTAAGTATCACACACCAGACGATTTCCCTAAGACACTCCAATGTTAGGATGATCTTGGCTTACTCAAACAAAATCGCAGTTGTGTAATAAAACCTTATCAATATTATCATTACACAACCACAAATAGAAGCATTGAAAATCAGCGATTAACCAAGAACAAAGACGAATAATAAGGATTACGTCAACAGATGATGATATGCAAACTCTACGAACAGAGATGTACAGCTGAGGATAGAAGAGGATATTTGAAACACATTCAAATAATTACCAATATTGTAATTCTATCATTCAGGTGGGGATTTTTTTACACACACTTGTTCTGTTACATTTACCATC
The DNA here is from genome assembly GCA_944472155.2 of Trichobilharzia szidati. Lineage (NCBI taxonomy): Eukaryota > Metazoa > Platyhelminthes > Trematoda > Strigeidida > Schistosomatidae > Trichobilharzia > Trichobilharzia szidati. Next base: position 136,511,447 of record OX235272.1, on the reverse strand, counting down.
AATCCTCTTTAATGGATACATTATCCGCTTAGAGTACATTAGCATTATTTAGGTATCATTATAACAAGAGATTGTCAGTGTAGATCAACGCTCAGTTTATACATACAAACACACACAAACATACATTATTTATTCTATACAGTTAATGCATTATCTGTTTCCCATGTCATTAATGCATTTGTACTCTTTCAAACATGGAATAAACAATTGCTACATTCATTATTTGACATGCTGATTAACTCAATTAATGCCTTTTGTTTAATAAGCGATCACATACGATCAACTGTAATAAACATAATAATAATTACATATGGGCAGTTCTTAGTTTATTACGCCGTTAAAAGTAGATTACAAAAGTTCGACGGGAAATATCCTTAATTCATGAAAAATTCCCATTCGAACATTAATAGACAGAAGAGTCTCTTTTCGGCGGTGAATTCATTCTCATAGCTGTACAATCGCAAATATATATATGGTTGTTTTTTATGCCTGTGTACATTAAATTTGTCAAACGAAAATACTTTTAGTAAGTTCAGATGAATTGGATGTTAATATAAAAGAGTAGTAAAAAAAAGTGATGAGTTGTAGCAAACGATTATTAAAGAAGAGTTGCGTAATAACATGAATAGTTTAATGAAAGTGTTGTGCTCAAGGTGAACATGGAAACAAAATATACGGAATTACACAAGGGTTTTAAGTAGAAGAATAAGCATACAAACAAAAGTTAAGTCAAATCAACACAGTTGTTACCATGGAAGTAGAAGTGGTCGAATAATTTTCTTTTGTATGCACAGTTTTTGTTCCTCTAGCTTAATGGCTAGGGCTTCTGCAATGCAAAGAAGATAGAATCATTCTGTCTTTGGAAGGTTGTTCTTCATTTTGGAGATTACTTTGAAGGAGGCGTTTGTTGAGATGGAATGACCAATGTTGACAGGTGTTCTATTATTGCACTCCTTATGCATCCATTACTTCCTTTCTGTAGCCACGCTGGATACGGTTCTTTGACCCTTTTTGAAAGGGTACGCGTTGAACGACCGATGTACCTGGCTTCACAGCAACAGGTGAACTGATATATACACATATAAGTGGTCAGGTGCAGGATCTTGTCTTTTGCGCTTCTGCAGATCAGCGGGCGACTAGAGAAGACTGCTCTCAATGTTGCCGCAAAGAATGGTCTTCTTAAAGAGGTGGAGATTCTCCTTCTAAGGATGTCACTGAGTGGGTCTCCTTTGAAGTCGAGGTTCATATAAAGTATCTTTTTTGGCACAGATGCTGTTTCTTGCTTTTGGATTTTTTGTTTGATGTTTTTGTCCACGAATCTTGATGGGTAACCGTTTTGTATGAAGGTTTCTTTCAGGAAGTTTAGTTGTTCTTCCTTAATTAATGAAGGTAGAGTGTGGTGATCTAAGCCAATTAGCATACAAATGACGTCGCCGCAGCCAATCAGAATAAATCAGCCAGATTCAGAGACTAATTACTAGCAGTAGATTTATGGAAGACACAGGATTTCATCACAAGCTGAGAATGATTAGATAACTATTGGAAAACCTGAGAGTACTGGACAGCTGTTTCATCCAAGTCCTGGCTGCAAAAGATGGCAGTGGGTGCGTCTGTCTCAGGGAGGCTTCGTGTGCTCTTGGAAGTGTGCGGGAAGTTGTTATTTCTCTACTGCACACACCGTGGAAGTTGGTTGAGTCTTCGGGTACCTGAAACAGAAAGAGGTTTAGTGTTGATATAAGTATAAAACTTGGGCACTGTGGTAGAGTATAATTTCATAATGGATAAGAATTTATTTTGATAAATCACACAGTGTAGTACAGTTATATTAACTGATGACGTTTCGAGCACAAACTATTGCTCATAATCATATCAAGTTACTCACACAACTTCTTTCCTTCATTTATATACATGTGTATATGTGTGTATACATTTATATACATAAATGAAGGAAAGAAGTTGTGTGAGTAACTTGATATGATTATGAGCAATAGTTTGTGCTCGAAACGTCATCAGTTAATATAACTGTACTACACTGTGTGATTTATCAAAATAAATTCTTATCCATTATGGAGGTTTAGTGTTGCATGACTGCAGAGCTCAGGGGACAACTGCTTGAGACTGGTCACATACGGCCTGTATGAACTAGTTTCTAAGTTTGGTTCCGTATTAGTAAACTTACCACCGGTTACGGACCGCCAATAGGGTAAGTCGGGATGTACAATTGTTGGGGTCGACCTTTTTTAATCCCCCTCTCCGGAGTGGAGAGACAACATAGTTGGCTGGCATGCTGGTCATCTGAAGGAAACACCTCACTTCTGTTACATTCCTGTTCCCCAGCAGCACAGCTATGCCCACAGACTTGCAGCATAGTGCAAAAAATCCTTACAGTAAACCGGTAACTGCTTTTAATCTAATCGCTATCCTAACAACCTTCCTGGAATGGTAGGACTTGCAGGAACAATAGTTCCAGCCAGTGTAGCTTGTTGGGTCATTGCGATTTGCAAGTCTGACCACCAACCACGTCAAGGTAGCAGCTATCGGTCGGGTGGTGGGTGAGTACTGCCAATGAGTCCCAAACAAGGAAGGATAAAACACCTGTCCAGTAACCTATTGTTGGTTTTTAATGGTTCTCTAACTCATATCAATCCGTGATCTAAGTGTTAGAATATTAAACGAGATACCTTTCTCTGCAATTTCTTAAGGATAACTTTCATTTCATCATATAAGTGTTGATATTCATTCAAATGACTGTTATTTTACCTCAGGATGCTTAAACTCATATTAACAAAGGGTTAGGATTAAATTAAGTATAGGCTGTGGTTAGATTTATAGTGGGGTTATGGTTAGACCAAGGTTAGGTTAGATTTATGATTGTGAATTATTGGTTAAGGCCTAAGTGGTCTAGTGGATAAAGCCTTGGAGTCTGAAACAATCAGCACTGTGTTTCAGCATCGATGGGAACATAATCACTCACTGGGGAATGCAGGTGCATCCAGTTTAAGAATCCCAAATGCGACAAAATACTCGTCTTGTATTCCACTTCAAGGTAGTCCTCAGTTATCAGCGTAGCCTGCGTATTAGGAGCCAATATATCAACACAGACGGAACATTCCAAGACAATCATTTAAAGGGAACATCGAAACTGAATTAAAATCGAAGTGGTTGAAGATTAATCAAAGGCAATTTTCTACACGAAACATTTCCTGCAAATCTTGAACACTACTCGTTGTTAATATCAACTTAAGTGTACCGGTTATAAGTATACTGTTACCTATGCAAACTATGCTTGGCTGCCTGATGGTTATTTGTGCGGTCATTCACTTAGATTACTACACTATCCACTCACTTTTCAATGCTCCTCTTATTGTTCGAAGACCTTCAGACGATGGACCATTAAACTTCTTTCATCTCAATACATCTGTAATGTTTCCGCATAAATGTGAACTGTAAAAAGTTTATCCAAGCGTATTTCTTGATATGTTTCTATGTTTCCATTCTCATTTGATAATTTCAGGGCTGTTTAGGACTGAAAATTTCGGCTATTTATTGCTTGAAAGAGCTTTAGTTGCATAAAATCAAATTTCAAGTTAAGTATTGTTTAACGTGTAGCCATGCATCGGTGACACAGTTATTAGGACGCTTGTCGACCATGCACATGGTCCGGACCTGTATACCCGGCCGCAGACACATTCCTTTACCTCAATAAACCAGTAATAAGACTGGTAAACAGGGAAGGTTGGGCATGAGGTTGGCAACCTCATCCTGTAAAAATAAACAGTGTTACAGAAACTTGAAACTTGGCATCTAGCTTGAAGCTCCCTAAGTTCCACTGGGAACGTGAAGGAATAAAAGGAAACACCAAACACTTGCAATCAGAATTACGCAACGACTGTTCCTAACGTATGGCAACATGCATTGAAAAACAGCGTGATTAAGTTAAATATGTCTTCAGGTTAAGGAAAAATAGGGCTCAAATATACTATAATTATTCGCTAGGTTTTCTAGTAAGAAATAAGGCTTCTTTTTCTCTGTATTCCTCTTCAACTGGCCTCGCGATTCCTCATAGTCTCTCATCTTCTCCTCACACGATCTCCTATATGCCATTCTCGGAGTGACGCCGAACTTGTCATATCATACTCAATTTCCACAAAAGTGGTTGCCGGTAGCGCGATGTCACCTAACGATCTACTCAGCGTGTGTCCGGTCCATCTCCATCTTCTTCATCTTATTTGCTGAGCAACGGGTTCTTGATAAGCCCCTTCATAGAGTTTCCTGTTGTTAATTCTTTCTGACTGGCAATGTGATGTTCAGTGTGGAGACGGGGAAGATATCAGTTGACAAAATTCGGCAATAACTAGCTGGAAATGCTTCTCATGACGCGCCAAGTTTCCGAACTACATAGAAGCACCAACATGACGTTAACGTTAAAAATCCGCATCTTGTTCCTTATGCTGCAGAGTGTTGTAGATTTTTATGGTAAATTTAGATTAGTGGAGGTGAATGTCGCCCTTCCAGTCCCTATCCGTTTTGATATCCTCATCGAGAGGCACGTATGTAACTGAAAGCACGCTGCTTAGACAACTAAAGTAAGTGATCTTTTTCAAATTTCTCCTGCTGATTGTGACGCGTGCTTGGTGTGTACCTTCATCGCCTCCGTCTTCTCTATCAGCCCGTTGGACTTCGCCTGTGGATCTTAGATTTTGTGTCACACTAGACATAAATCACCAGCAAAGTTCAGATCTCCTTGGTTTTTTTCGGTCCAGCATATTCGTGTCTTCTTATTTCCTGCATTATCCTGCATAATCCAGTTCGCCACACTTAGAAATATCACAATCGTTGATAATAGAAAGTCAACCTTGTCTTACTTCTGTATTTACTTCAAAGGCACTTAGTGAGTTTTCCGTTGTGGATTACTTGACACACATGGCACTGTCAGATAGCTCTTGAATATGGCTGATAAAGATTCCATTTTATTTATTCATATTTTAGATAAATGCTGCGGTAATCTGTAGGAAGTGTAATAATTTTTCCATGACATTGTGAATACATTTTAGGCCTGGAAACAGAGCTTCAATGATCCCGAAATTCTTAAACTTCTTTCCCCCAGATTATTCTTGAAACACGAAGAGATGTGACTCATAGACTTTGACACATGATGTTGTTATCCTTCACATCAATTCTTAATACACACTGTAGACATCTGGTCGTCTTTCACACACTGACATCTGATCAAAGTGTCCGTCTCTGTAGTACAAACTCAAGTCTATTTATTGCATGCTATATTATCTCTAGAAAACAATCTAAGCGGGCAAATACGTATTTTCAATTAATTCTCATTAGGATTCTTAATAAAGCAGGAATTACGGTGACATCTGAACCTACGAACTCACACTGGCAGGCAGGACAAGCTCTGTGCTTTAAAGGACCCTGTCGGTTGACTCAATTAAACAAAATAATATAATTTACAAGGTACCTTGCAATGACTGTGAGTTAAGTCAACTACATAGGTCAAACTAGTAGGTTGGGGGTAGTGAGATTATCATAACATAAGAATTTAGCTAGGGTTAGAACAACTGAGCCTACAAAGATAAGTAATTTAGAACAAACTCAGGAATGGCATTGCATGCATTGACACGCAACCACACAATAGGATGGGAGGGCGTTAAAACTCTAAAAAGTAATATAGGTACGTGGAGATAGTGAAAGATTGATTACTGAATCCTTCCTGGGTCATCGAGCCTACACCCAACACATGCGCAATAGAAGTGGCTCAACGCAAATACCAGAGATATGGAAGATATTATAATCACCAGTCAGTTAGTGAAATCAGAGGAGGATAATAAATAATCTTAAAATTCTATTTCAATTCACATACATTACAGCATTCTAACAAGTTACTTATTTTGACTATAAAAACACTCTTCTTATTACCCATCTGACTGTACTTGATTGATAACATTCATATTATGATTTCTGAATGTACATTATCTTATATTGATTTTTATTCGAGTGTATAATCATCAGCTTTTACTCTTGTATTGAAATGAAGCAGGAAAGTTGTGTTAGTGAGTGACTTGATATGCTTATGAGCAATAATATACTGTGCTCTAAACGTGGTCATTAATATGGCGACTACCTCAGCTATGCTTACTGTCGAAGACAAACAAACCTAGGGAATTAAGGTGGCACTTTGCGTAGAATTGCAAAGGCTGGATTTCTGCTAATCTTGTGATCTGTACCAGTATGGAAGGCCTGATTGGCTTTACACCTAACCACGTTGGACAGTGATCATCAAATCATTGTAAACCTGCATTATTTTCTTTCATATTGAAACCTCTTCAACCTTTTCTGTGATATTATGTTGAATGAATACTATTTATACTACTAATTGTGATGTATGCAAAAATGTGAGGTCGACTGGTGGGACAACTGACAATTTCATATCAAATACTGATAATGTTACACTGATCAAGGAATCGGCCAGTTTTCGTAGTATATCAATCAGTCTAGTTCTTTTGATAGACACTGCAGTTCCGGTTAGCCTACGACTGTTGAGGTCCAATGAAGTAAAGTAGTACTCTTTGATTATTTGCAAATTTTGAAGGTATTGATCTAATCCAACCATTACCTTGGTAACATCAAGGACATAATATTCAGTCAGAAAAAGACAGTCAACAATACGTTTCCTTATTGAGCTGTAAATTCATAAATGCGTGAATCTTTCGAAGACTATATCACGTGGGGAAGATTCAAACGATAAATGTTAGTAACAATAATAATGATAATAATTATGCCTGTGGCAAAAGAAGACATGCAATTATGGACATCCAGCGATGACCAAACAAAAAATAGTTCATACCAGGTATGTGTCCTAGATCGGGGTATGAAATTATTAATGGCTGCCAGACAAAAAGAAATCTTCAAGTAACAAGGTGATAAATATGAAATCTCTGATGGGAAGATTCAGTTTTAGAACACTGTACATTATTATTCGTTATTAATGTTTTTAGCAGAGAAGCAACGTCTTCTGATTGGTTATTTTCTTGCTGAAGGTTGTTTTGTACTGCTTGTGACCGTTTCTTAGAAAGCTAAGCCATATATCTGCGAATCGCATTTGCACACGTTAAGTCTACTGTGATTCGTTGTTGAGTTCCTCAAGAAGGTTAGGCTTTGTTGTTGCTATTGCTTTTCTCATGACCGAAATTTTGGACGTAAACATTGACGTAAATTGCTGTATAATAATTTTCGGCTTATAGCTAGCTCTCACCACAATGTGACTAGCCCAGACACTTGATCTCTGGAATATAGCCAGTATTATTATTCGCCCATATGACAAGGAGAGAAAACATGAGTCGCACCTCTTCTTGCGTATACCAATTCACTTCTCCCTGAGGAAGAAGTTACATCAGCCCTCATTCTGGAAAACAAATTTTCTGGTGCTCCTCAGCATCAACTAGTATAATAAAAAGCATTAGCAGTTAGGCACCACCGTATTCAGCATTGAAGAATCCTCCTTCTTTACACAAGTGTCAGCATCATTCTGTGTATTAGCTAAGGTGCTAAGTGTTTGTAGAGATTGGAAATGAAAGAAGACACTGCAGATTTGCGTGAATTCGGCTAATAAAATCATTCCCAGATGATTAGACCACTGGCAGAAGTTAATCAACAAATGTACAGTAGAACTTCTAACTGTTTTTTTCTGGAATATCCTGTCATCGTATTATCATTAAATATTGAAACTTACTGTTGACGTCTTCTCAGCTGATGCAGTTCTTAGGTGGTGGATGATAAATACGATTCAGCAGACCACGACTGTTACAAACATAACAAAAACACGTAGTCCTGTGAAACGGCTTTTTTCGGCGAATTCATTTTCTATAACTTCACAGTCGTATTTATATATAATGAACGGGTTTTCATTTAGCAAAAGAGAGTAGTAGTCATAAAAGTGGTGAGTTGTCACAATCATAGTTGTTAGTAATAGTCAACGCATAATTGGAGTTGAATAAGTATACTAGAGTTACGTAATAAGATGAATAACTTAGCAAATAAGTTGTAATCAGAATGAACACAGAAACGGAGGAAAATATGGAATTCTGTAGGAGGAATAAAGAGTTGGAAAAACAGACAAACAAAGATCAAGTTAGTGCAAATAAACAAGACTGATACCATGACAGTAGAAATGGCTGAATAATTCTGCATTGTAAGCAGCTCTCTGGCTTCTCTATTTGAATGGCTAAGGCCTGAGGGATGCAGAGGAGAGGAAAGCGTATTTTCTTTGGTAGGTTATTCTTGACTTTGTAGATTGCTTTGAAGGAGGTGTTTTCTGAGATAGAATGTTCGGTATTGACAAGGTGTTCGATTATTCCACTCCTTCTAGAGTCACCACTACCTTTCTGCAACGACGAGGGATAGTATTCTTGAACCCTATTTAGACAAGATCCACGTCAAACGATCAACATACCTGGCACCATAAGAACAGGTGAACTGATATCTGCGCATAGATGCGATGAACCTTCGTGAATAGTAAACCACATCGTCAAAAAGAAGCAAAAGACATACCACTAGCAAGTAAGAACAAGAATAGAAGATGGACCGTTGACAAACAGCTTTGATTATCCCAGACAACAGAGTCGTTAGCAAAGCTAAATAGATACATACTAAGCTACAATGAACAACACTAAATTCATTGATTATTTTAAAGAATTAGGAACATTAGTCTAATAAAGTCAAAAAACAACCTGGAAAAGCATACTTTGAATTTAAAGTTGAGCTGTTTCAAGGTTATAAACAAAACTGGGGATATATAATACATATATTCGCTGAAATGAGCCTCTTCAATGGATTCCTCTTTGTTGATTTGTCTAAGTTTATCAAGTGTAGAAAATTTTAGTCCATTTTGTATGGATTGAACTACATACAATTTTGGATCCATCTGCTCTTAACTTTATTTACATTCTTATTAAAATAATAATATAAGGTTGTCCATTGGCTTGCAGAGACGTTTGAGCCCATTTAACAACGGCTAGCAGTGCACGCCATGAAAGACTCATTTCATTTCGCCGAAAGCATGAATCACGTGAACGTTTCAAATAAGTTCATGGCGTCATTTGATGCAACCTCCTTGTTCACAATGATCCCAATCAATGAAACCATTGAGATCATTTGTACAATTCCAGTTTGAAAACACTTTTTACCGCCAAATAGATGGTGAAGCTATGGGCAGTCCACTTAGCCCTATTTTAGGAAATATCTTCATGTCAAACCTTGAGAAAAAAAGGATATGTCAATGACACATTCGTAGTGTGCAACAACGAAACTCATGCTTCCTACCTATTCAGATGATTCAACGAGGCACATGCAAATTATGAATTTACTGTGGAACGTGAAAATGATCAAAAAGTTCCATTTCCTTGACATTGCCATGCAACGCCTAGAAGAGGTCAATTTATCTAAAGCAGGCATGGAACGGACAATAAGTACATTTTGATAGTTTTTGTTCAAATAGTCAGCTATAAAAACGAACACTAGTCAAGACTCTGTACTGTAGAGTGAGGAGAATATGCTTTGCAGAGAAACTAGAGGAAGAATTCATGATTCTCGAAAAGGCGTTGAAAAACAACGGTTATCCTCAAAGATTCATTAACAAATACGGAAGATGTGAAGGCTCAAACGTCAGACGAATCACAGCTGAAAAAGGCTATGTCAAGGAACTTAACCCTAAGTTCCTAATATTTGCAAAGACACTCCAATTGGATAACTATTACGATTAGTTATCGACTTTGACTCCAAAGCACCAGTATTTGTTGTAACTTATATTGTTTGGCACTTAAAATCGAAAATGATACAGAAGTCTATAAATAAATGTTTCACAATAAATGTACTATACTTTTATTCGTATTCTTCCATCTTCTTCCTAGTTTTACACGACTGGCTCATTCGCGCCTTCGAGTTGCCCGCCAGTGGCGACCAAGATCAACGAATCAACGTTCAATGTCCACGTTCATTTACAGCCTGTCTTCATTCAACTAGATTTTAAAGGCGAAACCATTGCAGCGATGGTCAACAGAAGACTGACTACGTCACTAGCCAAAGCCTACCCTTAATCTGACTAAGTTCCCATCTATAGAACAACTTGCTTTTTGGTGCAATCAAAAATCGATAGAAATCCTTCTCATGTTAACTCCAACTGTGTGTACAAATTTACGTGTATCTGCGGAAGAATTTATATTGGGAGAAAAGAAAGAATGGCACACCTCCAATTTTATGAACATACGCTGAAAAGCCTACGTCTTCAGCTGGGAACAAACTCTTAAAATAAAGCTATTGCCAGACAACTCCTCGATACGGGTCGTGAGGTGGAAATTACGAAATCCTTTAAAATTTGGAAAACAGAAAGATTGAGCGAAGAAATATTTACTTTTCAATTAGATCCACTTCTCTGGCTCTAATCTAATATATATAGCATTTTTACAATACACAACAGTTTACCAAACAAGTGGTGATATGTTTGTTAACAATAATTAAACTGTGTCAAAATGTCAATGGGTTGATAATTAACGCAGAAAATCAATACACATTTAAAAAGTAGAAACGGATAGAATAAATTAATTTTACAAGAATAACACGTAATTAAAGATGAAGTGGTCAAAATAAAATTAAAATAAAATAATTTGGACAATTATAATTTAAAATTATCAATAGAAAATGGAGCTCGATTCTCCTCAGGTTTGCCGAAGCAATTTCTATCAAACGCTTGAAACCAGAGTTATGTGTTCAGAAAGAAGCAGTTATTATTCTTTCCTTGCCCACCCCGGTAACTGGATGTCTTTATTCTTTCTTTCGTTTGATTACGTAATATTTGGCTTTAACCACACCCCTTTGACATAGTGTAATTTCGGTTGTCCCTTATTTCTATGATTTGAGTTGAACTCAGTACGTTGTTACCTAATTTATTAGTCACTCAGCACCTTACTCATATCTCGTCTTTCTTACGTAACTCCTTTACCATTGTATGCATACATTTATTTTTGTTTAAACTTGAACTGCCTGTGTAAAAAACTATATAAGCGCAATTTTCTGAGCACTGTTCACTAACTGCGTAACCTTCTGCCAACTGACATCATGAATAAATTTTCAAGTACATTGAATCATTTCTGTACATAGCCATCATAATTTATTTATGCTGTAAGCAGCTGATGAGAAGCCAACGAAATAAGCAATGATGGTAACGTATTATTTTGCACAAACCACTGTTGTTCTTGCTTTGTTCAATTTCATCAAGGATAATAAATGCATTAAAATAATATGTGCAGACTATTGGGTGCCAGGCCCACATGCGGAACCTGAATGTGAAGCGATGACTGGAGCATCTGAGGGTGACATGTAGGTGATCATGAATGTGGGAGACGAAATATTATGGTAATTGTGTGGTCAGCCAAAGAAGAAAAGGACTAAAATAGAGGCCCTGTATTCCACTGGGAACCTAAGGGAGCAATAAGAATAATAATAGTATGGCGAGTGCTACTCAAAAGATTTATCAGTAGTATATGAAAAGACGTTCATCGACAGAAAAACATCAAATAGCAGGGAGATTTATTTGATTTCAGAGAGAGCAAATGATATAGTGTTATAGAAATACATGGGAGACGTAAAAGGAACACAAAGAAACACAATACAAAGGAAGGACAGGAGTAGCACAACATGGAGGATCTATGCAAATGGTGAGTTGAAGATAAGGTGTGCATACTTTGAGATACAAATTTCCGAATAAATATTCTTTCACCAAGTCATTCGTCTTCTACTGTTTCAATAGAACACGGTTCTTAGTAGAAATGTATGTTTTCACGTATTAGATTTTGTAGGGATTGTGTTTGATTGGTTGAAAGGTTTCATCATGAGCTGATATCACTTAGAGGACCATCGGAAAACCAGTACTCCTAGGTTTTTTCAATGGTTCTCTAACTGATGTCAGCTCATGATGAAACCCTCAGAGAAATGCATGTTTTTTTGTTATTTTGGGACCTCTCTTCAGCTAATGACAACCTAAAGTACATCTTGGGTTAGTGGACTGAGAATATACGTGATTTTTCTCTGCTAAACTGAACTAAGCAACATAGAGTTAAGTTAGGTGAAACATCAGAGCATGAAACGGCGTCATAAACATTATGGTTGACACGGAAGGAAACTAAGTATTTCGTCACGAACCTGATATCAATCAGGTAGAAATTCAGCGGAAACCAGCTCATTAGTGACTATCGGAGGCATAGCCTGAAGGTTTAATCTGATTTCACGGACGAAGGGATCCATAGTGTTAGAATGAGGTGAATGCTCATTGTCAGTTGTTCAAGATCATTTAATAGAGCGTTACCCAGGTAACTTCATCATTTGTTCTGCATATTCGAAAAGAACATTTATTCCATATGTTATTTGTTGTGCTATATCTTGAATTGGTAGAAATTAGAATTCATGACCTGGCCATTGAGTAGTCAGGTCCCGGTGGCTGAATGGTATGCGAGCTTACCTTGCAGCCGGAAGGTCCTGGATTCGAACCTCATGTGGTGGGTGCGTACTGCCGCTAATTCACAAGCTGGGACAACAAAAACAGCTGTCCAGTACTCCAGTGTTGGTTTCAATGGTTCTCTAACTGACATCAATCCATGGTCAACTCGTAAAAACAAAATTAATCCTTACAAACCAACTATAGAAAAACTCACTCACTATTTTATGTTGTCTGATTATGATCTCAAAACAAGTATGCAAAGGTTGTTGAGACTACTCATTCACACAAGTTGAACTAAAGAGCGGTACGTTTGAACTCTGAACTAACTAGTGGTGTACCAGGGTAGAAAAATATATGTCCATGTCTAACAAGCCCTATTGACTAATATTGATGATATCTAACCAGTGATATCGATCGGTAGTATATATATGTCGCCTTCTCGACTGCAATCTACGGTAACCCACGGCTTCGACAAGATGCACAACGTAAAATACAAAATACTCAGGACACCAAGCAGAATACGAAGAAGAATCTTACAATTCCTGCTCCGCCACACATACTTCTTGTCATTACCTCATTTTACTAACGAGAGTTTTCCAGGCCCAGATAGTTTTGTGGTGAGAGCTGGCTACGAACAAGCCGAAATTGTAAACAACAGTTTACGTCAATGTCATGTTCAAAATCAGGGTCATAAGGAAAAAAAGCACTATAACAAAGCCTAACCTTAAAGAACTCAACAACCAATCACAATACACTTAAAGTGTGCAAGTACGATTCATAGATATATATATGGCTTAACCTCCTGAGAAACAGTCACAAACAGCACAGAATAACCTTCAGCAAGAAAACAGCCGATCAGAAATCATTGCTTCTCCACGGACAATAATGTACATAAATATCTCTAAATATCTTTTGATTTTCTCAATGAACGATCTGTTGTCTGACCGTTGTCTTCTGTCGTTACAGTTTTACCAAGAATATGAAAATAACCCTGACAAATGTTTCTACAGAATATTCCGTATTTAAACCCTAAACGATTAGTAATCCACATTGAAAATTGAATGTCAGTTACACACTAGTGTTCAATGTAATATTTTATTTAACTAACACATCATTGAACCTGATTACAGTTTATTTCTCCCATCAATCTAAAAGTTGAAATAAATCCAGTATTTGCCTCACTTCCCTTCACTTCACCATGCTTTTATTCCCTTTAACAATCAGAAAGAGATGTGAAATAGAAGCTGACCAGTGTTGCGTAACATGTCCTTCTCTATCTCTGTATATATTTCTGGTTGACTAACAAATGTGTGTGTGAATGGTAAACGCGTGTCGATGGTAATAGGCGTGATTTATTTATTTCTCCAATATGATCATTTCCTGTTCCCTTCTAATTTTTTCAAAAAAAAATTTGCCTCTTTCTTTCTCATTTAGAGACAAAAGAAAAGCATTAATTATATATTTGTAACACAGGATGTTTGTTGTATAGGAATTAATTCTGCAATCAGATTACGTAATTAAGCTTATGTATACACACATATATGGCAGGGGATTTATACCCGTGTAAATGTCATTAATTTTATTTGAATTCTTCACATTTTGCATCCGTATTCACCCCCTTGCCCATGCCTATTAATTGTGTTTCTCCTTCCATAATTGTGATTTTTAATGATTTTCTTTCTTTCCTGTTTTATGTAACATTTTAGAAAAAGCAAACAAACAAAAATGAAATTGACATCATCACTGTCTCATTTCTGATTTTTAATCTTTTATGAATAAGTGTTGTATGAAGGGATAGTATTTGCCTGTAGGAAAACAAATGATTAGGGTGACTTTGTTGAACATCTGTCAAATTTACATTCGAACATTTCTTTGTCTTCTAGGTGGAATATATATGGCTTCAAAGGGCTTCTAAGCTCGGAAGTTTGGTTTCAGTAGCTTCAATGTTGCTTTTGAAGAATGAAGGCTGCTATTCCTGCTGCCAACGTTCTCATTTTTCCTGGCTTGCTAACACCTGGAAAACTAGGCAAGAGTTAGGAGTGTGCCGGCCGGGAAGTGAGCCTAAACCATGTGCCTGGATGAAGAACATTACACAGTCTTAATATAGGTGAATATGGCAATCAAACCTCTACCTCAACTTCCTTCATAGACTTTGAGAAGGCCTTCGACAGAGTTAACCGCGAAGTAATTTGAAAACCACTCAAGTACTACGGCGTACCTGAAATATTCATCAACCTCATTCAACAGCTGTACAACAACGGCACATGTCAAGTGATCCACAACGGAAAACTCAGCGAAGCGTTTGGAGTAAACACAGGAGTCAGACAAGGGTGCTTATTATCGCCAATGATATTCCTAATTGTGGTGGACTGGATTATGCGTAAGACAGTGGGAAACAACAAGACAGGGATATCGTGAACCGACGTGAAGAATCTCGAAGACCTGGATTTCGCGCGTGGATGATTTATGTTTGATGTCACACAAAATCGAAGACTCACAAGCGAAAACCGACAAACTGGTCAAAGAAGCAGCAAAGACAGGACTGCAGGTGAACATAGACAAGATGGAGGTTATGAAAAAAACAACCAACAACAACAGCAGCAACAGCAACATCCGGCGCCAATCACCATCAACGGGAGGGATTTGAAAGAGGTCAATTCATTCACCTATCTAGGGAGCATTGTCTCAACTACAGCAGCAACCAACGAGGATGTCAAATCGAGAATCGGGAGGGCGAGAAACACATTCATCAACCTGAAACCAATCTGAAAATCTTCGTCACTCAGCCTGCATCAACAACAAATTTCGGATTTTCAATACAAACGTCAAGTCAGTCAGTTCTTGTATACATATGGATCAGAAACTTGGCGGGTCACAAAGAATATTTCCAACAGCCTGTTGCAGACCTTTATCAACAACTGTCTTCTCTTTATACTGAAGATGAGATGGCGGGAAAGAATCACAAACAAGAAGCTATGGGAACAAACGAAACAAGAACGAATCGTTCAACAAATATGCAGGAGAAAGTGGAGATGGATTGGACACTCGCTGAGGAGGCCACTGGGTGACATCGCGCGTCAGGCCATCGCTCGAGTGGAACCCGAAAGGGAAGCGGCGAGTGGGACGTCCAAGGGTGACATGGATGAGGTCGTGTGAAGAGGAACTGAAATAGTATGGACTAACACGGATGCAGGTGAAATATACAGCAGAAGACAGAAGCAAGTGGAGACGTGCAGTTGAAGCACTATGTTCCACTAGGAACCCAAGGGATCAATAATAATAATAATAGAGGTGAATAATGACGTCGCTAAGGGTGTTAGTATCAATACGATTTGATAACAATGAACGCTTGATAATCTCTTCTAATCAATGAATCTTTAGTTCGAATTAATAAAAATACAGAAGAAACATACAGTAGGATTGGTAGCGTGTATTTTCAAAACAGATGATAGAGAAAAAGTGACCAAAATTATATGGTGTATATCTATCCAATAACAAGGCTAGAATGGTAGGCGTTAACTGGATGCTGGATTGTGATTGGTTGACGCCTATCGCACGACAAAGTGTTATCTGTTTTCATCTGACTAACAGAGTGACGAGACAGATTGTGGACGAATATCAGTTGGACAGACCAATCGGATAAATTGTGGGAATCCGAGAACAAGATCCCATTTTTCGGACTTATTAGTCAGGCGAACAACCACAGGAGAATTAGAAATTCAAGTTTATAGAAAATCAACTCACGTGGACCAAATACTCAACTACAACAGCAATTGTCCAATAACATACAAAAGAAATTGCATACAAACACTACTCAAGAGGGCCAGCCAGGACTCATTGCAGCAATCCCATTTTAACCAAAATTGAAGAAAGATATCTTATGGACGTTTTCCAGAAGAACGGATATCCTTGGAATTTCATCAGAACACACATACTCCCAAGCCAAGTTACCAAATCAAAGGCCCCCAAAGAAAGCATAAAGAAATCTCTGCGAGACTCATCAAACCCTTAGAAATTGATGTCTAACATAAAACAAGTAAAACCACTTCACTCAACTATGTGTCAGCCAAAAGACTCAACAACGAAAAAAGCTAAAACCAACATCATCTACAAAATAAATTGTATCAACTGTGGCAAACACTACATTGGCCAAAGAAGACGTCTCTCCTCTTCGTCTTCCTAACCATGAACATAAACTAGCCGTCAAAAGACACGACATCCACTCCTCGATATCGCTGCATACAGACAACCACGAACATCAGTTCGACTGGGACAACCAACGTTCAAATATTAGACGAAGGAAACACCAAGAATGCTAGAAAATTTTTGGAAGCCTGGTCTTCCAGCGGATCGTCAATCAATAGATACAATGACATAGACAAAATTTACCAATCGATGAGAAGAAAGAAACCTCATACACAAAGGGTGAAAGTTCAAGTCAAGGAAACAGTCAATACCAATACCAATAGCAGTAGCCTAGAGAGGATGGAAACACACAAAAACAACCAATCACGTTCAGGGTCACCCACCGGGAGAGATGACTCATAAACTGGTGGGGAAGTAGGGCTTCACAAATCAATCATCCAACTCAGGGAACACAACCACATCAAAATCATCCACCTGAGCTACAAATCTTCTCCATCATATCTAAATTGTGGGTACATATAACAGGTGTTATATTCTGAGATTTGTGTATGATGAAGATTTTAGGCCAAAGTCCAGAGTGCCAAAAAGTGTTTTCAGTAACTCATTCCACGAGTCCCAAATAGGACGAAATGCGCGTTTTCCTGAATTCCACGGCTAGTCACCATCCACCAATTAAATTCTAATTACATGCCCAGATATCATCGCAGCATCTGTACAAGAAGTCAACATGTCAACCTGAGACTGAGCACTTCGGTCCAATCAGTCGACGGGGAAATCTAAAATTCAGTTAAAGAATGTTACAATGTCTTCGACAAGAACATGTTTGAAAATGGTCAATAAAACATAGAAACTCCCAATGGAATTGATCTAAATAAAAATCCAGCATCATCCATTGCAAAACACTTATTAATGTCAGGTCACTTAACCAATATTAATGACTGTTTCACAATTATTTCAGATAACTCTAATTCAGGGTTGGTTATTAAAGGTGATGATGGAATCACTTCGAGGATTAACCACATAAATCCTAAACTATGCTTACAAAAAACAATAGACTTCAGTCTTCGCCTACCATGATGGACTACTTGACCTATTTAAATATGATTCGTCACTAGCATGTACTTTTGTTTTACTCTTTTGATGTTTTCACTAGTTTCATACAACAACACAAAACAGCTTATTTTAATCTGCATAAATCAATAAGGAAAGGCTGTGTGTGTTAACATATACCCATTACCTAAGACCTGACTATTTTCTTGCTGAATGTCACTCTGTGGGCCAATGGTTCGGCGGTAGAATACTCGCCAATGATATATATGGTCTGCGATTTGATTCCTAGCTCAGTTTTGACGCCCTCTGTTCCACCTAGACAGAAAATAAATATAATAAATAAATGGATGTCCCACCGGCGACATTGGTTGGTGTAGCGCTAAATCACGAGTTGGTAGAAGTTAGAATTCGTCAGTGAAAACACGCAGTAGACTTGGAAGAGATAACATTTGCGAAGAATAGTTGCTTATTTGAATGTTTACAAGGCTGTATAACTACTCAGACCTTTTAGATTTTTCAGATGATTGATAAGATAAATACGATGACTGGATACCTTTTTGATGTGATTGTGTTCTCTAAGCAAAATTTTTTTCTTATATGGGTACGAACCCAGTGAGTGAGTACTAATGTAGAGTCCAAAAATAGGACGAAACAGCTGTCTGTCCAATACTGCAGGTGATTTTCCAATGGTTCTCTAACTGATATCAGTTCATGATGAAATCCTCCAACCAGTCAAACTAAATCCCTACAAAAACCAATACTTAAAACTGACAATTTCGTTGAAGGCGAGGATCGGGAAAGCAAGGCAAGCTTTCATTACTCTCAAGTCTGTGTGGAGGTCAACAGCACTACTCAGCATGAAAAATAAGATCCGGATTTTGAACTCCAATGTGAAGTCAGTGCTACTTGTTATGCGGATCAGAGACTTGGCGGGTCATGAAGAGCACCTCAAACGAACTACAGACCTTCGTCAACAGCTGTCTTTGCTCAATACTACTCAAGGTCTGATGGCCGCCAGAAAAGATCGGCAACAAGGATCCCTGGCAATGAGCGAACCAACCCAGCAGGAACCAACTGTGCAACAAAATATGCAGGAAGAAATGGAGGTGGATTGTCTTTACTCTAAGAAAACAGACCATCAAGTGAGTGACATCACACTCCAGGCCAGAGCTCGAGTGGAATCTGAATAGGAAGTGGCAAGTTTATCGTCAGTGAGACGGTGTGGTGACATGGAAGTCATGTGAAGGGGAGACGAAAACATGTGAGCAGACGTGGAGCCAGGTGAAAACGTTGTCGGAGAACCGAACGCAATGGAGAGGTGCGCGGCTGAAGCCCTATGTTCCTCTAGGAACTAAAGGAAACAATAATAATAATGGCAATAAATTCAAATGCAGTCTCGAATTCTATATTGTCTGACCCCAAACAACTGCAATTTATATACATAGCTCAGAATAGTTACAATTATTCTTTCATTCAAATCTAATGACCCTGTTAGTGCTAAAATATTATGAAATTTGACATTTCTATGGAGTTTTCTCATTGCATGTTCACAAGATTATAAAAGACACGATATATGAATAAATGTGTTCAGCCTCAACAAAGGAAAACCATTGTTCAGCATGAGAGACCTAACATTTAGTCTTATTCAAACTGAGTGCCACTTTCGAAATTTCAGAACTGCCAACTGTTGACGGTATTTACTTAATGCAACCTAACCAAGATAACTATCAGATTCCAACTCCTGTGACTATTTTGTTTCCCAAAGAGTTTATTCAAATTGTTACATAAGTATTATAAATTACAACTACATCTTCGTCAGATCAAAGTACAACAAGATGGTGAGGACTGCACTAGCTTACAATAAATAGACATTCCGAAACGTTAAATTTATCACTGTAGTCAAATATTTGTTCAACTTCTACAAATATTCAATCCGGCAGTAAGATTTTGACTTTTAATTGTGTGATAACGCATCCTGCAATACCTTAGGCATTAAATTATTATTTGAGCAACAATTTCTTCTCCTGGAAAATAGTTGAGTATTCCTATTTCCTATCATACTTACAGTGCCTCTATAAGTATTGCTTAGGATACTCTAGAGAAGGCGTTAGTACATGTCAAGGATATAGTTCCCAGAATGGCACAAAGTAATTGTGTCTACAAGATAAAGTGTTCCGAATGTGATGCATGCTATATAGGGGAGAGCAGTAGGCAGATGAAGGTCAGAGTGAATGAACACAGACTATGCACGAAACGTCCACCTAGAAATGAAGTGGAACTAAAAAGTCTGGAAAAAAGATCGGCTATAGCAATGCATGCTATAGAAAGCGGACATAAGATTGATTTCGACAATGTCGAAATTCTTGGAAGAGGATTTCATTCACATAAAGAAAGATTGACTTCTGAAGCCTTGCACATCTTAACCACATCGAATGCAGTGAATAGGAAGGATGGGATAGACTTATCACCTATATGGCAAACTCTTATGAAGCAAGACAAATGAAAAAATCAATCAGCACTCTATGAGCCTCCATGACCTTTTAAAACATGTTTATCAAATATGAATTCACGTATTTTCCATATGACAAATAACATACATACACACACACACACTCATACAAAACTAATCTATACAAATTAACCATACAAGAATGAACACAACATCAACTTGACATTAGTCATTACAAAATATGTGATGACTGCTTACATATTTTCTATTGGTAAAAATGTCCATAGACAAATGACCTTCAGACAAACTGACTGTAATGTATGTAAAAAATTTTTGACTATATATTTTGATGATTATTAAAATCCGAATAAATCTGCTGAAGAAGCTGTGGCTTACACAGCGAAACGTTCAGAAAAATCTTGTTTTGATTTTCTTAACACGCTGGGATTAATTTAAATAATTTATAATGAATCAATCTGACTCGGCGCTCAAATTATTTCAGGAAGTTCGTAACACCTACGGCCTGGAAACCTATAATCTTATTAAAAATCGGATTAAATTATCAAAATTTCATTCAAACTGGTATAATCACCGTATATTCAATTTACGATGTTTAAAAAACGATATCATTCCGAAATCCCTTAGGATAAGAGTTCCGGAAAAATCTCAGCGATCTATGAAAGCATCTATTGTAGCATCTCGCGTGTTCCTTCGAGAAAGGATACATAAATGTACATTAGTAATGCAACATTATCAATATCGAATTAATAATATTGATGATTGTCTAAATATTCTTATATCCAAAGATCTTCTAACTACAATTACACAATTATTCGAAGATAGAAAGTCTGCTCATTTCAATGCTACGAAACAAAGACAAATTCGAAAGTTTGAAAAACTTATAAATCCGAAAGCAGCATACGCCAGACCAAATAAATCAAATGTACAGACAAACACAAGAACAGTATGCAACTTATCAGATAGAGAACTTAATGTACATGAAACAGCATTACTTGAAAAAGGTCTAAACTTCAACATAACTCGAAAACCACTGACAGCGATAGAATTAGCTCCCATCATTGAACCTACATTAAATCTTTTAACAGATGATGAAGCTAATGAATTACGTCAGAAGGTTGGATGTATCCTGTCGAATCAAAAGCAGGGCATTTCAAATTTATCGAAGGCCGAACGTCATGCATTAAAAACATTAAGATCAGATAAATCTATTGTTATAACTAAAGCTGACAAAGGCAATATCACAGTAATTCTTAATACAGAGGACTATGACAAAAAAGCCATGGAGCATATCGAAGCAGGGCCTTACACATTAGTACCAGTAAACAAAATGTCTAGTACAATGAACAAAGTAAAAGCCCAAGTATGCAATATACTTAGAGAATTGAAACCAAAACTAGGGAACTCAGTTTGGTTTTCAATAGCTCCCAAGACAAACACGGCCGCCAGATTTTATGGAAGACCGAAAATACATAAAGTAGATGTTCCTTTAAGACCAATAATTGATTTTACCAATTCAGTAACATATACTTTATCAAAATACATATCAAGAATACTGAAACCACTTCAATACAATATTCCTTCGAACATCAAAAATATTGAGGAATTTAAAAGGAAAATAATGGACATAATTATTGAAGAAGACGAAATTATGGCAAGTTTTGATGTGGTTTCTTTATTTACTAGTATTCCGATTTGTGATTCACTTGATATTATGAAATATGAACTTGAAAACAATCAAGAAGTATTAAGTAAATCTTTATTATCAATAGATGAAGTTATAAAATGTTTAAAACTTTGTTTGGAATCTACCTATTTTACCTTTAAAGATAAACTATACTGTCAAACAAATGGAGTTGCAATGGGCTCACCAGCATCTCCAATTGTAGCTAACCTTTATATGAAAGCTCTAGAAAAGAAAGCATTGACAAGTTTTAGTTGTCATCCTAGAATATGGTACAGATATGTAGACGACACTTTTATCATCATAAAGAAAGCTGAAAAAGAAAACTTTCTAACAGAAATCAACTTAATCTCAGAATATATTGAATTTACTAATGAAATAGAATCGGCTGAGGGAACTATAAACTTTCTGGATTGTCTTGTAAAAAGACAGACTGACGAGAAGCTAAAGTTTACCATATACAGAAAGCCGACACATTCCAACAAGTATTTGAATTTTCAATCAGATCATCCAATAGGAATGAAAGTTTCAGTAGCTTTAAATCTCGTTAACAGAGCTAGAAACATTATAACAGATAATGACGACATGGAGAACGAGATATCCAACATAAAACAGGTTTTGATTGGAAATGGTTATCCTGAAAAGCTACTTGATAATATTATCAATAGAAAGGAGCATAAGGGAAAACCAAAAATTGAAAAAATCCTGGCTATCCACGATAGCCATCCCATACCGAAAGGACACAGCTGAACAACTTCAAAGATTATTTGCTTCATATAATATTAAAGTCTATGTCAAACCTTCTAACTCTCTAGAGAAGGCGTTAGTACATGTCAAGGATATAGTTCCCAGAATGGCACAAAGTAATTGTGTCTACAAGATAAAGTGTTCCGAATGTGATGCATGCTATATAGGGGAGAGCAGTAGGCAGATGAAGGTCAGAGTGAATGAACACAGACTATGCACGAAACGTCCACCTAGAAATGAAGTGGAACTAAAAAGTCTGGAAAAAAGATCGGCTATAGCAATGCATGCTATAGAAAGCGGACATAAGATTGATTTCGACAATGTCGAAATTCTTGGAAGAGGATTTCATTCACATAAAGAAAGATTGACTTCTGAAGCCTTGCACATCTTAACCACATCGAATGCAGTGAATAGGAAGGATGGGATAGACTTATCACCTATATGGCAAACTCTTATGAAGCAAGACAAATGAAAAAATCAATCAGCACTCTATGAGCCTCCATGACCTTTTAAAACATGTTTATCAAATATGAATTCACGTATTTTCCATATGACAAATAACATACATACACACACACACACTCATACAAAACTAATCTATACAAATTAACCATACAAGAATGAACACAACATCAACTTGACATTAGTCATTACAAAATATGTGATGACTGCTTACATATTTTCTATTGGTAAAAATGTCCATAGACAAATGACCTTCAGACAAACTGACTGTAATGTATGTAAAAAATTTTTGACTATATATTTTGATGATTATTAAAATCCGAATAAATCTGCTGAAGAAGCTGTGGCTTACACAGCGAAACGTTCAGAAAAATCTTGTTTTGATTTTCTTAACACGCTGGGATTAATTTAAATAATTTATAATAGGATACTCATTGTTTGCCAATCACTCATTCATGAAACTGACTTCTTTTCCGTTATTTCTTTTGAGAAAGACGTTTTGCCATGCCGTCGGTCAACATCTGAAATTGTTCTGTCGGAAGTCTGGACTCCCAAGATACCGTCTGTAACTGAGACGCACATATCCTTGACTTGCTGGAGTCAGGTTTCGGCTTTTGTGTATGGCGGAGGCGCTAGCAATTCATCAATACAACCCTGAACTCTGTATACAGAAAAAGTTTGTCCAGTCTCTTATTCTACCTTGGTCTTAACCTCTTCACTAATCGTTCCTTGTAAATAAAATATTTTTTGATTTTTTCTTTTCATTCTAATTTCACTTTTAGTTAGCTTTTGCTTTAATAATTAATTCACTATTATCACTCTCATATGCTTCTTTTGTACATTTTCACACCCTCTTCACACTTGTTAAATTGACACTCAAATACCCTTATTCTCACTTAATAGGAATTTTAACCTTATCAAATTTATATCTTTGTGCCGTTGAGTACCACGTAATTTTTAACTCCTAATTTTCACTTCTAAAGCCACTTCTGAGTGATTATATCAATTATGTTAACCCCTATTACTCAATAATAGACCACTATATATTTTTGTAAGTACAAATACGACTGTACAGCCTCTGAAGATGATTTCGTCGATAAAGAAAATTTTCTTCGCTGAATCTGTCTTTTATTTTCTTCATGACTCAATGGGTATTTTCCGTGATTTGAAGCAGAGCAAGAACCCTGTGACAGTGAAGGAACTTGATACGTTTCTTAAGTTTTCTGTCAAACTCGCCATAGCGAATTCAAGAATCAGTTTTCTGAGGAGCTGTATTGACAAGAAAGAATATCCCAAGCACTTCTGGAAATGTCTTCGTCGCAATCATATCCACCCGAACCATCGTTTTCTATTATAATTCATTAATGCTTTATAAAGAAGTTAAGTGTCAGAGAACACTGTTTCCATTATAGATAAGATTTTATTTTGATAAATCACACAGTGTTATTCACTAATATTAACTGATGACCAGATTGAAAGCACAAAATTATTACTGCTCATATTCATATCAAGTCACTCACTCACACAAATTTATGGCTTCTTTTATATACATGAGTGAAGTTGATGATGAGACATTTGAAAAAAATCAATTTAAGAGACTGTACACACAGAGAGAATATGAGTGCTATCCATGAAATACAATCAGATCGGAAATGCGCATAATGTCATTCTCCTACAACTCGGAAGAACTAAAGAAACCTCACACACAAAGGGTCAAAGTTCAAGTCAAAGAAGCAATCAGCTCCAATACAAGTAACCTAGAGGGTGTGAAATCACACGAATACAAGCAATCACGTCCAAGTTCACCGGGAGAAATGATTAATAAACTCGTGGAGAAATCTAAAAGTTCACTTAAAATTGAAGTAAGCGCTGAAGATATCACCTAGTAGGGAGATGAAAGCTTCGCAAATTAACTATCCAGCTCAGAGAACACAACCACATAAAAATCATCCACCTGAGTTACAAATCTTCCTCATCATATCTTACATATTTGTTGAGCGATCGGTTCCTGTTCAGCTTGTTCCCACCGTTTCTTGTCACTAATTCTTCATAAACATTTGATCTTCAGTATGGATCGAAAGTAGAAGTTTATAAAAGTCTGAAGCGACCTGTTGGAAATCCTTTCCGTGATATGCAGGGCACGTTTCTGACCCGGAAAGAAGGACCGACTTGATATGTGTTGAAAATCCGAATCTGGTTTCTTTTGCTGGCTGAGTGCAGAAGATTCCAAAAATGGTTTCAAGTTGATGAAGGCGTATATGGCCTTTCCAATTCTGGCTGGATGGTTTTGACATCTCCATCCGTTCCACTTGTAGTTGGAACATTGCTTACCACATAATGGAAGGAAATAACCTCTGTTAAATCTCTCCAATTGATAGGGCTGATTGTTGTTGTCTCCGTCTTTTCTGTGTATACCTGCAGTCCTTTTTTCGCTGCTTGGGTCTTCAGCTAGTTTGCTGGTTTTCGCCTGTAAGTCTTTGAGTTTATGTAACATCAGACAGATATCATCTGCGAAATCCAGATCTTCTAGAGTCTTCTCATCCGTGGCCCAGCGTACTTCTGTCTCCTCGCTCCGCACAGTCTGATGCATAATGTGGTCCACTACAATTAAGAATATCATGAGTGATAATAGACAGCTAGGCTTGTCTTACTCCTGTATGGACTTCGAAAGCCTCGTTGAGTTTCCAGTTGTGTATAACCTGACGCGTGGCGCTGTCATATAGCCAGCCAGCTGTGAAATGCGGTTGATAAAGACTTGAGTTACACCATTGTGTTGAAATAGTTTCCAAATTACTTCTCTGTCAACGCTATCTGTCGAAGGCCTTTTCGAAGTCGATGATGCTGAGTTACAGGTTCAGGTATTAAATAGTTGAATGTACCAGGAATTTTTTTGTTTGTTTATTTGTCAATTAACAGAATAATGAACTGAGGAAAGAAAGATTGACCAACTGTCAATTCACTCTTTATAAGTGGATGCTTAGCTTGTAGGATAAGATATAACTTTAAAGGCTTTATTAATGACCAGTTGATTTTCAGTGTGTCTTACTGTCTAACCATAGGACTCGTCCTCGCTGTGTACAGTTCTCTGATATCACTTTCACCTGGCTGTAGTTGTCCCCTTAACATTCCGTTTCCTCACCACATGATCTTCTCTATGTCACTCTTGGACCAATCCCAACTGGTTGTTTCAGGCACGGGTTCCACTTGACGGCCCCCTTTGAGCGTGATGTTGCCTGATGGTCTCCTCATGCCTGTGTCTAATCCACTTCCATTTTCTTCGATACATCTGTTGAGCGATGGGTTCTTGACTGTTTAGTTCCCAGTCACTAACTCTTTCTGGCCGCTTATATGATCTTTCATATGGAGCCAGTGAAAGCAGCTGCGGATAAGACTCTTCAGCAGGCTGTTCAATATTCCTTTCGTCACGAGCACGCCAAATTTCTGACCCGTATGGAAGAACTGATTTGGTGCTCAAAATGCGGATTTCGATGTTAATACTGCTGAGTGCAGAAGATTTCTAAACTGATCTCAGATTTGTGAAGATCTGTCCTCCCTTTCCAAATCTCGCTAGCTTTGAGGTCTTCATCCGTCTTGCTTCTAATTGAAATTATACTGCCTAGGTAGTATATGTAATATCTGACCACTTTCAGGCTTATCCCGTTGATAGTGATTGGCTTTTGTTGTTGGTTGGTTGTTTATCTTTGTCATCTTCATCTTCTATATGTTCACTCAAAGTCATGTCTTTGCTACTTCTTCTGACAACTTGTCGGTTTACGCCAGTAAATCTACAGAATGATGTAACATCAGGCAAAAACTGGTGAAAAAAATGGACTGTACTAACGGTTATTCCATTTGATCAGGCAGAGTTGAATCGAGTCAAAATATGGTACACCGTCGATGATCTCAAGTTCAACTAGGCAAAACGGCTGTACGTTGTGTTTTATCACTACAACCTGTCTGGGAGTAGTAGATAACATCATGCGCTGGTCGGAAGTTAGAACTTTCACTTTACTCTCAAAACAGTCAGAGCAAAAGAAACTATTCGACTTAATTATTATGACAAAGACCAACGTCACAAGCGAAATGTGAATAAAACTGATGAGTTTATACTAATTTAACCTTAAAGCAAGCGAAACTAACTGGTATTCTACAACTGACGCTGATTTTTTTTACTGTATACCACTTATGATGATGACAACAGATTTTGCTGACTATTTTGCCTTAATCTCACTGGACAAATGAAATATGTCTATCCGTAGGTAAACTGCCTAGTGTTTGTCGATAATAACGAGGAATATTATGACTTTTGCAATAAGTTGAGTTCTCTGAGGAGCCGGTTTGTTTAATTGCGGAGCTTTCGTCGTCCCCCTTCTGGACAACATCCTACTTCAGCTCAAGCATAAAATGAACTGATTTCAATTCCGCATGAACTATAGAATTGAGTCTCCTGGTAACCATCTTCGTGACCGGTGGTAGTCAACTTACATCTGTATCGATCATTTTTTTATTGACTTGGATTTTGAAACTTCTCGTCACATAATTCAATTTTTATTAGTTGGTAGATTTGGTGTATATTGACATGTTTGTTAATCGCCTATTCGCTTGAGTACCAAGCTTCTAGGAATTCTCTGGCAGTAATTTTGGTGTTTCTTTTGTTTAAAATTTCGACTTTTTCCCAATCAAATCGAGTCACAACACTGACAAGAAACTATCATCAAAGAACACAAGAAAATTCATCTTTCAATATATAAAAAATATCTCTGAAATAACGGATAGAATATTAAGACCGTTTCAAATAGATACAGCACACAAGCCAGTCCAATACTCCTTCCTTCCTTTTCCTTCACGTTCCCCAGTGTAACATAGGGCTCCAAGCTAGCGGCTTGAAGTTTCTGTAGCAGTGTTTATTTTACAGGATGGGGTTGCTAGCCTCATGCCCGACCTTTCCTCTTTACCAGCGTTATTTCTGGCTTAGCGAGGTAATGGAGTGCGCTGGCCGGGAATCGAAATGCGGACCATGTTTATGGTCGGCGAGCGTCCTAACCTCTATACCACTATCGCAGTCAAATCACTTTATTCGATATTCTGCAAGTCGACAGATCCAGCAGAAAAAGGAGATAAAATTAATGCCATTTACAAAATAAATTGTATGAACTGCGATAAATATGACATCGTTGGTCAAGGTGAGCAGCCCCTTCAAATCAGAATTCAAGAACACAAATTGGCTGTAGAAAGACATAATACCCATATTCTTTTATATCAGCACATGTAGATAATTACGGACACCAATATGATTGGGAAAAAGTCGAAATTTTAAACAAAAGAAACACCAAAATTACTGCCAGAGAATTCCTAGAAGCTTGGTACTCAAGCGAATAGGCGATTAACAAACATATCAATATACACCAAATCTACCAACTAATAAAAATTAAATCATGTGACAAGCGGTTTCAAAATCCAAGTCAATAGAAAAATGATCGATACAGATGTAAATCGACTACCACCAATCACGAAGATGGTTACCAGGAGACTCAATTCTATAGTTCATGGGGAATTGAAATCAGTTCATTTTATGCTAAAACTTGAGCTGAAGTAGGATGTTGTCCAGAAGGGGGATGACGAAAGCTCCGCAATTAAACAAACCGGCTCCTCAGAGGACTCAACTAAATGCAAATCATCCACTTGAGCTACTAATCTTCTCTGTTATTTTATTATTATGGCCTTTAAGAATGAAAACATCTAACACTCCTTAAGGAAATAAAACCAGTGCTTCTCATTGGGAATAAGCAGTATAATAGTATTTAGCTGATTTGCATATGACTCTAATGTGCCTTCAAATGACTTCTGAACGTCCCATTAGAATGTTAAGCACACTTCCATGAGTCAATGTAAAAGCCAGCAGAAAGGTGGCTTTAAGCTCCTTTGATAAACTCAACAATACACATGAAAAATTAAGAAATGACTGCTACAAGTGCTTATTATTATCAATCTTTCCTTTAATTCCTAGAGGAGCATAGGGCTTCAGCCGTGCGTCTCCATTCCGTTCGGTTCTCTGCTAGAGTCTTCACCTGGCTCCAAGTCTGTCCACACGTTTTCATCTCCTCTTCACATCACCTCCTCCAAGTCGCCCACTCTTGCACTGACGACCAACTCGCCGCTTCCCTTTCGGGTTCCACTCGAGCGATGGCTTGTCTAGTGATGCCAATTGATGGTTTCCTCAGAGTATGACCAGCCAATCCATCTCCATTTCTTCCTGCCTATTTCTTTCACAATCGGTTCCTGCTGGATTGATTCGCTCCCAGAGATCCCTGTTGCTGATCTTTTCTGGTCGGCCATCTGATCTTGAGTATTGAGCGAAGGGAACTGTTAATGAAGGTCTGTAGTTTGCTTGAGATGCTGTTTATGACGCGCAGTGCAAGTCTCTGATCCGTATAGTAGCACTGACTGACCTCACATTGGAGTTGAAAATCCAAATCTTATTTTTGACACTGAATGCTGCTGACCTCCACACAAACTCGAGAGTGATGAAGGTTTGCCTTGCTTTTCCGATCCTTGCTTTGATATTCTCGTCAGTTCCGCCCATAGTTGAAACGATGCATCGTAGGTAGGTAAAAGAGGTTTTCTCTTTCAGGTTCCTCCTATTTATGCTGATCGTTGTCTGTTGTTGTTGCTGTTGGTGGTGTTGCTCAGGAATCTTCATCACCTGTGTCTTCTCTATGTTCACCTGAAGTCCTATCTTTGATGCTTCTTCTGCCAACTTGTTGCTTTTCACTTGCATATCTTCCAATGTGTGGGAAATCAGACATATATCATCGGCGAAGTCCAGATTCTTCAAGTATTTTGTGTGAGTCCATTTTATGCCTGTTTCCTCATTGCCCGCTGTTTGTCGCATTATCCAGTCTACTGCAATCAGGAAAATCATTGGCAATGGTAGGCAGCCTTGTCTTACTCCTATCCTCACTTCGAAGGGTTCCGTAAGTTTCCCGTTGTGGATAACTTGGCGTGCAGCATTGTCGTACAGCTGCTGGATGAGATGTATTATTGTCGGTGGCACCCCATAGTAGCGAAGTAGTTTCCAAATCACTTCTCGATCGACGGTGTCAAAGGCCTTTTCAAAGTCGATGAAGTTGAGATAGAGAAGTGACTGACATTCCAGGCTTTGTTGAATGATGATCCGTAATGTGGCGGTCTGGTCAATGCATGACTTGTTTCTCCTGAATCCAGCCTGTTCCGGTCAAGGTTTTTCGTCCAGGACATGTTTGATTGTCTCCAGGATGATGCGGCTTAGTATTTTGCTTGTGATGGACAGGAGTATAATTCCGCGCCAGTTCTTGCATTGACTCAAGTCTCCTTTCTTTGATAGTATGAATAAGTATCCTTTCTTCCAATCGTCGGGAAGTGCTTATTAGCACTCTGAATAGTTCGACTTTTAAGTGACAGTTTCACCAGCCAACAAAAAAGAAGTTCGCTTAACACGTATTAGGTAAAAACATGACTTTCTTGGAATAGATGCAGAAAGAAAGAGAAACTATTGGAAAAGGAAAGACAATAAGTGTGTCTAACTGAAAAGTTTGTAAGGAGAAAAGTCAACATGCAGCAAACTGTGTCTACCAGCAATAATGTAAGTGAATGCACACATCTCTTTCCAATCGAAAATGATGAATTGTTAACGAACCCTCTTTGGGTGAAGATTAAAGGTAAGGTGAGAGTCTGCTTCACAGAACAATTCGGACTAATACTCTCCGAATTATTCTTTAGACTCTTTACCTATTGATCGACGATTTCCAGACACTAACGAGTTCACCACTTCACTGCCACAACCTATATTCTCATCTCACTTTAAGTCATCCCCAACTGCATTAATAATAATAATCTTCTCAGCAAAGACTACTTCAGGCGGCCTCACAGTTACGTAAAATACGTATGTATAGTTGTTTCAGTGTTGTGGCATTTTATGATGGAAACTTTATACATTTTTTAAATTATAGCTTGATTTCACACAGTTTTTCTGATACAATTATGGAATTTTCAACATGTGATATGGGTAGCCCAACTTTAGCAGGCCGACCATTGATATCAGTTGTGCATCGGCCGGGAATTGAACCCCGCACCATATGCATGGTCGGCGAGTGTCATAACCACTATGCCATCGACGTACACATTCAGAGGCTTATGTTTGCCCATGGATTAATATCAATTAGAGAACCACTGAAAACCATCGGGAAGTACTGGACAGTAGTCACCCACTGGAGTTCGACCCAAGCACTATCTGATTACAAATCAAGGTCACAGATCGTTCAACAACTGTGACCCAACTCAACGGTTAACCCATGAATTCTAACTTCTACCATTTCGTGATGTTAGCGTGACCAGCGACCACTATCGTCAGCGAGCATTTTTTCTCACTCCCAACCAGGTGGATTCCGCTGACTATGACTACTCACTACTGAGGAGTGATCAAAGATACCAGACTAGGATGACGAAACAGCTGGCTTTCAATGGTTCTATATCCTGTTATCAATCCCTCCTCAACTTACTCTTGTCAATATACAGCGATTAGAAGATGATGTGAAATAGAGTTCCTGACATTTGTCTTCGAAGCCTAATCAAAGTGGACAGTGTCTTGTAGTACTCTTAGAGACTTATTGCAACAAAAAACACCATTATCCAGGAACAGTTTAAACATACAGCTACAAATCTAGACTGATAGGATAACGATTTGACTGTCTTCTCAAAGGTACATGGCCAATCATTCCATCCTGATTGCAGGAATAAGTGCGTGTGTGTGCGCGCATGAGCGAGTGTTTGAAATACGAAATCTACGTTTTTACAGATCTTCGTATAGATAAGCTTAAACCGTTTCAGTGTTAGTTATATGCCAATCATGTACAAATGAGATAATGCATTCACCTATAAATATGGTGTATTAAATACAGTCATGCATAAACTAATCCAACATTCACAGATTTATTATCATCACCATCATCATCATTATTCCCGTCGTCGTCGTCGTGGTAAAACAGACCCATATTTATTTTTTCTAAAATTTAGCTGCTGCATGCCAAAATATCATGCCATACATTTCAATATGAACATTAGCCATAAACAAAATAGGAATTCGAAAATATAATTGAAATATTTATTCATCTATTGTCGACATTTAGCTATTTTTTTCTTTTGATGTCTACAAATAACCGTAATACACAAATACACACATAATTGTAAATTAATGTTTTTATTGTCGACTATCAGACAGACATTTATGGTATGCAGTTGAATCCATTTGATGAACGAACGTGTAGTTAACTGGTTGGACAATAAAAACTCATTGAGGAATAAGTACAAAAAGATGATCGCGCTAAGACTCGAACCTAAGAGTTGTCGTTTCAAAACCAATTTGGCAAACAATCTGCTTATTATCTATAGTTGGTGTTTTGTATAGGGGTTAGTTTGTAGTTGTGACAACTTACGGTTCTACAATTCCATTTCCATAAGAGTTAATATGAAAGTGACCTTAAAACACTGGTATCTCCCTTGGTAACATCGAATCATGAGGATAAAAATAAAGTCTGTAAATTCAAATGGATTTCTGTAAGTGAAGCACAGAATTGTACTACATACATCAAATTAAATTATCATGACTATAATAACGAATCAAGTGGTGAATACTGATAAATAATGTCCACACCTTTTGTTCTATTTAATCTTCCCAGCTATAAGATTTATATGACTGAATGAGATAACACTAAAATTAGGGAAAATTAGTGAGTAGGAATTGTGTGTCAGTGTGATATTGAGTAGACCTTTTATGAGATTTGTGCATCTGGATTTTATAACACTCATCCTCTCATTTGACCTTTCGAATTAAAAGGCTGTCGATCCTGGTAATTAATGGGACTTCAGTAGGCATAATTACTTGGTGTTCATCCTTAGTCCCTACTTCACTTTTGTGCCCTTGAAATACATAAATACTCCGGAATCTGTTAACTGTTAACTAAAATCTAAAAACGTCTTAATTACATCTTTGAAAATACTTTATTCAAAGCTAAATCAACCCCTGTTATTCACGTATATATATTAATGCGACTAAGATAGATATAGACAGAAATTGAAAACCTTTGCTACCTCTCCTTGTTTCTAACAATCATCAGAGTATTGTCCGTAAGGCATCAACGGAACAGAGAAGTGCACTGATCATCTGTTCGCTCACAAAGGTCACTTTGTCATTATTTTATGATAAGCAATTACAAAGTATTACTCAACAAATACTTACATATATATATACAAATACATATATATATATATGATGACAGTTGATTCATACTTGAAGAGCAAAAGTGTTATTTAGATAATTTTTAAGAATGTTACTGTTTGTATAATAATAATAATAATAATTTACTTTATTCCAGAAACAGTACTAGCGGTACAGTGTGGAATTTTCAGCACATATCCACAATATATGCATCAAAAAATAAATATAAAGACAACAACAGCAAAAAAACACAAAAGTAATAAAAAAATGTGAAAAAATACCAAGAAGTAGAAACGAAAATAAACAACATAATAAATAGTATCTCAGTATTGGGTAGTGGAAGCTATGATATGATTATGCATGGTGACAGTAAAGCTATAGTCATACAAGAAGTTATGAGATGATATTTACGAATGTTTATCTCCAAGGTGATCAGTTAATTTGGTTGAAACAACACTAAACAATCATAAAATAGCATTTCAGGGTTGTTTTTTTATTGTCAGGTCTAATGCAGTGTTTGTAGTGGTAGTGTGAGTAATCCTGCATAATACAAAATTTTAAGATGGTAATAATGGCGTTCACAACCAATGATTGTCAATTAATATTGCCGAACGAAAAAAGCAACAACAACCACAAAAACTAATAATTACATGATGGTGCTCATAGTGCTAATATAGTCGGAACCAGTAGATACACAAAAGAAGGAATACAGTAAAGTACAAAAAAGTAAGCCAATGTTAATAATTTAGGTAGCTAAGTATGTTTAAGAAGGAGTTCACTATAGAATACAAAATAAGAGAGAAATAAAAGAGCCTAAAATTATGTTATTAACAACAAAGCAAGTCATAGGTTTCACGCTTAACATTGTCTCTGTCACTTAGAACACGGACCAAGTATGGTATCGTTGAGTTCCTGTACTTGGTTGTACGAGCATAAATTATTTTATACTGATTTCTGGTTCTACTTGATGAGATACAAGGCGAGAGTTGGGAATAGAGGGGTGTTGGGGGTCGGAGAGTATGGTTTTAGACCATTTTTCACATGTATTCAGATGCCTTTCTAGTAATGTAGTGACGAGCTGACTGAGTTTCACACCACTAGTCCTACTAACTACCTTCAACATCCTTCTCAGGATGGTATAGTCCTTTTTCAGTAGACCAGGAAAGACTAACAGGGAGCAGTAAAGTAGAATAGGTAAGATACAAGAGTTGACAAATTGTGAAAGTAGAGGTTGGGTGATTCCAGATAGTCTAAGTTCTTAATGTAGTATGATAGACGGAACACTTTCTTAGAGATCGCTAGGATATGAGATGTCTAAGTAAGGTCGGAGGATAGAACTAGACCGAGGTATTTTGCATTAGACTTAGTTTCAATTTTAGTCCCCTCAATGCAACAGGCTTCATGAGTACTTACTAGTGTTTGTAGATCTCGTTTATGCCTAAAGGAGAAGTCGATAGTCTGGCATTTTGAGGGATTCAGCATGAGGTCATTTAGTTCAGACCACTGACTGATGTCCGACAGGAAGCTATTTAATTTGTAAAAGTCTGACTGAGACTTAATGGGAAGCGAAACAGTCAGGTCATCTGCATATTTGACGGAGTTGATTTCGTCTGAAAGAGGTAAGTCATGTAAGAAGAAGGAAAAGAGAAACGGAGAGAGAACAGCACACTGAGGAACTCCAGCTTCAGTAAGCAAAGGGGAGGAAGATACACCATTATATACCGTGTACTGCATCCTGTTGGAGAAGTAAGAGTGCAGCCAGTTGATAGCCCAGGGCTCAGTTTGTGTAAGGCTAAGCTTGTTTAACAAAAGGCCTCTAGGTACAGAGTCGAAAGCAGATGTATAATCAAGGAACGTACAACGGACATACTTGGCCCCTTTGTCTAAGGAGGATACAATGTTGTGATGAAACACAGCAGCAGCGTCTAAAGTAATTCTACCCTGTTTGTAAGCAAACTGCTTTGGATCGTTTGAGAAACTTAGGGAGGGAACAAGTTTTAGTAACAATAATTTCTCTATTAGTTTCAAAAAAGGAGAGGTAATAGCGACTGGTCTAAACTTAACATTATTACCAGAGCCTGACTTGGGTACAGGGATGATTTTAATATCTTTCCACAGAGAAGGTACAACATTATTAGAAAAAGAAGTATTGAAAATGTTTGTGAGTGGGTTACTTAAAATATCAGCACATTTCCTTAGGACAATGGCAGGTATACCATCAGGGCCTAGACTCTCAGAAGGCTTAAGAGATTTCAAACATTTAAGAAGATCAGAAGTTTTAAAACTATGAAAGTCACTGGTCATGTTATTTGTTACATTGAAGCTAAAAGGTACATTAGGAGGGCGGATAAAAAATCTATTAAGAGTATTTACATCAATAGAAGGGGCACAATTACTATGCTTACCACAACCTGTAATTTCTCTGAACAGCTTCAACATGTTTCCTGGAGTTTTACATGACAAAATTCTTTGATTATAAATATTGTTTAGCCTCTTGATTTCGGATTTAATTTGGATGTTTATCCTCCTAAGACCAGATTTATCCTTAGTCTTGTACAGTCTCTCTTTTTCTCTTCGAAGCTTTTTGAGATGAGGGGAAGAGAAACGGTCCATTCTTTTGAAAAGTATCTGTTTTGGACAGCACACATCAAGGCAGAATTTAAGATAGTCAGTCAGACTGGAAATAGTATCATCCAGTGTGTGTTCAGTGAAAAGTTCCCAGTTTGTGTCATTTAACATACGTCTTAGTTTGAGCACATTTTCTTGTGAGTAACATCTTTGTTGTGTTTTTCTGGACAGATTTGAGAGGATATTAGAGTGAGATCTGCTATATATCTTAGGTAATATCCAAATAATACAATGACCAGAGTTCATTATAGGAGCACGTCTGCACGCTTCATATATTTCCGCATCATTAGTAAATACTAGATCCAGCGTTTTATCAAGTCGAGTTGGAAATTTAACAATATTGACATGACCGAATGATTCAAGAAAAGAACAGTCGCAGCTTTTGAGATCTCCTGTGACAACTGATAAGGAGTTTTCAAGATGTGTAACAGCGAATGCTGTGAATTCATCGGCAAAATCAGATAGATCCGAGGCGGAACATCCAGGAGTAACATAAATGTTTGAGATGAAGACGTATTTTAACTTGGATAAGTATTTCGGACCACATTTGACTGTTATACAATCAATAAAGTCACTAGAGAAAGAAAAACATACATTATTTGAAGTTGACCACTGAGAATGGATGAAAGTTGCAACACCTCCACCTCTTTTCTTTCTGGAGCATATTCGATCTTGTCTAAACAATGTAAAACGATGTAGAGAAAACAGGCTGTCATCATAAAGATCATGGAGCCATGTTTCTTGTAATGCAACTATCGCCATATTGTGATAAGTATCAGATGATAAGAGAGACTGGAGATACGTAATTTTGTTGGGAAGTGAATGGCAGTTTGAACTGACAATAACAGGAATAGTTGTGCGATATAAAGGTGTTCGTTTGAGAGCACGTTGCCAACCACCATGATGTTTTCTCTTAGTTTTATTAGATGCATGAAAGTCATATGGTTTAAAACATTTAATGAATTCATTACTGCATTTGATACGATTTGTGATCATATTTTGTTAAAATGAAAAATGAAAACATGATGTATTAGATGCAAATATGTAGATGTACGGAAAGGTAGCCCAGGTGTCAAACAGGCCGTCGTAGGGTATTTGTGACTTTGTTCACCAGTTCTTGCTGAACGTTAAGCCACTCACTCATGAAAAGGACAGAAACGAATATCAGCCGTCTGGTAATATTAAGTCAACTTAAACCACTGTATACATCATAGCACCGCATTGCAAATAGGCATAAAGGATTCAGAAACGACTTTTAGGACTAGGTATCAGTCGGTATCAGTATTGTAACGTCAGGTGTAGCATAGATGTTTTATTTATCCACAGACAGATGGTTAGGGTTACTAAATCCAATAGCACATAGTCTGGATACTCAAGTGGTTTGCGTAAGCAAACATATCATCCACATTTAGGGCTACCGTAGTCAGATATATCGGATGTATGAACAAGTGACCCACTAGCTTTGCTGTTTTATTCTTAACATACAATTATATCAAATCAGATCATGAATAGATATCCATTACTGATATTTCAGGGGGAAAGTTGAATGCCATGTCAAAATACTATCATTTCCTATTGTAAAAGACTGACTTTGGGTGAGAGATGCTCATCTGAGCCACAAAGATACACATATTGTCTGCAAAATAAGAATCTGACATTGAAAACATGTGGAAAAATCGAACATTTATGGCTCCTAATAAAGTATAATTATATTTCAAAAGTTTACACACAATGATAAGTTTTGTTATTGGTAATATTTCCAGCAAAATTACCAATAACAAAACTTATCATTGTGTGTAAACTATTGAAATATAATTAATTATACTTTATTTGATCTAATCCACAATGCTCAAACATTTTACTGATATTTATGGCTCCTCTTTTGTTGCCAGCATCACAAATAGGCTGAATGAGCTACAATATTTGAATTTCTTAAGTGGTTTTATGTTGTACATGAAGATTAGATTAGAGGGTGAGACTGGCTGCAGTGGAAACAAGTCGTTTATTTGCATGTGCTTATCGCTTGCGTATTTAGTATTTACTTGTTTACCTGACTGGGAAATAAAAATCAATATTCAAGATAAGATTAAAATGAAATAAATAATTAAGTCGTAAAATAATGTCTAAGATCTGCTAAATTACTACTTGAGGAATGGGCTGTGGTGTACCTTTGTTGTTTTCAATTTCAGAAACTCTGATTCTGTTTTGTAAGTCCATTAAAAGACAAAAACAAGAATGAGAAAAATAAAGTGAAGGTATCAAATAATTATTATTTCTTTTACAAGAATAGATTGGAGAGTGATAAGTGATCTTGTATTGAAAACAAGATCATTTATATGCATAAGCATAGTGTTCACCCATACATATCATAGTAAGTTGTCTATATGGCTCATAAATACACACAAATATTCAGGATAAGATTAAAAAATGAATAAGTCATAAACTTATGTACGTGATCGTCGAATTTACTTGAGAATTGGGCGTTGTATTCCGTTGTATTCTGTTCCGCATTTCTATTCACATTTCTCTATGTTCATGCATGAAGTTCGATTTGTTCCACTAATTTTACTAACCAGTGGACAAAATGCGATAATAAAGTGAATTCATCATGTCCGTAATAGCTCGAAGAGGAAATTTATATCTGGCGGAATATGTCTTCAGCTTGGTGAGAAAAGAGCATGAGAGAAATAAAAATGAATATATAACTTTCAGTTATTTTTTCTTATATTTTCTTCTCGTTACTTCAATTTTCTCAAGTCTACACTTGAAGTCATGCCATAGAGAGAACAGATTTGCCTGCGCTTTATTAAAATTTCAAGTGACATCTCCTAGGAGTAAATATCGTCACGATTATGATACGAAACTGCATGTTAATTAATCACCCAGTCGAAATATTCAATACTCACTGCATCATGCCTCAGATATAGCATGTTTACAACTGGTAACAAAACAGACACTCGCATTTACCGGACGACTTTAGTAACATTGTCACTTTCACTAATGTGATAATGTTTCGGTTCTCCTACTTATTATTCTAGAGCACTATTTCATCAATTCTCTACAAAAGTGTATATTTACGAGGCGCTATTATATACAGCGTTAACTGATGAAAGAAATCAGGGGGTAATATCAGCTAATCACAAAATAAATCAAAGAGTATAAGAAATACAGGGTGGGACCGACAATTATACATCTCATGCAACAGTTGTACGACAATGCTGCATGCCAAGTAATCCACAACGGGAAACTTACGGAATCCTTCGAAGTGAGGACAGGAGTAAGACAAGGCTGCCTACTATCGCCAATAATTTTCCTGATTGCAGTAGATTGGATAATGCAACAAACAGTGGGCAATGAGGAAACAGGCATAAAGTGGACTCAGACAAAATACTTGGAGGATATGGACTTCACCGATGATATATGTCTGATTTCCCACAAACTGGAAGATATTCAGGTGAAAAGCAACAAGTCGACAGAGGAAGAAGTATCAAAGATAGGAGGGACTTCAGGTGAACATAGAGAAAACGGAGGTGATGAAGATTCCTGGCCAACACCAACAGCCACAGTAACAACAACAGACAGCAATCAGCATAAATGGGAGGAATCTGGGTGAAACAACCTCTTTTACCTACCTGAGAAGCATCGTTTCAACTACAGGCTGGCGTAACTGACGAGGATATCAAAGCAAGATTCGGAAAAGCAAGACAAGCTTTCACTACTCTCAAGTCTGTGTGGAGGTCAACGCTCAGCACTCAGCATCAGAATGAGAATAAGATCCGGATTTTCAACTCCGATGTGAAGTCAGTGCTACTTGATATATGGATCAGAGACTTGGCGTGTCACAAAGAGCATCTCAAACAAACTACAGACCTTCATTAACAGTTGTCTTTGCTCAATACTGAAGATCAGATGGCCAGAAAAGATCAGCAACAGAGATCTCTGGCAATGAGCGAACCAACCAGGAACCGATTGTGAAACAAATAGGCAGGAAGGAATGGAGATGGATTGACCATACTCTGAAGAAACCAGCAAGTGACATCACTAGACAAGCCCTTGAGTGGAACTTGAAAGGGAAGCGGCGAGTTGGTGGTTAGCGTGAGGGTGACTTGGAGGAGGTCATGTGAAGAGGAGATGAAAACGTGTGGGCAGATATGGAGCCAGGTGAAGACCCTAGCAGAGAACAGAACGCAATGCAGACGCACGGCTGAAGCCCTATGTTCCTGTAGAAATTAAAGGATACAATAATAATAATAATAAGTATAAGAAATAACATTATGTGCACAATTCCGAATAATCTTGGGTCATTGGGGCTGCTGACAACAACTACTCTAAGAAATGAATAGTGATTTCGAATTAAATTATAGGAAAGAAAAGAACAGGGGTTGTAAAACTGGGTAACGAAATCAAACACAATTTTAAAAAAAATTATATGATCACATGAATTTTATGATGTAAAAATTTAGGGAAACAAAATGTGTACCAAGATAATGTCAGTTGAAGAGGTAATTTTACCCCACTGACAATGAATAATATTACGAGTTCTGAAACAAAATCATTGACAAAGTATAGTTTCAGGTATGAATTGATACTAGCCATTTGGTTCTGAATTGACTAAAACATGAGAATTTATAGTCACGGTTAGGTTTCCTCCTGAAAATATTGAATTCATTCGCGAAATATCATATTCTACAGTTTCCTGAGTACATTTCATTTTTAAAATATTGTCCTCATCCCGATATCACCACGATACACCTCAAATATTTTCATAATTCAAACAAGAATCACATTGGGATAGATTGAGTTCAAATAGAATTCTTCAGGTCCACTCAGAGAACTGCATGTTTGCTGTTAATAGATAAAAGCGTCAGTGGAATGTAGGCACTGTGTATATTTCATGTAAAATTATTAAAGTTATTTCACATTCATTCACTTCATCTCCTCACTCGTTCCTGACTAAAGTACATATTATTTTATTATTATTATTATTGTTCCCTTGGGTTCCTAGTGGAACACAGGGCTTCAACTGCACGTCTCCACTTGCTTCTGTCTTCTGTTGTATATTTCACCTGCATCCATGTTAATCCATACTGTTTCAGTTCCTCTTCACACGATCTCCTCCACGTCACTCTCGAAGGGACGTCCCACTCGCCGCTTCCCTTCCACTCGAGCGATGGCCTGACGCGCGATGTCACCCAGTGGCCTCCTCAGCGAGTGTCCAATCCATCTCCACTTTCTCCTGCATATTTGTTGGGCGATTGGCTCTTGTTTTGTTTGTTTTCTCATAGTTTCTTGTTGGTGATTCTCTTCAACCATCTGATCTTTAGGATAGAGCAAACACAGCTGTTGATAAAGGTCTGCAACAGGCTGTTGGAAATATTCTTTGTGACCCGCCGCCAAGTTTCTGATCCGCATAGAAGAACTGACTTGACGTTTGTATTGAAAATCCGAATCACTTTGTTGTTGATGCAGGCTGAGTGACGAAGATTTCCAGATTGG
This sequence comes from Trichobilharzia szidati, assembly GCA_944472155.2. Classification (NCBI taxonomy): domain Eukaryota; kingdom Metazoa; phylum Platyhelminthes; class Trematoda; order Strigeidida; family Schistosomatidae; genus Trichobilharzia; species Trichobilharzia szidati. Next base: position 136,470,013 of record OX235272.1, on the reverse strand, counting down.
TTTCACGTTGATGATGAATGTGTTTCTCGCCCTCCCGATTCTCGATTTGACGTCCTCATCCGTTCCTCCTGTAGTTGAGACAATGCTCCCTAGATAAGTGAGTGAAGTAACCTATTTCAAATCCCTCCCGTTGATGGTGATTGGCGCTGAATGTTGCTGCTGTTGTTGTTGTTGTTGTTAGTTGGTTGTTTTCATAACCTCCGTCTTGTCTATGTTCACCTGGAGTCCTGTCTTCTCTGGCTGCTTCTTCGACCAGTTTGTCGGTTTTCGCTTGTAATTCTTCGATTTTGTGTGACATCAAACATAAATCATCCAGGCGCGAAATCCAGGTCTTCTAGGTTCTTCACGTCGGTCAGGACAGGATATCTCTGTCTTCTCGGTTTCCCACTGTCTGACGCATAATCCAGTCCACCACAGTTAGGAATATCATTGGTGATAATAAGCATCGTTGTCTGACTCCTGTGTTTACTCCAATCGCTTCGCTGAGTTTTCCGTTGTGTATTACTTGACATGTGCCGTTGTCGTACAGCTGTTGAATGAGGTTGATGAATATTTGGGGGTACGCCGTAGTACTCGAGTAGTTTCCAAATTACTTGGCGGTCAACGCTGTCGAAGTCCTTTTTAAAGTCTATAAAGTTTTATGCATTTATATCAAAATCAAAATCAACGGAATATAATTCCATCTTCTCTTTCTACCCTAAAAACATTTTCTCATTCAGTTTAAGTATATGTCGTTTAAAAATATGTCGTTTGAATCAGTATCGTTCCATCCGAACCATGTTTCACTATTACTTAACTATGCTGTTGCTCCATTTTCTCACCGATATGTAGAGCCTTACTCGAAATTGTGGACAAGAATAGATTATGACTCTTCGTGGTAGTTGTACGTTTACAACAATATCAAAAGGGGTAAATACAACGCATTCTGATGGACGGAAAGTTTTGGTAGCTTAGTGATATAAACAGGCCACCAGGACAACGATCTCTACGGCCTAGCAATGCAGCGGACTATATCAGTTTTGATATCAAATATAGCTAAACTTCTGCGCTGGTGAAAATTAAATTGGTGATTAACGATTATTTTCTCCTAAATCATTAAATTGTCAACCAGTTGTTAGTTCTAATTAAAATTTGAAAATTAAGATACAATAAACATCAGAGAAATATCTTTGAAGAGGCACTAGAAATGAACTCAAAAGAAAAACATGTTGTTCTATGGTATTCTACTTCAGAAGTGATCCAATGCAAATAAGCATAAGCAGTGCAGATTTCTTCTAAGAGTCATCAAAAATGCGGCACTATATTACACAAAATGATAGTGAGTGGAGTATACAAACCCGAAATCAATGGATATCTGGTCTGTTTGCCATCAGATATATTGTCAGTGTACATTATTAAGAAAATCATTTGAAGTTGTCTCAGAGGTGCGCTCCACGTGCGCTTGTAAAC
>OX235272.1:136366156-136468070 GCA_944472155.2 Trichobilharzia szidati | reverse complement strand
TACTAGGTCACTAGTATTCTAGCCGGTGAAAAGGGCACATGTCAACTGATCCACAACGGAAAACTCAGCGAAGCGGTTAGAGTAAACACAGGAGTCACACAAGGGTGCTTATTATCACCAGTGATACTCCTAATTGTGGTGGATTGGATTTTGCGTCAGACATTGAGAAACGAGAAGACAGGGACATCCTGGACCGACGTGAAGAATCTAGAAGACCTGGATTTCGCGCGTGGATGATTTATGTTTGATGTCACACAAAATCGAAGACGCAGCCGGTGAAGACAGGACTCCAGGTGAACATAGACAAGACGGAGATTATGAAAATAACCAACCAACAGCAACATCCAATGCCAATCACCATCAACGGGAGGCATTCGAAAGAGGTTACTTCATTCACTTATCTAGGGAGCATTGTTTCAACTACACGAGGAACGAACGAGGATGTCAAATCGAGAATCGAGAAGGCGAGAAACACAACACATTCATCAACCTGAAACCAATCTGGAAATCTTCGTCACTCAGCATCAACAACAAAATTCGGATTTCCAATACAAACGTCAAGTCAGTTGTTCTATACGTATGGATCAGAAACTTGGCGGGTCACAAAGAATATTTCCAACAGCCTGTTGCAGACCTTTATCAACAACTGTCTTCGCTCTATACTGAAGATCAGATGGCCGGAAAGAATCACCAACAAGAAACCATGAGAAGACAAACAAAACAAGAACCAATCGCCCAACAAATATGCAGGAGAAAGTGGAGATGGATTACACACTCGATGAGGAGGCCGCTGGGTGACATCGCGCATCAGGCCAATGCTCGAGTGGAACCTGAAAAGGAAGCGGCGAGTGGGATGTCCAAGGGTGACATGGAGGAGATCGTGTGAAGAGGAGTTGAAACAGTATGGATTAACATGGATGCAATTGAAATATACAGCAGAAGACAGAAGCAAGTGGAGGCGTGCAGTTGAAGCCCTATGTTCCACTAGGAACCCAAGGGAAAAATAATGATAATATAATATTACATGAAATGAGAAGTCAAAGTTTTTTGAGAATCACCTTTCTTTGAGTTTTATGGTCCATTTAGAAAGGAAATCTTTTGTGGAGATTTCTTGATAATCCATTTGTTAACTCCAGTAATAATGACACATATATATTTCACATCCATTCATTCTATTAATTCCTTCGCTCTCTTTACTTGAATTTAAAATCCATATGAATTTTGGAAGTGTTTCTGCACATGCGACATCGCCTATTTCATCCTTAGTGTGATGAGCGGTGATGTGTGATTGAGCATGAGTATCAGGAGCTTATACACTTCATAAGTAATGCTCCGAGTTACACACATTGTTGATACTGACCGCTTTGTGAACAATGTGCCTTGTCTGTTAATAAAGTTTTTCGAAAATTATCAAGCTATCAGTACGATTTAGAGTGATATATTCTACCTTACTAAATCTCTATGGGCTCAGACAATCCTATCCTTTTGAAGAGGGTTGTTATGAATAGGAAAATATCGCTCACGCGGAATAACTTAGAGAGAAATCTGGACTATTCATTTAATTTTCACAAGAATATTGAAACGCTTTTGCCAAAAGCAAACGATTTTCAAGATTCTCAATTGTTCTATTAAACAATAGTAGAGACATGCAAAAGTGAGTAAATCATGGGCTACCATATCATTTTAAGTCAATACCTAAATTTATATTAAATATTTTGACGGTTCAGTATTCACACTTCAGATGCCTTTCAGACAGCATCACCTGGAAATCATCCTGTTAACCGGAAATTATTTCAAATGGTATCTGATATTTTCTGACTGAGGAACGCAGAACAGATAATTAAATGGACAATTATTGATTAACAGTAACCTGCTACAACATTTTGGAAAATGTTTCAATTACAATGCTGAATTTATTACATTCTATTCATAAATCTATGTGTTTAAACCTGACTTTGAAAAGACGTTTTGAAAAAAATAGTGACTGCATGTACGTTAACCCTCTGAAGAGTGACTGGAGTTGCGCATTTGCAGTGGGTGGATTTCGGATTTTAAAGACGTTCTGAATTCAAGAAGTTCAATAGCTTATGGCTGAAATAATTCGGAGTATTTAACAGCTTAAAATGCAGTGAGAAAGAAGTAATGTTATAGACGTCTATTGGTACCGTCGATCATTACTGTATAGCAATTTATATCTCAATCGCCCATGTAGTACGAAACATTATTACATTAACATCTACTGTTGTCACCTGCAACAGCTACTTGATACACTTTCAGTTAACGTATTGTGTACAAAATGGCTTTCGCATATTCGTATTGTTCGCTAGCCAACCCTCCACATCACATAAGTAGAGTAATAATTATATAAATCTATATATTTAAATTCAGGCAAAGGTAAGCCCTCTTTTGATTATGATAAATACTTATTTTTATTTCATACATTTGGTTCCCTTGATAAATTTCGATAGAGAAAGAAAGACCGAATTTGCAAGCCAGATCCACCCACACATTGAATTCATCATGGAATATGAACACAACGAGGAATTCAATTTCCTGGACCTAAGTGTAAAAAGAAGAAACGATGGGACAGTTGAAAATTCTATCTACAGAGAAGAAACCTGGACTGGACAATACCTTCACTAGCACAGCTTCTGCCCTATAAGCTGTAAGCGGGATTATTAAGAACACTGTACGATAGAACAGGAAGCTATATTTACCGAACAAGTTGCAGGAAGGTTAAGGTTTCGTTGAGAAATGCCTAGGAGAAAATAGATACCTAAAAGAATTTATACTAAAGTATAGCAGAGAAAGAGATAAGAAATTAAAACGCCCAACTGTAGAAAAGAAGAAAGTGTTTAAATAAGTGCATGTGACACATAGCAGCCAAGCTCTTATATAACCAAACACTCGATATCTTACCAGCTCGTGACGGAGAGTGAATATTTTGATCGTACTGTGAAAAGCGTAGTTAGGCAAGGACATAAGACTTCAACCATAAGGTGAAATATATTTTTGAAAAACTTCCAGAATAAACAGTACGACGTCTGTAAATGTTTAAAAATATTTTTGGCTGATCAGTTCTAGTTCAATGTGCATGGAATAACAACTGTGTTGTTGAACATCAACAGGCAAGCATCATTCTACATGATAGTGTCAGAAATGACGTTTATTTGATGTACCTTTGATGATACTAAACTACTCTTCCATTTTGTGTAGATGTTATTATTTTAAGTAGCTACACTCAAATGCGTATAACTGGTGTTGAATTATTTGTTAGTGTTTCAGCTGCGAAACTTCCACTGTCTCACTAGACAACATCTTCAGCGTATACTTGAAAATAGAGCGGACATTTAGAATTCTTTACAAATTTATAAAGCATCTCTCCTAGAGACCTTGAACGTATTTGATCATTTCGTATATTTTTCACCCTCTATTCCACCAATGTTGGTAATGATCATCTTGTTGACTTAATAGTTGACTTTTGGACAAGTAACTTCCTTGTTATTGATGGCTGATAAAGTCGCAGAGAATTCTGAAAGCTCGCCTCAAATCGAGATATGATGTGCTGAAGATGTTGTTTAGTAAGACAATGAGATCTTTACAAGTAAACCGTCCAGTTCATAGAATACAAAATTACCAGAATCATCCACTGGGACTACTGATCTCTGGCGGAGGCAGGAAAAAGAAACTATACATGGGACATATGAATCCCGGTGTGTGCGTACTGCTGAAGAGTCCCAAACTAGGACGAAACAGCTGTCCAGTACTCCCAGGTTTTCCAATGGTTCTCTTACTAATGTCAGCTCATGATCAAAATCCTGTAAAAAATAAATACGCTTACCGAAATATTCTGACTAAAGTTTTCCCATTGAAAATTTTCATACAAAAGCTCAAGCGGCACAATGGTGAGTTGTTTTCACAAAAGAGGAGAGAGAGACTGGAAGATTTCATTGATGTGGCTGACCATTGCATATTAATTACAAGATTTTTCATCTAAAATCATTTTTTGACTTAAGCACAAATTGTTTTTTAAAATAGCGTCTCCTAAATACTTCGTTTGTGAGGTTCCAAAATTCAGACTTTAAGTTTCACCATTGTTTCAGTACTTATCCTAGCTGGAAGGACAATGTACTGTATGGACAGAATATGCAAATAGTAGTAAATGTTGTTGCATGTATATATCTCTTTATACAATCTATCATCTGTTGTAATGGTATCTTAGTAATTCCCAGTTCAGATTTTGGAAAGCTGTCTATTTCAGAGGTTACCGGCTGTAGTCCTTAAGCACGTCTCTCTTTCACCTGAAATCATCCCCAGCATCCCCCATCACACCGGATTACCAATCAAAGGATTTTTCAAGTAGACTCACAGATAACCACTGCGCCAGTTTACATGTCATGATCATAGTTCCCCTGAATCTGGAAAAGCATATGAAAAAGCAGTACACAGAAACAGCATGTTGATTCATATGAGTATAGAAAGCGTTCAATAAGCAGCATTATATGCTGTATTATTCTGCTTAGCCTATATCTTCACACACACACTTAACAACAATGTTTCAAATGTTTGAGGTGTAAACAGAATTTCAATCAATCCAATGACCCTAATCTCCATAAATATATGACACAAACGGACAATGCTCCATGAAAGTCATTTTCATGCTTATTGAAGTTAACCAATAAAAATCCGCTCTTGAATGTACCTATATACACATATGTATATCGTGAATCACCTTGTCAATGAGATGGGTAAAACAGTGTCAACTTTAATTACTAAGATTCTTCAGCAAATGACTTTTTATTGAGTACTGTGACCTACATACATCATCATTCAGATTCAGGGCAAGAAATTAAAGGAAAAATCATGATCAATGGGGCACAGATAACTGGTTCAGTATAATCATGCATATGAATGTCGGTCGGTCTGTCAGTTTTCGACATAGAACTTTGCACATATGTGCGGCAGTTCAAGTCGCCACAATCCATGTAGCACGCAAAGCAAGAGAAGAAAGTACAAGAAATGCATAATTTAGACAGTAAACAGAGGTGTGAGACAAAGGAATAGTAATAACGGAGAACAAAACAGTTTCATTGGAAATCATAAGAACAAGGAGTGGATGCATCTGCACCAGCCGTTGAGAACGATTTTGAGCCATGTCACCAATTGTTTCCAACCATTGGTTTTTACCATCCCGAGGACCCCAACCAGGAAGTCTACATCTTCCTACGTGGCTTAGACTAACTGTTGCAGATTTCATTGACTGGTGCCATGTTTTCGTTTGACCGCTGCTAGCACTTTTCCAGCCTGACCCTATATCAGCTAACATTGCCCGTCGAGGAAGGCGATGATTAGGCATACGTAGCACATGTCCTAACCATCTCAGTCCATGTAATTTCACAGTCTCGTCTATTGATTTCACCACCTTACCTAGCACTCGACGCCTAACCTCAATATTGCTCACCTTATTATACTACTTCACACGCAGACACCTATGATCGAAGACAGCTAATCTTTTCATGTCTTCTGCTCTCAATGGCCAGGTCTCACTCACGGCCATAAAGGAGGACGGAGCGGACTGTTGAGCAGTACACACGCCCTTTGGTCGATAGTCGGATATCGCGTCTACGCCAGCGACGGCGAAAACTGGCGTATGCGAACCTAGCCCTCTGTATTTGTGCTGAAATTTCGTCTGAGATCAACCCGTCGGGGCTGATGGTACTTCCCAAATAAGTGAAGCGGTCAACGTGTTCTACCACTTCACTTCCCATTTCTAATCTAGGGGTCGGTGAAGTCCAATCCTGCAGCATCATCTTACACTTTACAGGGGCGAATCGCATGCCAAACATACGAAGATTGAATGAATGAATGTATTATACATGATGTCTTACTTCACACTTAAAACCATTTTCGTAGATGAGGTGAACAATAAAAATATTAGCTTACATTTGAAATTTGACCTCAGAGATTTCACCGTGACTCTGCTTGAGAATAAAAGTACGGATGCGCCGACAGAATCACTTTGATACTGACTTCAAGAGATTCTATGCTTGTGAGTTTCCATATACTTACTTAGCTGATCAACAGGATAATAGTGAAGAGTATTTGTTCATAGAAAGCTGAAAGTGACAGTGTTAAATAGAATGTGAATATCTTGTATGATAACAAACTGAAACACTGGATGGCATCTCTGACATTAGTCACTTGTGACGTTCTTGAATGTGACAAATGAAAAAAAAATGATTCAATTGATTTAACCGTGTATTTGCTACAGGAAATGAAGCATACAGAATAAAAGTTCTGTCAGTGAACTTTGTATAAAATTCATCTTTACTAGCGTTGACGAATTTATTGTATATTAGTGCAGTGAATCAGGATTTTCCCTTATGTGTGAAAAAACGAAGCTGATTGTCACTGTGGAATAAATGGGGAGTTTGAGAGAAATAACCATTCATTATTATTTTAACACACAAGGCTGTTAGCACTCGTAACGTGTTTTCAATATTACATAGTGATCTAATCTGCTTTGAATATGTACTGAAATGTGTCAAAATGTTCTGTGATTCTTCAAGCAAAAAGGTTACTTAAGTAAGTTATATGTTATTTATCGTTGGTGTAACACTCAGTTTTTCAATTACCCAGGGAATCCTGTCCAACCTTCTGATGTTTAAGTCTCAGGACAGATAACTTGACAATAACTTTTATGATATACTACTGCAGCAAGGCTTTTGGAGTAAACGCAGAAGTCAGACAAAGGTGTTTACTATCACCAGTGATACTCCTAATTGTGGTGGACTGGATTATGCGTCAGACAGTGCACGGAAACGAGAAGACAGGGATATCCTGGACCGACGTGAAGAATCTAGAAGACCTGGATTTCGCGCGTGGATGATTTATGTTTGATGTCACACAAAATCGAAGACTTACAAGCGAAAACCGACAAACTGGTCGAAGAAGCAGCTAGAGAAGACAGGACTCCAGGTGAACATAGACAAGATGGAAGTTGTGAAAATAACCAACCAACAACAACAACAGCAGCAACATCCAGCGCCAATCACCATCAACAGGAGGGATTTGAAAGAGGTTACTTCTTTCAATTATCTAGGGAGCATTGTCTCAACCACAGGAGGAACGGACGAGGATGTCAAATCGAGAATCAGGAAGGCGAGAAACACATTCATCAACCTGAAACCAATCTGGAAATCTTCGTCACTCAGCCTGCATCAACAACAAAATTCGAATTTTCAATACAAACGTCAAGTCAGTCAGTTCTTCTATACGGATCAGAAACTTGCCAGTGGGTCACAAAGAATATTTCCAACAGGTTGCAGATCTTTATCAACAACTGTCTTCGCTTTATACTGAAGATCAGATGGCCACCGGAAAGAATCACCAACAAGAAACTATGGGAACAAACAAAACAAGAACCAATCGCTCAACAAATATGCAGGAGAAAGTGGAGATGGATTGGACACTCGCTGAGGAGGCCGCTGGGTGACATCGCGCGTCAGGCCAACGCTCGAGTGGAACCCGAAAGGGAAGCGGCGAGTGGGACGTCCAAGGGTGACATGGAGGAGATCGTGTGAGGAAGAGATGAAACAGTATGGAATAACATGGACGCAAGTGAAAAGAATGGCAGAAGACAGAAGCAAGTGGAGACGTGCAGTTGAAACATTATGTTCCACTAGGAATCCAAGGGAACAATAATAATAATAAAGTAATCAAAGCTTTTTAAATGAAAGTGTATGTGAATAATTTTATCGTCACTTGGTAATCACCAAAATCTCATTATTCATATGTACGGGCGGTGTCATTGTTATTTTAATTACTAAATTGTAAAAAACATCGCAAAACTGTTGTTTTTGCATATGCAGCACCGAATTCTCTTCACTGATTTTTGAACTATGTCAAGTGTACTGACAAAATACTAATGCTTCAATGTTCTTTTCAATCATTTTCAGCAATAGTGGCGAACAGTGTTCACAGAATGTTACTCAACTAATGGTAGTGTGAAGTCTTCACAACGTGGAATACAATTTTAACGACATTTTAATGCTTCTCATTATTTATTTTATTTATTTATTTATTTTGATTATGCTTGTTAATACAAATTTAAATAAATGTTTACCTGTTAATAGATATTTTTCTACGTGCTACCAGCTTATTCAACAGAAAGCAAAGTGGATGCCCGACAAATGTGGATATCTCATTATTTAGATTTCGTGAACTGAGGAAACAAACCAGTAACATAGAATACCAGGAAGTAACAATTACACATGGGAATGGGCAGAACAGTATTTCAGGCGGTAAGCCATTCGTATTGTATACACCTGACCAAAGAATTACAAAGATGATAGGCATAATGGCACATTAAGATGATCACAAAAATCACATGAGGTGCAAGCGCCTAGATGACAAACAACTTGCTTGAAAATCACAGGAAACCTGATCATAAATGAATCCCTCATAAACTTCACCACGAATTTCAGCTGTTTTGAAAGACAGACACAAATTAGGAAATTCAGTCATCTGAAAATTCCCATTCAGCCATAGAAAAGAAAAGGCGTTCAGCAAAGAGTTACTCTTTTCGGCGATATCATTCTCAAGCTGTAAACACCGCAAATTTATAGTAATTTTTCTTGGCCACAAAAGGAATATTTCCAAAGATGTGTTAATGCAATTGTTAGTTTTTGACAACAAATTACGTAATTTATAGGGCGTTAATCGGTTAGAAACTAAAATAAAGTTACAAAAGTAGGTTGGGTGACGTAATCTAATTGCTAGGGTTCAATGAAAAATGAATGAGAGTCAAGTTAATAGTCTGAGTAGAATTCACTTAAAAAAAAAAAAACGAAAATGGAGTTAGCAACAGTCGTCATGAGGGTAGAGATTTAATAGAGGGTGGGGGTAGAAAATAATGCAACTAAGAAACAGACAAACAAAGAAGAAAGAGATAAGACAAAATTACGTATTTGGTGTTGAGTTAGATCAGGACCATTGTAGATTTAGTGACTGAACAAACTTCTTTTGTATGCAGAGTTCAGGACTCAATATGTGAATTGCCATTGCTTCTGCAGTTTGAAGAAGTTTAATTTGTACTCTTTTGGCAAGACTCCCACGTATTGTGTAGATAACTGAGAAGTTGTTTTGTGAGTTTGCTTGGTGTCCGGATTCGATCAAGTCTTCTAGGATAGAGCTGTGGCGGGGGGATCTTTCTCCTTTATAAAACCATGAAGGCAAGTGTTCGCTGATTCGTTTGGATAGCAAACGCTGGGTACGGCCAACATACCTCACTCCACATGAGCAGGTGAATTGGTAGATGCACATTGATGAGGCCCCCAGTGGAAGCTTATCCTTCACGTTCGTGCGAATCATTGGTTTCGTAGAGAAAGTTAGTCTGAGTTCAGCTGCGAAGTGAGCGGCACAGGCGGTTTCTCAGTATTTCTACTGAAGAATCTCCGTTGAATTGTAGATTCAAATAGAGAAGTTTTTTGGGAGCAGTAAGCATGGACGGTTTTTGTGTTTTGGGCTTCATGGCTTTTGTGATGAAACGTTCCGGGTAACCGTTTTCAAGGAGGATTCTTTTCAGGGTCTTCAGCTCCTCTTCTATAGTTTCCGGACTGCAACTGTTGTGGATTCTGTGAGTCAGTGAGCGGATTAGATTTCGTTTTGTATATAGAGGCACCCAACTGTGAAAGCTGATGAGTTGTCCATTCCATGTCGATTTTCTGTGAATGGATCTTTTGAGTGTCCCATCTTGTTCGCGTCTTGTTAGTTGCACATCCAGTCATCTTTGATAACCATTCGTAGATCGGAGGAAAACAAATATATTCAGAAACGGTGTAGATGAAAAATAAGAAGGTTATTCATTAGGTACATGGAGGTAATCCAGTCTGTCTAAATAACATGAAATTATATAGGCAAGATCGGTGCAGTTCTAAATATAGAATTCGGAAGGTGTTGCTGCAGATTTTATCGCTTCTCAGTAGTCTACTTTTTGTAGTGTCTGTTTGGAATTCTCAAGCGACAAAACAGACTGTATAGCCTGTTAAATATCTCCCGAAAAACCTGTCAAATTACAAAACCCTTTTAAATTAGGAACGTTTATGTAACACTCGATTATAGTCTGACAGACCTAATCATTTTTTCTGATCAATGTACTACTACTTTTGCTCGTAACAGCTGTTCACTAGTGACTGGAGATTTTTAATTCCCAAGGCTTCACTTTGTTGTCATTAAAAAAGTATTGCCAATTTTGCAGCGCAACTAAGCAACATGATAGTTATAGTGCTTACTAATAATTTCAGGATATGTGAAGCTATCAAACGAGATCCACTAGTAAACCTCTTATTGTCACACTACACCGGTGTTCCCAAAGTTATATAGCAAATTATACAAAGGTGTTTTCTCTCAATTCTCCAAGAACGTTCAACATATATTTTTATCTCAAGACAACACAAGGAAGCAAGGACACAGACGGCAAAGTTAAACTTTCGACACCAGTAACAACCAATCAGCAAACGACCTTGAACCGACCAATCATATGAAAGAGGCGTTTATGATAAGCGGAAGCGTATATTTATAGAAAAAAAGCATAAAAACATGATAAAACTGTTACAATGGGTATCTTTCCTGAACATGAGAGAGAAACATTTCCCAATTCAGCATGGGACTGTCAATAGAGAATTCGCACCACATTCTATACATATATTCATCTAAATGACTATAAATGAGATCCTTTTGAGATCCATTTATAGCCCTTATTCTTTTTTTCAATCGACCCCAAAATCCTTCAGTGAAATTTTTATGAGGCATTGTAACTGGATCCCCGAAATCACTGGAGTAGTTCACTCTGTGATGCATGTATCCCAGGGATGACAACAAATCATAGCCTTTCCACTCGTCCGTATGAACAATTGATCCCGGTTTCACAAGTCGCTTTATAATAGGTACCAAAGTAGTCGCCTTCCTGTCTGCTATTCCTTCAACAAATCCTTTTCGGAGGGACGTGTCGTATAAACCTATGACCCAAATGTTGTTCGCTCTCTGACGACAGTGGTTATATTTCTTCTTCACCAACACTGTCTCATCCACAGAGACTACTGCGTCGTCACCGCCTAACAACGAAGTAATTCTGTCCATTTACCATTAGGCGATGTCCCTGCAGTGCTGGTATAACAGTGGTATACCACCGAACTGTTGAGACGAGGCTGTTCTCCGTCTTGGCAGCAGCGGCTCTCACGGGCTGTTTCACTACCCAGTAATTGCAAATGTACAAAATATGGGTTAGGGAGAGATGCGACCTAGCCAAAAAATTTCCTACGAAATGTTACCCTCTCTGATACTAACTCGCTTCCAGCATATTCCACAACGATGTACGAAACCATCAGTTGACCTAGTATAGCTTTTTAGAGTCATTACACCACCACATGAACAACTTCTCTCCTTTCGAAGCAAGCCTAAGTCCAAGCAATACTGAAAGACACTATCCTCCTCGAACTGCAAACACAACCTTGTAAGGGCACGCATTGAAATGTTTCAAGCGCTATGCAATATTGAACTACGTTCGTGAATCTCATTGGATAATTTGACATCGTTCGCTGATTGGTAGTTATTGGTGTATAAAGTTTAACTTGGCCACACAGACTAGATATTATTCTCTGAACGTGTTATTGATGTTACTATCACAAACATATCATGATATCTCAATAGTATTTGTACGTTTTTCTTCTCCCTAAATCAAAAAGATTTGAAGGGAAAAGGAGAGGTTTTCTAAGACGAAATATAGTCATGGTATGAAAACACTGAACACTTGAATAAGACCCGAAATACAGAGACGAAATATAACCTCCACCCGAAAATTATCAACATAAAAATTCATCCGGAATTGGAGGAAATTATATAGGTAGATTACCAGTGTAAAGCAAGTGATTAATGCTCACTTTTCACTTGTTGATGATACTCTTTAAAATTTACTTATATGTGGTCCAGCATATGCCGTGGTTTCTGATTTTAGAGATGGAAAACGTAATTTCCCTCTGATGATCTTGGATTTGACCAATCCTTGAGTACTTCACAAGGACTAAATCCAGACAGCGTGCCAGCAATTATCTTCAAAAAATTTGATGATATTCTGTTACCCTTTTACTAATTAATATTTCCAACATATCCTTTTCGAAAAACATATTGTGCCTGCTTCTCGGAAGCATACTAAAACTGCCCCAAAACAGAAATCATCTATCGGATAATGTATTAAGTTTAGACTTATTTGACATTACTTTGCCGTTTTTTAGAGCAATGGCAAAATTACCCCTTAATTCACAGATTTATTATCATCACCATCATCCTCATTATTTCCGTCGTCGTCGTGGTGAAACAAACCCATATTTATTTTTTTAAATTTAGCTACTGCATGCCAAAATATCATGCCATAGATTTCAATATAAACATTAGCCATAAACAAAATAGGAATTCGAAAATATAATTAAATATTTAATCATCTCTTGTCGACATTTAGCTATTTTTCATTTTTTGATGTCTACAAATAACCGTAACACACAAATACACACCTAATTGTAAATTAATGTTTTTAATGTCGACTATTAGACAGACATTTATGGTATGCAGTTGAATCCATTTGATGAACGAACGTGTAGTTAACTGGTTGAACAATGAAACTCATTGAGGAATAAGTAAAAAGATGATCGCGCTAAGACTCGAACCTAAGAGTTGTCGTTTCAAAAACAATTTGGCAAACAATCTGCTAATTTTCTATAGTTACTTTGTAAAGGATAAGTTTTCTCTTGATGAGTTGATCACGGATTGATATCAGTTAGAGAACCATTGAAAACCAGCTACAGGGAGTACTGGACAGCTATTTCATCCTATTTCATCCCCTGCTGATGTCACCTCCAACTGCGTTTATGAATATACGTGCATTTGCGGGAGCAAGTACATTGGAAGGACAGAAAGAAGGGCTTCTATCCGGTTTTTTGAACATATTCCAAGAAACCTATGCCTGAAAGGAAGTAAATATTCTCAGAGTTCAATTACCAGACATATTGTTGATACTGGACATCTCATAGAGATTTCTAAGTCCTTCAAAATATTAAATAGACAAAGGACAGCAAATTTACTACGATTTGCCGAAGCGATCGCAATCAAACGATTTAAACCAAACTTATGCATACAGAAAGAGAGTGTGATTAACCTCTCTCTCCCTTGGTAACTGAATTTTGATTTTGATTACATCAATTAGTCACCTAATTCAGTGATCTCAACTCACTGAGCAAATCTCAATCTTATAAACTGTAAATGCTTTTGTATTTTGGAGTTGCCATGTGAACCTACAAGCTAACACTGTTTCTGTCAATCAATTTTTCTGTTTTCTGTCTGATCCCTCCCCTCCTCTTTTCAACTTTGAAAGTGTATAAATTGATGATGATAACCTAAACTAAAGATTGTAATGCTTTCATTCTTTTTTGGATGCGTCAATTTTATCTCTTCTCTACTACTACGCAAACATGAATGTTATTATCATTTATATAACCATTGTAATTTCAGTTAGTCTGCGGCTGATGAGAACCTGTGAAATAGAATGATATCATTTTATACTGCAAATTTCGTCTTCCTTTCTTTATCGAAATATTTCATCCTAGTTTGCGAATCATCGGCAGTATGCACTTACTGCAAGGGGTCGAACAAAGGACCTTAAGGTTACAAGGCAAACAAGCTCGTATACCATTCGGCCACTAGGACCCTATTCAAGGGCTCACGAATTCTAACTTCTACCAACTCGTGATTTAGCGCTACCGCAACCAGTGTCGTCGGTGGGACATCCATTTATTTATTTTATTTCTTTTCTCTCTCCAGGGGGAACTGAAGGCGTCAAACTTGAGCTAGTGGTGTTTTATTTTACACAGTGATGTTTCTAGTCTCAAGCCCAACATTCCCTTTCTGTCGAGTTTACAACCGGCCGGGAGTCGAACCCTAGAACATGTGAATGGCTGGTAAGTATTCTACCGTCGAACCACTGGCCAATTTAGTGACATTCAGCAAGAAAATAGTCACGCCTGATGCGATGGGTATATGTTCACACTCCCAATCTTTTCTTATTGCTGTATGAAGCAACTGAAAACATTAAAATTCTACAAGGTGAAAATTGTGCATGCATGAAACAGTAAACAGTTGGTTCTGTGTCCAGATGATTCATATGAACATGATGAGGAATATGCTGGAAAACGTTAGACTGATAATGGTGAGTTACTCACAAAATTAAACTGTAATATGGAAACAGTTAGTCCCTTTGATAATTTTGAACAAGGCATTCAAGAGACAAATTTCACGAGACGATATCTTCATTTCGTAGTCTCTTTACAACTGACTGTACAACTAAAATGGTTCACAATAATAATGATAAAATAAAATGCATGACAACTGCCTAGTTATATGAAACAAAAGTACAAGCGAATGACCAATCATACTGAAATAGGTCAAGTAGACAGTTCATGGTAGACGAAGGTTAAAATCAATTGTTTTTATACACATTTCTTTTAAAGTTTTAATTCCTTCACGTTCCCAGTGGAACATAGGGCTTCAAGCTAGAGGCTTGAAGTTTCCGTAGCAGTGTTTATTTTTTTACAGGATGGGGTTGCTAGCCTCATGCCCAAACTTTCCTATTTACCAGCTTTAACACTGGCTTAGCGAGGTAAAGGAGTGCGTCGGTCGGGTATCGCACCCCGGACCATGTGCATTGTCGGCGAGCGTCCTAACCGCTGTGCCACCGACGCACTTTTGTACACATAGTTTAGGATTTATATGGCTAATTCCCGAAGTGCTTCCATCATCACCTTTAATAACCAACCTTGAATTAGAGTTATGTGATAAAATAATTGTGAAGCAGTCATTAATAATATTGATTTTGTGACTTGACACTAATAAGTGCTTTACACTGGATGATGATGCTGGATTTCTATTAAGATGGATAATTGCATTTGGATTTTCTACGGGTTTTAATAACAATTTGGGAACATGTTCTTTTCGACGACATTGGAACATTCAATTAGTTCTGTCTACATAGGTGTCACCACAACTGCAGGTGAACTTGTAGATACAGTTTGAAGCGGAGTCCCCAGAACTTCGTCCTTTAATCTTAAGTACAGGGATCAAAAATTTTTTTTCGATTTTTTTCGATGACAGCTTGATGCGACACCGTATTTTCAGTACAAGTATGACATTCTCAGCATGGATATCGGTAGCCCAAATTTTGCAGGCCGACCATAGATATCAGGTGTGCGTCGGCAGGGGATCGAACCCCGGACCATGTTGGAGATGTAAGGGCAAGAGATGAGGCGTAGAATGTGCGTTTGATGACTGGCTGACCGAAGTCTTTGAACTGTCAACTGCATAATTTGATGACCTTTGAACGGTAGGTTAATAAAGATAGCTTTCTTTGGTACAGAAGCTGTCTTTTCTAGATGTGGTCTATCTTTGCTGTGACAATTAATAAAGTTTTCTATGCTACCGGTAATGCCACTTGGTAGACTGCAAGCTAAATGACCCAAAAGCGTTAGTGAAAACTAGTTTAATTTCTAATCATAAGGTCGACAACAAGAACAGCAGTGACTCAGACACGCAGAAACAAGTATGGAAGTTGGACCATTGACCGAAGGGCTTATAACATAACGCTTGGTGGCGTTGCCGCATATATATATATATACATAAATTTCAAATGACCTTGACAAACACTTATTCACTGATAGTTTTAAAAAGTTAGCAATCTATGAAAGTTTAGCCTTCTCAAAGAGCGAGGAGTTTAAAAATTCTCTATTACTTCAGGATAACTGGAAAATATTCTTAGTTTTCAGTTGTGACCTGATAACAGGCTGAAATTAGGCAAAGATTTGCAGGTATATAACAGACCATGGTGGAATGAGTTATTGAAAACACTTTTTGGCACTCTGGATTCTGGCCTAAAACCTTCTTCATACACAAATCTCAGAATATAACACTTGTTAAATGTAAGCACAATTTACAAATGATGGAGAAGATTTGTAGCTCAGGTGGATGATTTTGATGTAGTTGTGTTCTCTGAGCTGGACAGTTTATTTGCGAAGCTTTCATTGCCCTACTAGGCAACATCTTCAGCGTATACTTCATTTGGAAGTAAGCTTTTAGATTTCTCCTTGAGTTTCTTAGTCATCTCTCCCAGTGACCACTCTGAACGTGATTGGCTGTTTTCGTGCGATTTCACACCCTCTAGGCTACTTGTTTTGGTATTGGGGTTGATTGTTTCCTTGACCTGAAGTTTCACCCTTTGTGTGTGAGATTTCCTTCTTATCGATTGGTAAATTTTGTCTATGTCAATATGTCTATTGATTGAAGATTCAAGGGAATACCAGGCTTTCAAAAATTCTTTAGTATTCTTGGTGTTTCCTCTGTCTAATATTTGGACGTCGGTTGTCCCAGTTGAATTGATGTTTCCGGTTGTCTGTGTGCAGCAATATTGAGGAGTGGATGTCATGTCTTTTGACGGCTAGTTTATGTTCATCGTTACGAAGACGAAGGCGTCTTCTTTGGCCAATGCAGTGATTTACGTAGATGTTACAATTTATTTTGTAGATGATGTTGGTCTTATATTCTTTCGTTGTTGAGTCTTTTGGCTGGCATAGAGCCGAGTGAAGTGGTTTTATTTTTTTTATGTGGGACATCAATTTCTAAGGGTTTGAAGAGTCTTGCAGAGATTTCTGCGATGTCCTTTTTATGTTGGTGGGGCGATTTTCTTTATGCTTTCCTTGGGGGCCTTTGATCTGGTAAGTTGGCTTGAGAGTATATGTGTTTTGATGGGATTTCATGGATAAACATTCTTTGGGAAGACGTCCATAAGATGTCTTTCTTCAATTTTCCTTAAAATGGGATTGCTGCAATGAGTCCTGGCTGGCCCTTTTGAGTAGTGTTTGTATACAATTTCTTTTGTATGTTATTGGATTATTGCTGTTGTAATTCAGTATTTGGTCTGTGTGAGTTGATTTTCTATAAACTTGAATTTCTAATTCCCCTGTGGTTGTTCGCTTGACTAAGAAGTCCAAAAATGGGATTTTGTTCTCGGATTCCCACAATTTATCCGATTAGTCTGTCAATCTGATATTCGTCCACAATCTGCCTCATCAGTCTATTAGTCATATGAAAACAAATAACACATTGTCGTGTGATAGGCGTCAACCAATCACAATCCAGCATCCAGTTAACGCCTACCATTCAAGCCTTGTTATTGGACAGATATACACCATATAATTCTGGTCACTTTTTCTCTATCATCTGTTTTGAAAATACACGCTACCAATCATACTGTGTGTTTCTTCTGCATTTTTATTAATTCGAACTAAAGATTCATTGATTAAAAGAGATTATCAAGCGTTGATTGTTGTCAGTTAGTATTGATATTCACACGCTTAGCGACGTCATTATTCACCTCTATTATTATTATTGATCCTTTGGGTTCTCATTGGAACATAGGGCTTCAACTGCACGCCTCCACTTGCTTCTGTCTTCTGCCATTCTTTTCACTTGTGTCCATGTTAATCCATACTGTTTCAACTCCTCTTCACACGATCTCCTCCATGTCTAGCTTGGACCTCCCACTTGCCGCTTCCCTTTCGGGTTCCACTCGAGCACTGGCCTGACGCGCGATGTCACCCAACGGCCTCCTCAATGAGTGTCCAATCCATTTCCACTTTCTCCTGCATATTTGTTGAGCGATTGGTTCTTGTTTTGTTTGCTCCCATAGTTTCTTGTTGGTGATTCTTTCCGGCCATCTAATCTTAAGTATAGAGCGAAGACAGCTGTTGATGAAGGTCTGCAACAGGCTGTTGGAAATATTCTTTGTGACACACTGGCCAAGTTTCTGATCCATCCGTATAGAAGAACTGACTGAAAATCCGAATTTCGTTGTTGATGCTGAGTGAAGAAGACTTCCAGATTGGTTTCAGGTTGATGAATGTGTTTCTCGCCTTCCCGATTCTCGATTTGACATCCTCGTTTGTTCCTCCTGTGGTTGAGACAATGCTCCCTATATAAGTGAATGAAGTAACCTCTTTCAAATCCCTCCCGTTGATGATGATTGTCGCTGTATGTTGCTGTTGTTGTTGTTGTTGTTGGTAGATTATTTTCATAACCCCGTCTTGTCTGTGTTCACCTGGAGTCCTGTCTTCTCTGGCTGCTTCTTCGACCAGTTTGTCAGTTTTCGCTTGTAAGTCTTCTATTTTGTGTGACATCAAGCATAAATCATCCACGCGCGAAATCCAGGTCTTATAGATTCTTCACGTCGGTCCAGGATATCCCTGTTTTCTCGTTTCCCACTGTCTAACGCATAATCCAGTCCAGTCCACGACAATTAGGAATATCATTGGTAATAATAAGCACCCTTGTCTGACTCCTGTGTTCACTCCAAACGCCTTACTGAGTTTTCTTTTGTGGATCAGTTGACATGTGCCGTTGTCGTACAGCTGTTGAATAAGGTTGATGAATATTTAGGGAACGCAGTAGTACTCGAGTTGTTTCCAAATTACTTCACGGTGAAAGCCGTCGAAGGCCTTCTCAAAGTCTATAAATTTGAGGTAGAGGTTTGATTGCCATATTCACCTCTATTAGGACTGTGTAATGTTCTTCATCCAGCCACATGGTTCGGGCTCACTTCCCGGCCAACACACTCCTAACCCTTGCCCAGTTTACCAGATGTTAGCAAGCCAGGCAAAATGAGAACGTTGAAAGTAGGAATAGCAGCTTTGATCCTTCAAAAGAAACAGCATAGCTACTGAAACCAAACTTCCTGGCTTAGAAGCCCTTTGAAGCCCCACATTCCACCTAAAACACAAAGAAATGATCGAATGTAAATTTGACGAATGTTCAACAATTTCACTCGAATCATTTGTTTTCCTACAGGCAAATAGTATCCCTTCATACAACACTTATTAATTACAGATTAAAAATCAGAAATGAGACAGTGATGATGTCAATTTCATTTTTGTTTTGTTTGCTTTTTCTAAAATGTTACATAAAACAGGAAAGAAAGAAAATCATTAAAAATCACAATTATGGAAGGAGAAACACAATTAATAGGCAAGGGCTAGGGGGTGAATACGGATGCGAAATGTGAAGAATTAAAATAAAATTAATGACATTTACACGGTATAAATCCCCTGCCATATACACATATATATACGCAGATATGTGTGCCTACATAAGCTTAATTACGTAATCTGGTTGCAGAATTAATACCTATACAACAAACATCCTGTGATACAAATAAATAATTAATGCTTTTCTTTTGTCTCTAAATGAGAAAGAGGCAAATTTTTTTTGAAAAAATTAGAAAGGAACAGGAAATGATTACTGGAGAAATAAATAAATCACGCCTATTACCATCGACAAGCGTTCACCATTCACACACACATTTGTTAATCAACCAGAAATATATACAGAGAGCGAGAAGGACATGTTACGCAACACTGGTCAGCTTCTATTTCACATCTTTTTCTGATTGTTAAAGGGAATAAAAAACAGAGTAAAGTGAAGGGAAGTGAGGCAAATACTGGGTTGATTTTAACGTTTAGATTGATGGGAGAAATAAACTGTAGTCAGGTTCAATGATGTGTTAGTTAAATAAAATATTAAACAGAACACTTACTTTTGTATATGTGACATTCAATTTTCAATGTGGATTATTAATCGTATAGGAAGGTTTAAATACGGAATATTCTGTAGAAAGATTTGTCAGTCTTATTTTCATATTCTTGGTAAAACTGTAACGACAGAAGACAGGGGCCGTTTATTGAGAAAATCAAAAGACATTTATAGACTTTTATGTACGTTATTGTCAGCGGAGAAGCAGTATTTTCTGACTGACTGTTTTCTTGCTGAAGGTTATTCTCTACTGCCTGTGACTGTTTCTCAGAAGGTTAAGCCATATATATCTGTGAATCATATTTGCACACGTTAAGTTTACTGTGATTGGTTGTTGAGTTCCTTAAGGTTAAGCTTTGTTATTGTGTATTTTTTTCTCATGACCCTGATTCCGGACGTAACATTGACGTAAATTGTTGTTTACAATTTTGGTTTGTTCGTAGCCAGCCCTCACCACAAAACTATCTGGGCTTTGAAAACTCTCGTTAGTAAAATGAGGTAATGACAAGAAGTATGTGTGGCGGAGCAGAAATTGTAGGATTCTTCTTCGTATTCTGCTTGGTGTCCTGAGTATTTTGTATCTTATGTTGTGCATCTTGTCGAAGCCGTGGGTTACCGTAGATTGCAGTCGAGAAGGCGTTAAATATATACTATCGATCGATATCAGTAGTTAGATATCATCAATGTTAGTCAGTAGTGCTTGTTAGACATGTACATACATATTTTTCCACCCTGGTACACCACTAGTTAGTTCAGAGTTCAAATGTACCGCTCTCTAGTTCAACTTGTGTGAATGAGTAGTCTCAACAACCTTTGCATATTTGTTTGCAGCTGATAATCAGACAATATAAAATAGTATATTTTTGGGATAAATGAGTTTTTCTACAGTTGGTTTGTAAGGATTAGTTTTGTTTTTACAAGTTGATCAAGGATTGATGTCAGTTAGAGAACCATTAAAACTAACACTGGAGTACTGGACAGCTGTTGTTTCTGTTGTCCCAGTTTGTGAATTAGCGGCAGTACGCACCCACCACATGGGGTTCAAATCCAGGACCTTCCGACTACAAGGTAAGCTCGCATACCATTCAGCCACTGGGACCCGACTCCTCAGTGGCCAGGTCATGAATTCTAACTTCTACCAATTTAAGATTTAGCGCAACAAATAACATATGGAATAAATGTTCTTTTCAAATATGCAGAACAAATGATGAAGTGACCTGGGTAACGCTCTATTAAATGATCTTGAACAATTGACAATGAGCATACACCTCATTCTAACACTATGGATCTCTTGGTCCGTGATATCGGATTAAACCTTCAAGATATGCATCCGATGGTGACTAATGAGCTGGTTTCTGTTGAATTTCTACATGATATCAGTTCGTGACGAAATACATAGTTTCCTTCCGTGTCAACCGTAATCCTTATGACGCCGTTTCATTCTCTGATGTTTCGCCTAACTTAACTCTATGTTGCTTAGTTCAGTTTATATTCTTAGTCCACTAACCAAAGATGTACTTTAGGTTGTCATAACACCTAAACATACGTTTCCTGGGGGGTTTCATCATGAGCTGACATCAGTTCGAGAACCATTGGAAAAGCTGTGAGTACTGGTTTTCTAGTGGTTCTCTAAGTGATTTCAGCTCATGTTGAAACCTTTCAACCAATCAAACACAATTCCTACAAAATCTAATACCTAAAAACATATATTTCTACTAAGAACCATGTTCTATTGAAATGGCGAAAGACAAAAGACTTGGTAAAAGTATGTTTATTCGGAAATTAGTATCTCTATTTAGCCAAAGTACGTACACCTTATCTTCAACGCACCATTTGCATAGATCTTCCATGTTGTGCTACTCCTGTCCTTCCTTTGTATTGTGTTTCTTTGTGTTCCTTTTACGTCTCCCATGTATCTCTATAAAGCTATATCATTTGCTTTCTCTGAAATCAAATATATCTCCCTGCTACTTGATGTATATCTGTCGATGAACGTTTGTTCATATACTACTGATAAATCTTATGAGTAGCACTTGCCATACTATTATTATTCTTATTGTTCCCTTAAGTTCCCAGTGGAACACAGGGCTTCAACAGTGCACCTCCATTTTAGTCCTGTTCTTCTTTGGCCGATCACACGATTGTCATAATCTTTCGTCTCCCATATACATGATCACCTACATGTCACCCTCAGACGCTCCAGTCGTCGCTTCACATTCGGGTTCCGCATGTGGGCCTGGCACCCTATAGTCTGCAAATATTATTTTAATGCATTTATTACGCTTGTTGAATTTGAATAAAGAAAGAACCACAATGGTTTGTGCAAAATAATACCGCATCATCATTTATTTCGTTGACTTCTCATCAGCTGCTCAAAGCATAAACAAATTATGAGGTTAATGTACAGAAAAGCTTTAACATGCTTGCAAATTTTTTTCATGATGTCAGCTGACAGAAAGTTCCGCAGTTAGTGAACAGTGCTCAGAAAATTGCTCTTATATAGTTTTTGCACAAGCAGTTCAAGTTTAAACAAAAATAAATGTATGCATACAATGGTAAGGGAGTTACGAATGAAAGACGAGAGATACGTAAGATGCAGAGTGAATAATAAATTAGGTAACAATGTTCTGAGTTCAACTCAAATCATAGAAACAAGAGATAAGCGAAATTACAAATTATAAAAGAGGGTGAGGTTAAAGCCGAGGATTATGTAATCAAATGAAAGAAAGAATAAAGACATCCAGTTACCGGGACGGGCAAGGAAAGACTAATAACTGATTCTTTCTGAACACATAAATCTGCTTTCAAGCGTTTGATAGAAATTGCTTCAGCAAACTTGAGGAGAATCGAGCTCTTTTATCTATTGACAATTTTAAAGGATTTCATGATTTCCACCTAATGACCCGTGTCGTGGAGTTGTCTGGTAACAGCGCTATTATAAGAGTTTGTTCCTAGCTGAAGATGTAGGCTTTTCAGCACATGTTCATAAAATCGGAAGTGTGCCCTTCTTTGTTTCCTCCCACTGTAACTGCTCCCGCGGATACACGTAAATTTGTACACACAGTTGGAGTTAACATCAGAAGGATATCTATCGATTTTTGATTGCACCAAAAAGCAAGTTGTTCGATAGATGGGAACCAACTTAGTCAGATTAAGGATAGGCTTTGGCTAGTGACTTACTGTTGACCACTGCTGCAATGGTTTTGCCTTTAAAATCTAGTTGAATGAACACAAGCTGTAAATGAACGTGAACATTGAGCGTTGATTCGTTGACCTTGGTTGCCATTGGTGGGCAACCCGAAGGCGCGAATGAGCCAATCGTGTACAATTTGGAAGAGGACGAAAGAATACGAATAAAAGTATAGTACATTTGAACAAAGAAGGAAGAGACATTGGCGCAGAATAATCTGAATCCATTTTATTTCGTTGGTTCTCATCAGCTGCCTACAACTTCAATTTTTCAATTAAAAATAAAAGTGTACAATTTTAACAAACCTTTGTCCATTAGCAAGCATAGTATCAGAGCGTCATAGTAAAATAAGGCATTGAGTTTTAAAGGGTGTCTAAAGTGTCACGACATGTATATATATATATCTTGGTAGAGAGAAGTTTCTTGAAAAAATTAGTTAACACTTGTGTTGTTAAGGTGGTAACAAAAGACAATTAGCAATAGTTACGTAATTAGATAAAGATTAGATTCCTTTTAGACTTCAATTACCCTGGTAACTCACTTCTCAGTAACTTTGTTTCCTAATTTTGTTGACTTATCTTTTCACCCGGCCCCACCCTTTATGTTTCGCTTGACTCTCTTAAAAGGTCATTTTTCTTGATCATTGAGTTCTGCTCACTGTATTACATCATCAACTTCTCGTTTGACCTCATGTACCGTAATTTTAAAATTTTGATCTTCTCTTATCTAATTACGTAACTATTGCTAATTGTCTTTTGTTACCACCTTAACAACACAACTGTTAACTAATTTTTTCAAGAAACTTCTCTCTACCAAGATATATATATATATACATGTCGTGACACTTTAGACACCCTTTAAAACTCAATGCCTTATTTTACTATGACGCTCTGATACTATGCTTGCTAATGGACAAAGGTTTGTTAAAATTGTACACTTTTATTTTTAATTGAAAAATTGAAGTTGTAGGCAGCTGATGAGAACCAACGAAATAAAATGGATTCAGATTATTCTGCGCCAATGTCTCTTCCTTCTTTGTTCAAATTTATAGTACATTTATTGTAAAACATTTGTTTATAGACTTCTGTATCATTTGAAAATTCCCATTCAGTCATAGAAAAGAAAAGGCGTTCAGCAAAGAGTTACTCTTTTCGGCGATATCATTCTCAAGCTGTACAAACCGCAAATTTATAGTAATTTTTCTTGGCAACAAAAGGAATATTTCCAAAGATGCAATTGGTAATTTTTGACAACAAATTACGTAATTTAGAAGGCGTTAATCGGTTAGAAACTAAAATAAAGTTACAAAAGTAGGTTGGGTGACGTAATCTAATTGCTAGGGTTCAATGAAAAAAATGAATGAGAGTCAAGTTAATAATCTGAGTAGAATTCACTTGAAAATGGGTGAGAGTTAAGTTGATAAGCTGAGTAGAATTCACTTAAAAAAAAAAACGAAAATGGAGTTAGCAACAGTCGTCATGAGGGTAGAGATTTAATAGAGGGTGGGGGTAGAAAATAATGCAATTAAGAAACAGGCAAACAAAGAAGAAAGAGGTAAGACAAAATTACGTATTTGATGTTGAGATAGATCAGGACCATTGTAGATTTAGTGACTGAATAAACTTCTTTTGTATGCAGAGTTCAGGATTCAATATGTGAATTGCCATTGCTTCTGCAGTTTGAAGAAGTTTAATTCGTACTCTTTTGGCAAGGTTCCCACGTATTGTGTAGATAACTGAGAAGTTGCTTTGTGGGTTTGCTTGGTGTCCGGATTCGATTAAGTGTTCTAGGATAGAGCTGTGGCGGGGGGATCTTCTTTCTCCTTTATAAAACCATGAAGGTAAGTGTTCGCTGATTCGTTTGGATAGCAAACGCTGGGTACGGCCGACATACCTAGCTCCACATGAGCAGGTGAATTGGTAGATGCACATTGATGAGGCCCCCAGTGGAAGCTTGTCCTTCACGTTCGTGCGAATCATTGGTTTCGTAGAGAAAGTTAGTCTGAGTTCAGCTGCGAAGAAGGTTTTCTTCAGTGAGCGGCACAGGCGATTTCTCAGTATTTCTGCTGAAGAATCTCCGTTGAATTGTAGATTCAAATAGAGAAGTTTCTTGGGAGCAGTAAGCATGGACGGCTTTTGTGTTTTGGGCTTCATGGCTTTTGTGATGAAACGTTCCGGGTAACCGTTTTCAAGGAGGATTCTTTTCAGGGTCTTCAGCTCCTCTTCTATGGTTTCCGGACTGCAAATGTTGTGGATTCTGTGAGTCAGTGAGCGGATTAGATTTCGTTTTGTATATAGAGGCACCCAACTGTAGAAGCTGATGAGTTGTCCATTCCATGTCGGTTTTCTGTGAATGGATCTTTTGAGTGTCCCATCTTGTTCACGTCTTGCTAGTTGCACGTCCAGAAAAGATATTGTTGCGTTGGACTCCTTCTCTAGTGTGAACTGGATTGCTGGATGGCAACTGTTGAAGAAGTCCAATATGTTCTCCAAATTTTCTTCATTATTGGCGATAATAAAAGTATCGTCTACGTATCTCTTGTAGAACCCGAAGTTATCTATTGTCTTCTTTAGGTGTGTATTTTCTAGCTTTGACATGAAAATATCTGCAAGCAGCGGGCCGAGTGGTGAGCCCATAGCTATACCATCTTTTTGTCTATATATTTCATTATTGAAAGTGAATTGGACGTTTAGAGTGCATCTTAATAGGAGTTCCTTCAAATAGTCCGTGGGTATACCAATGTTCATCTCCTTTGAATCAATATATTCACATATAAAGCATATTGTTTCGGTTAGTGGGACGTTTGTAAACAGTGATACTACATCTAGTGAGAACATGGTTTGATTGGAAACGCTGACGTTTTCGATGGAATCGACAAAATCGAAGGAGTCTCGAAGTGAGTGGCGGGAGATTTGCTTTCTGACTGGTTCTAGTATGTCTACTAACCATTGTGCGGTACTGTGATAAGGTGAATTAGTCATATCAAGGATGGGTCGGAGAGGTACGTCTTTCTTGTGCACTTTTGGTAATCCATATAGCCGGGGTATATTTGAGCTCGATGGTTTCAACGATTCGAAGGTTTCAGGATCGATGAATGATTCAGTCTTCAGTTTTCGGAGGAGGTTAGTTAGTTTTTGTTCAGTTTGTTCCGTCATGTTCTTTTCGTTTGCTGGTTTTATGAATTTAGATTCGTCGGATAGGATGGTTAGCATTTTACTTACGTAGTCTTCATCAGCTTCTACAGTTGGGTGCCTCTATATACAAAACGAAATCTAATCCGCTCACTGACTCACAGAATCCACAACATTTGCAGTCCGGAAACCATAGAAGAGGAGCTGAAGACCCTGAAAAGAATCCTCCTTGAAAACGGTTACCCGGAACGTTTCATCACAAAAGCCATGAAGCCCAAAACACAAAAGCCGTCCATACTTACTGCTCCCAAGAAACTTCTCTATCTGAATCTACAATTCAACGGAGATTCTTCAGCAGAAATACTGAGAAATCGCCTGTGCCGCTCACTGAAGAAAACCTTCTTCGCAGCTGAACTCAGACTAACTTTCTCTACGAAACCAATGATTCGCACGAACGTGAAGGACAAGCTTCCACTGGGGGCCTCATCAATGTGCATCTACCAATTCACCTGCTCATGTGGAGCTAGGTATGTCGGCCGTACCCAGCGTTTGCTATCCAAACGAATCAGCGAACACTTACCTTCATGGTTTTATAAAGGAGAAAGAAGATCCCCCCGCCACAGCTCTATCCTAGAACACTTAATCGAATCCGGACACCAAGCAAACCCACAAAGCAACTTCTCAGTTATCTACACAATACGTGGGAACCTTGCCAAAAGAGTACGAATTAAACTTCTTCAAACTGCAGAAGCAATGGCAATTCACATATTGAATCCTGAACTCTGCATACAAAAGAAGTTTATTCAGTCACTAAATCTACAATGGTCCTGATCTATCTCAACATCAAATACGTAATTTTGTCTTACCTCTTTCTTCTTTGTTTGCCTGTTTCTTAATTGCATTATTTTCTACCCCCACCCTCTATTAAATCTCTACCCTCATGACGACTGTTGCTAACTCCATTTTCGTTTTTTTTTTTAAGTGAATTCTACTCAGCTTATCAACTTAACTCTCACCCATTTTCAAGTGAATTCTACTCAGATTATTAACTTGACTCTCATTCATTTTTTTTTTCATTGAACCCTAGCAATTAGATTACGTCACCCAACCTACTTTTGTAACTTTATTTTAGTTTCTAACCGATTAACGCCTTCTAAATTACGTAATTTGTTGTCAAAAATTACCAATTGCATCTTTGGAAATATTCCTTTTGTTGCCAAGAAAAATTACTATAAATTTGCGGTTTGTACAGCTTGAGAATGATATCGCCGAAAAGAGTAACTCTTTGCTGAACGCCATTTCTTTTCTGTATCATTTTCGATTTTAAGTGCAGAACAATATATAAATACTGGTGTTTTGGAGTTAAAGTCGATAATTGATCGCAGTAGTGATCCAATCGGAGCTTCTTCGCAAATGATAGGAACTTAAGGTTAGGTTCCTTGACACAGCGTTTTTCAACTGTGATTCGTCTGACGTTTGAGCCTTCACATCCTACATATTTGTTAATGAATCTTTAAGGATAACCGTTGTTTTTCAACGCCTTTTCGAGAATCATGAATTCTTCCTCTAGTTTCTCTGCAAAGCATATTCTCCTTACTCTATAGTACAGATTCTTGACTCGTGCTCGTTTTTATAGCTTGTTATTTGGACAAAAACTATCAAAATGTAATTATTGTCCGTCCCATGTCAGCTTTCGGTAAATTGACCTCTGGAGACTAACATCTCCTAGGCGTTGCATAGCAATGTCAAGGAAATGAAACTTTCCTTCATTTTCACGTTCCACAGTAAATTCTATGTTTGCATGTGCCTCGTTGAATCATCTGAGTAGGTAGGAAGCATGACTTTCGTTGTTGCACACTACGAATGTGTCATTGTCATATCCTCTTTTTCTCAAGGTTTGACATGAAGACATTTCCTAAAACAAAGCTAAGTGGACTGCTCATAGCTTCACCATCTATTTGGCGGTAAAAAACTGTTTTCAAACTGGAATTGTACAAATGACCTCAATGGTTTCATTGATTGGGATCATTGTGAACAAGGAGGTTGCATCAAATGACGCTATGAACTTATTTGAAACGTTCATGTGATTCACATTTTTGGCGAAATGAAATGAGTCTTTCATGGCGTGCACGCTAGCCGTCGACGAATAGGCTCCAACTTCTGTGCAAGCCAACTGACATCCTCATATTAATATTTTAATAGAAATGTGAATAAAATTAAGAGCGCATGGATCCAAGCGTCGGTGGAATAGCAGTTAGGACACTTGCCGACCATGCACATGGTCCGTGGTTCGATCCCCGGCCGGCGCACTCCTTTGCCTCGCTAAGCCAGAAATAATGCTGGTGAAGAGGAAAGGTTGGGCATGAAGCTAGCAACCTCATCCTGTAAAATAAACACTGCTACAGAAACTTCAAGCGACTAGCTTCAGGCCCTATGTTCCACTGGGGAAAGTGAAGGAATAATTAAAAAATAAAAAAAACATGGATCCAAAATTGCATGTCTTTCAATGCATTCGAAATGGACTAAACTTTTCTCCACTTGATAAACTTAAACAAATCAACAAAGAGGAATCCTTTGAAGAGGTTCATTTCAGCGAATTTTTTGTCAAGTTGCATATTATTTGTGCACATATATGTATCATATATCCCCAGTTTTGTTTATTACCTTGAAACAGCTCAACTTTAAATTCAAAGTATGCTTTTCCAGGTTGTTTTTTGACTTTATTAGACTAATGTTCCTAAGTCTTAAAAATAATCAATGAATTTAGTGTTGTTCATGGTAGCTTAGAATGTATCTATTTAGCTTTGCTAACGACTCTGTTGTCCACTATTGTCTGGGATAATCATAGCTCTCTGTCAACGGTCCATCCTCTATTCTTGTTCTTACTTGCTAGTGGTATGTCTTTTGCTTCTTTTCGACGATATCGTTTGCTATTCATGAAGGTTCATCACATCTATGCGCAGATATCAGTTCACCTGTACCGATGGCGCCAGATATGTTGTTCTTTCGACGTGGATCTTGTTTAAATAGGGTTCAAGAACACTATCCCTCATCGTTGCAGAAAATTAGTAGTGACTCTAGAAGGAGTGGAACAATCAAACACTTTGTCAACACCGAACATTCTATCTCAGAAAACACCTTCTTCAAAGTAATCTACAAAGTCAAGAATAAACTACAAAGAAAATACCCTTTCTTCTCTTCTGTATCGCTCAAGCCTTAGCCATTCGAATAGAGAAGCCGGAGCGCTGCTTACAAGGCAGAATTATTCAACTATTTCCACTGTCATGGTTGCAGTCGTGTTTATTTGCACTAATTTGATCTTTGTTTGTTATTCCTCCTACAGAATTTCATATTTTCCTCGGTTTCTGTGTTCATTTTGATTACAACTCATTCGCTAAGTTATTCATCTTATTGCGTAACTCCAGTATACTTATTCTACTCCACTTATGCGTTGACTATTACTAATAACTATGATTGTCACAACTCACCGCTTTTATTACTACTACCCTCTTTTGCTAAATAAAAACCCATTCATTATATATAAATACGATTGTACAGCTGAAAAAAATGAATTTGCCTGAAAGAACCGCTTCACAGGACTACGTGTTTCCGTTATATTTGTAACAGTCGTGGTCTATTGAATTGTATTTATCGTCCACCACCTGAGAACTGTATCAGCTGAAAATTTAGCATAACAAGTTCTGCTAACCAGTTGCCTTATTTAGGACCACTTTACATAACTTTATCACTAATTGTTCCACTACTCATATCACTCTGATAAATAGAATATAACTTAGTTGCTCTAATATTAGCTATTTTTATACTTCATAACTCTTAAAGGAAACCTAATTTCTTAGTCTTTTGTAGTAACCCACTTGTTCACTAGTATGATGATAATACTGCTAACAATGTCCTCTGGTATTATTGTGCCATGTGACCTAATGGGAAGCACTTGTCATGAAAGCTGTTAATGTGCAGCATACTGTATGATTGGGACGGAGTCAAAGCAATCCAATATTACAACTGCAGTCATTGTAAAAGGTCTCAGAGCTTAATGTCAAAAAAGGAGGGAGGGTGGTGCATGCTGATCAGCAGATTTGGTAGTGGTCACAAATGTGAATCGCTCCGATCTGTAGGACAGCAACATGCATTATTTTGGCAGCTCGAGAATTAAACATGAGTTTAGATACTGAATGTATAAAAAAAATATTTAAAAAATTAGACTTTAAAAAAAATTTAAAAAACTAAAACAATAATGACTGTACAGATTTAACTTATAAAAAAAATTATGCTTTCGCTCCTAACATCTACAAGCCTGCTCAGTTTCTTGTCAAGATGCTACCCCATGGGCCATACACAAGTTCGCCAGACATCCTACAGGTCACCATATCCAACACGTTCTAATCCTTCAAGCCACTTCTCTCTGAAATGTCACTTATATACTTCACGATAATCCTTCTACCTAATTACTATTATACTCTATTTTATCTCAACTTCCTAGGACTTTAATAAAGCTGAAATTTACTTTTTTTCTTTTTTCTCATTTACACTCTTCTCTCGCATAAAGTTCGGTTGCTCTGATGATAAAAAAAACATAACAACACTCATGTTTGAGAATAACTTTATTTTCATAGAAAACGTCATAGTTTTCCATGGTAAGACCAATATGGTTAGCATCATACATTGCAAATGTGCACTATCATATCAAGTACTGTATAGCTTATTCTTGTATTTTTCTTGTAAATATACTTCCAATAATGTATTATTCATGATTGCATTTTATACCACTTTGTAGCTGTGCAGGATTTTCTCCTATTCCTGAAAGAGCGTTCAAGCACGTGGGGTCACAGTACTCACTCAAATATATGTTGTTTATCGATAGGCCATTACTATCATCAGGAAATGGAACGAAGTATGGGTTGTCGCTCAACTTCGATGGAGACCTTCGTGAAAGATTTACAAATTAACAATTATAAGAATCTGTTCCGATTGCTTGTACTATAATTCAACAATTTGAACTTTTTAAAAAAGTGATAATGTATGCTAATTCACAATTGTAATTCGTAACATAATTGATCGTGCCTGTAAAAATGGCATGCATTTCATGTAAACTTACCCGTTTATACGAAATATAAATTATTAAAACGTAAACAGTAACGATGATAATACGATGACAGGTTATTCCAGAAAAAAAAACACAGTTAGAAGTTCTACTGTACATTTGTTGAGTGACTTCTGCCAGTGGTCTAATCATGTGAGAATGATTTTATTAGCCGAAATTCACGCAAATCTGCAGTATCTTCTTTCATTTCCAATTTCTCCAAACACTCTACACTTTAGCTAATACACAGAATGATGCTAGACGTTTGTGTAAAGAAGGAGGATTCTTCAATACTGAATACGGTGGTGCCTAAATGCTAATGCTTTTTATTATACTAGTAGATGCTGAGGAGAACCGGAAAATTTGGCTTCCAGAATGAGAGCTGATGTAACTTCTTCCACAGGGAGAAGTGAATTGGTATACGCAAGAAGAGGTGCGAGTCATGCTTTCTCTCCTTGTCATATGGAAGAATAATAACACTGGCTATGTTCCAGAGATCAAGTAACTGGTTTAGTCACATTGTGGTGAGCCGAAAATTTTTATACAGCAATTTATGTCAATGTGTACGTCCAAAATCTTCGTCATGAGAAAAGCAATAACAAGAACAAAGCCTTACCTTGAGGAACTCAACAACCAATCACAGTAGACTTAACGTGTACAAATGCGATTCGCAGATATATGGCTTAGCTTTCTAAGAAACGGTCACAAGCAGTACAAAACAACCTCCAGCAAGAAAACAACCAATCAGAAGACGTTACTTCTCTACTAACAGTAACAATAACGAATAATAATGTCCAGTGTTCTAAAAGTGAATCTTCCCAACGGATATTTCATTTTAACCAGAATTTCCTCACCTTGTTACTTGAAGATTTCCTTTTGTCTGGCAGCCATAGTTAATCTAGGACCCATACCTGGTATGAACGATTTTTTGTTTGGTCATCGCTGGATGTTTATAACTGCATGTCTTCTTTTGCCGCAGGCATAATTATTATCATTATGATTGTTACTAATATTTATTGTTTAAATCTTCCCCACATGATATAGTCTTCAGAAGATTAACACATATATGAATTTGCAGCTCAATAACGAAACGTATTGTTGACTGTCTTTTTCTGATTGAATATTATGTCCTTGATGTTACCATGGTAATGGTTGGATTAGATCAATACCTTCAAAATTTTGCGAATAATCAAAGAGTACTACTTTACTTCATTGGACCTCAACAGTCGAAGGCTAACAGGAACTGCAGTGTCTATCAAAAGAACTAGACTGATTGATATACTGCGAAAACTGGCCGATTCCTAAATCAGTGTAACATTATCAGTCTTTGATATGAAATTGTCAGTTGTCCAACCAGTCGACTTCACATTTTTATAAAAGAGACTAGACATCACAATTAGTAGTATAAATCGTATTCACTCAACATAATATCACAGAAAAGGTTGAAGAGTTTTCAATATGAAAGAAGATAATGCAGGTTCCTAGTGATTTCGTGATCACTGTCCAACGTTTTTTTCCTTCACGTTCCCCAGTGGAACATAGGGCTTCAAGCTAGAAGCTTGAAGTTTCTGTAGCAGTGTTTATTTTTATAGGGTGGGGTTGCTAGCCTCATACCCAACCTTTCCTCTTCACCAGCATTATTTCTAGCTTAGCGAGGTAAAGGAGCACATCGGCCGGGGATCGAACCCCGGACCATGTGCATGGTCGGCGAGCGTCCTAACCGCTATGCCACCGACGCACTGTCCAACGTGGTTAGGTGTAAAGCCAATCAGGCGTTCCATATCGGCACAGATCACAAGATTAGCAGAAATCCAGCCTTTGCAGTTCTATGCAAATTGCCACCTTAATTCCCTAAGTTTGTATGTCTTCGATTAATAAGCATAGCTGAGGTAGTCGCCATATTGATAACCGCGTTTAGAGCACAATTTATTACTGCTCATAATCATATCAAGTCACTCACTCACACAACTTTCCTGCTTCATTTATATACATGAGTGGAATTGATGATTAGACATTTGATTGAATATAAATCAATATAAGATAATGTACATTCAGAAATAATAATATGAGTGTTATCAATCAGTCTCCAGGTTAACTAGTCGGCCTAAATAGTAAACGTCAATAACTAGTCCTGAATAACTATTAGAGCTATAAGCTGATAATATCGGAGGATTATTAACGGCTATACACTTGTTTTTATTCCTTCACATCCCCAGTGGAAAATAGGGCTTTAAGCTAGCGGCTTGAAGTGTCTGTAGCATTCGTGTTTATTTTTACAGGAGAGCTCGCTAGCCTCATACCCAGCGTTTTCTCTTTACCAGCATTATTTCTGGCTTAGCGAGGTAAAAGAGTGTGTCTGTGGCCGGGACCATGTGCATGGTGGGCGGGTGTCCTAACAGCTGTGCCACCGATGCATGGCTACACGTTAAACAATACTTAACTTGAAATTTGATTTTATGCAACTAAAGCTCTTTCAAGCAATAAATAGCCATAATTTTTAGTCCTAAACAGCTCTGAAATTATCAAGTGAGAATGGAAACATAGAAATATATCAAGAAATACGCTTACATAAACTTCTTTACAGTTCACATTTATGCGGAAACATTACAGATGTATTGAGATGAAAGAAGTTTAATGATCCATTGTCTATAGGTCCTCGAACGATAAGAGGAGCATTGAAAAGTGAGTGGATAATAAAGTAATTCTGGGTGAATGACCGCACAAATAACCATGAGGCAGCCAAGCATGGTTCAAGATTTGCAGGAAATGTTTTGTGCAGAAAATTGCCTTTGATTAAACTCCAACCACTTCGATTTTAATTCAGTTTCGATGTCCCCCTTAAATGATTGGATTGGAATTTTCCGCCTCTGTTGAAATGTTGGCTCCTAATACGGAGGCTTCGCTGATAACTGAGGACTAACTTGAAGTGGATAAAATACAGGATGAGTATTTTTTTTTCGCATTTGGGACTCTTAAATTGGATGCACCTGCATTCCCCAGTGAGTGATTATGTTCCCATTGAAGCTGAAATACAGTGCTTATTGTTTCACACTCCAAGGCTTTATCCACTAGACCACTTAGGCCTTAACCAATAATTTATAACCATGAATCTAACCTATCCTTGGTCCAACCATAACCCCACTATAAATCTAACCACAGCCTATACTTGATTTAATCCTAACCCTTTATTGATATGGGTTTAAGCATCCTAAGGTAAAATAACAGTCATTTTAATTAATATCAACAGTGATATGATGAAATGAAAATTATCCCTAAAAAATTGCAGAGAAAGGTATCTCGTTTAATATTCTAACACTTAGATCATGGATTGATATGAGTTAGAGAACCATTAAAAACCAACAATAGGGTACTGGACAGGTGTTTTATCCTTCCTTGTTTGGGACTCATCGGCAGTACGCACCCACCACCCGACCGATAGTTGCTACTTTGACGTGGTTGATGGTCAGACTTGCACATCCCAATGACCCAACAAGCTTCACTGGCTGAGACTATTGTTCCTGCAGGTCCTACTATGCCAGGAAGGTTGTTAGGATAGCGATTAGACTAATAGCAGTTACCAGCTTACTGTAAGGATTTTTTGCACTATGCTGGGGGTCTTTGGGCATAGTTGTACTGCTGGGGAACAGGAATGTAACAGAAGTGAAGTGTTTCCCTCAGATGACCAGCATGCCAGCCAACTATGTTGTCTCTCCACTCTGGAGAGAGGAGATTAGAAAAGGTTGACCCCAACAATAGTACACGCCGACTTACCCTATGGTGGTCCGGAACCAGCGGTAAGTTTACTACTACGGAACCAAACTTAGAAACCAGTTCATACAGGCCGTGTGTGACCGGTCTTAAGCAGCTTTCCCCTCTGTTCTGCAATCACGCAACACTAACCCCGTTTCTGTTTCAGGTACCCGAAGAATCAACCAACTTCCACGGTGTGGGCAGCCGAGAAATAACAACTGCTCTCACACTTCCAAGAACACACGAAGCCTCCTCGAGACAGACGCACACAGTGCCACGTTTTGAAGCCAGGACTAGGATGAAACAGCTGTCCAGTACTCCCAGGTTTCCCAGTAGTTATCTAACCATTCTCAGCTTATGGTGAAATCCTGTACCTTCCATAAATCTACTGCTAGTAATTAGTCTCTGAATCAGGCTGATTTATTCTGACTGGCTGCGACGATGTCATTTGTATGCTAATTGGCTTAGATCACCATTCCCTACCTTCATTAATTAAGGAAGAAGAACTAAACTTCCTGAAAGAAACCCTCATACAAAACGGTTACCCATCAAGATTCGTGGACAAAAACATCAAACAAAAAATCCAAAAGCAAGAAACAGCATCTGTGCCAAAAAAGATACTTTATATGAACCTCGACTTAAAAGGAGACCTACTCAGTGACATCCTTGGAAGGAGAATGTCCACCTCTTTAAGAAGAACTTTCTTTGCGACAACATTGAGAGTAGTCTTCTCTAGTCGCACGCTGATCTGCAGAAGCCCAAAAGACAAGATCCCGCACCTGATCACTTCTGTGTGTATATGTCAGTTCACCTGTTGCTGTGGAGCCAGGTACATCGGTCGTTCAACGCGTATCTTGTCAAAAAAGGTCAAAGAACACTATCCAGCGTGGCTACAGAAAGGAAGTAATGGCTGCATAAGGAGTGCAATAATAGAACACCTCGTCAACACTGGTCATTCCATCTCAACAATAGCCTCCTGCTTCAAAGTAATCTACAAAGTGAAGAACGACCTTTCAGAGACAGTGAGATTCCGTCTTCTTTGCATCGCAGAAGCCCTTGCCATTAAGCTAGAGGAACCAGAACTGTGCATACAAAAGAAAATTATTCAACCACTTCTACTCCCATGGTAACAACTGTGTTGATTTGACTTAACTTTTTTTTGTATGCTTATTTTTCTACTTAAAACCCTTGTGTAATTCTGTATTTTTTGTTTCCCTGTACACCCTGAGTACAACTCTTTCATTAAACTATTCATGTTATTACGCAACTCTTGTTTAACAATCGTTTGTGACAACTCATCACTTTTATTACTACCCTCTTATATCAACATCCAATTCATCTGAACTTACTAACTGTATTTTCGTTTGACAAATTTAATGTCCACACACATACAAAACAACCATATATATATTTGCGATTGTACAGCTATGAGAATGAATTCACCGACGAAAAGAGACTCTTCGCTGAACTACTTGTCTTCTGTGTATTAATGTTCGAATGGGAATTTTTCATGAATTAAGGATATTTCCCGTCGAACTTTTGTAATCTACTTTTAACGGCATGATAAACTAAGAACTATCCATATGTAATTATTATTATTTTATGTTTATTATAGTTGATCGCATGTGATCGCATATAAAGCAAAAGGCATTAATTGAGTAAATGAGCATGTCAAACAATGAATTTAGCAATTGTTTATTCCATGTTTGAAAGAGTAAAAATGCATTAATGACATGGGAAACAGATAATGCATTAACTGTATATACAATAAATAATGTATTGCATGTTTGTGTGTGTTTGTATGTATAAACTGAGCGTTGATCTACACTGACAATCTCTTGTTATAATGATACCTAAATAATGCTAATGTACTCTAAGCGGATAATATATCCATTAAAGAGGATTGATGATAAATGTAACAGAATAAGTGTGTGTAAAAAAATCCCCAACTGAACGATAGAAATACAATATTGGTAATTATTTGAATGTGTTTCAACTATCCTCTTCTATCCTCAGCTGTACATCGCTGTTCGTAGAGTTTGCCAGTCATCTGTTGACGTTATCCTTATTATTCTTCTTTGTTCTTGGTTAATCACTGATTTTAAATGCTTCCATTTGTGGTTGTGTGATGATAATATTGATAAGGGGTTATTTTACCACTGCGATTTTGTTTGAGTAAGCCAAGATCATCCTAACATTGGAGTGTCTTGGGGAAATTGTCTGGTGTGTGATTCTTACTGACAGAGTTTTGGTCACACCTTGTTGGGAAATATCCTTCTTGATTCACAAGTACCTCTTGCAGGTTGATTTTAACTAAATAACTTTGTTTTACAGCACTAAAGTTGTGATTGAGAGGTAATTCGATCTTTCTACCTGCTTAAATTCACTTTTGAAGTAATTTTGACTTGTTTGATATGTTAAAATTTTCACTAGTTGTTTTGTGGCGATCAGATTTGTTTTGACAAGTTAATCAAGGACGGATATGATTTAGAAAACCATTGAAAGCAAGCAGGGAGTACTGGACAGCTGTTTCGTCACCTTAGTTTGGGAGTCAATGGCAGTACGCAACTACCACTAGGGTTCGAACCCAGAATCACCAGGTTACAAGGCAAGCTGGCTCGTATAGCATTCAGCCACTGGGACCAGACTCCTCAATGGCCAGCCCATGAATTCTAGCTTCTACCAACTCGTGATCCATTTTAGCGCGACCCCAACCAATGTCATCTGTGAGAAATCCATCCTCACACTCGACTGGATGGACCTCACTGGTCACGACTTCTTCCTGTAGGAAGTCATTAGCGACCATCAGATTAATTTTAAAGAGTTACTTTGTAAGGATTAGATTTGTTTTTACGAGTTTGACCATGGATTGTTATCATGTAGAGAGGCATTGAAAACTAGCAGGGAGTACTGGACAGCTGTTTCGTCACCCTAGTTTGGGAATCATCTCTCTAACTGATATCAATCCGTAGTCAAACTCGTATAAACAAACCTTATCCTTAAAAAACCAAACTCTTGGAAATATTCTAGCACTGTTTTAATATAGTCTACTATTTTGATGACATTTCACTCATCTTACGTTTCCATCATATTATATTCATATTTCCAAATGTACCTTGTTTTCCAATCATCTATTTCACACTTGTCTATTGAACTTTAGGTTGACCTCTATCTATTTAGTTATTCATTCATATATCTAATCAGTTGTGACTCATAATTCTGCACACCAACATTAATACAGCACTTTAGTATTTCTAATCATTGTCAAACTTTAGCACAAACACGAAAGTGAGAAGTTGTGACCAGTGAGATCCATCCAGTCGAGTGTGAGGATGGATGTCTCACAGATGACATTGGTTGGGGTCGCGCTAAATCACGAATAGATAGAAACTAGAATTCATGGGCTGGCCATTGAGGAGTGTGGTCCCAGTGGCTGAATGCTATACGAGCCAGCTTGCCTTGTAACCTGGTGATTCTGGGTTCGAACCCTGGCGGTGAGTGCGTACTGCCGATGATTCCCAAACTAAGGTGACGAAACAGCTGTCCAGTACTGCCTGGTTTTCAGTGGTGCTCTAACTGGTCTCACTTTGTGATTAACTCGTTAAATACAAAACTAATCCTTACAAATCAACTATAGAAAACTGTTTGTTATTTTCTGTTGTAATTCGTATTTACATACATGATTGTACAGTTAACTAAAATGAAATCATCGAATCCTTTGCTTTTATCTCATTGAGGATTATTAATTTAATATAAATAATTGGACAGTTATTCAGATTTTGAGTACTTTTGGGGTTGTTATATAATTCCTAAGTAGATTTTCTCACGAACCAACATCAGTTGGATAGATCATTGAAAATCTAGAAGTACTGGACGTTTGTTTCGTTCCAATTTGGGATTATTCACTAATGAGCACTCAGAAGCCATCATGGAATAGTTTACTGACCTTATAACTTGAAGATTCTGGGATCGATTCTTCGTAGGGTTATTGGTATTCAATGGTAAAGAATACAAGATTGAATCAAAACAGATGGCCGATGCTTATTTGTTTTTATTGATTCTGTAACTAGTGTTAGTTTTATGAAACATCTACTTGGAAATTATTCAATCGTCGAATTCCCGGTTTGCTGAAAATCGCGCTAACATCTTCCTAAGATTATTACTATTATTATTCTCTTGGGTTCCGAGTGGGACATAAGACTTCGACGAAACACCTCCACTTCATCATGTTCTCTGCACTCCACTTCAAATGGCTCCACAACTTACCGTGCTCTCCCATCTTCTTGTTGCACAATCTCCGCCATGTCACTTTCGAACACACCTTCAACTTATCATTCCACATTCGACTCCCACGGGAGGCTTGTGCCTGATGTGCGGTGTCACCTAACGGTCTTCTCAACGTGTGTCTGGTTCACCTTCATTCTCTTCATTCTATTTGTCGAGCCTGGCAGAGTTTCTTATTGCTAATCCCTTCTCGCTGGCCATCTGATCTTCAGTATGGTGCCAGTAATATGGCCAGCTATTGACGAAAGTCTTAAGTGGTCTGTTCGAAATGTTATTCGTGACACGCCTGTCAAATTTTTGACCCATATAGAATAAATCACTGATTGAACGTTGGTTTTGAAAATCCGGATTTTGTCGTTTATGCTTTGGTGGAGTGTAGAAGATTTCCGCGGTGATTTCAGAGTGACCATGGGATCACAAAATTCAATGACTGATCATCATACACCTATGAGATATACACAAAATTATCAGAAATCAAAACCGAACCTCTGGAGTCAAAGTTTCTCAGTGAATGATTCATGCAAAAAAGGTATTCTGAAGTCAAACGGATACCTAATTCTCTACTGAATATGTCAATAAATTCATACTGCGAAATATTATTATTTTTTATTATTGTTCCCTTGGGTTCTTAGTGGAACATAGGGCTCCAACTGCACGTCTCCATTTGCTTCTGTCTTCTGCTGTACTTTTCACTTGCATCCATGTTAGTCCATACTGTTTCAACTCCTCTTCACACGATCTCCTCCATGTCACACTTGGACGTCCCACTCGAGGGCCTGACGCGCGATGTCACCCAGCGGCCTCCTCAGCGAGTGTCCAATCCATCTCCACTTTCTCCTGCATATTTGTTGAGCGATTGGTTCTTGTTTTGTTTGTTCCCATAGTTTCTTGTTGGTGATTCTTTCTGGCCATCTGATCTTCAGTAGTATAGAAGGAAGACAGTTGTTGATAAAGATCTGCAACAGGCTGTTGGAAATATTCTTTGTGAGCCGCCACGTTTCTGATCCGTATAGCAAAACTGACTGACTTGACGTTTGTATTGAAAATCCGATTGCGAAATGGGAGTGCTTAATTCAAATCATATGGCTTGAATAATTTAAGACGCATACGATCCAATCGTTGATTTTATCTCTTTTTATTTCTTCACGTTCTCAGTGGAATATAGTGGAGGCTTCAAGCTAGAGACTTGAACCTTCGGTAGCAGTGGTGCCTATTTATTTTTACGAGACTGGGTCGCTAGCCTCACGCCCCTCCCTCAACAACCCCTCTTTACAAGTCTTATTATTATTGGCTTAGTGAGGCGAAGGAGTGCGTCGGTCGCCTGTGATCGAACCCCCGACCGAACCTACTACTGTGCCACCGATGCACAGAGAATCTAATCACACTGCTGGTTTATTATATAATCTAAGGCTTAGCATGTTTTCTTGCTTCTATCCAAACACACACCAAACAAACACACACGTACAAAATATCTGCGAACTTCTTATCTTTGTCTTTGATTAAAATAGAAAGAAATGTAACGGGTGTTTAAGCAATTCATATACTAACCATTTTTCTGCATATATCCATTTCTCTTATAGTCCGTTTTGCGTTTTCTCAGTATATTAGCATTTGGTCAGGACAAACCATGTGACTACTCATAACTAAGTGAAAAGAGAAGAGAATAAGAAAAATTCTTCTCATTGTCATGCCAATAGGTATCATTTCCATTATTGATTGTTCACTGGTGAATTCTCAGTGCCATATCTACTAGTCTTATCTGTTTATTAAGAATACAATATGATAACCACATGGTCATGGTGGATTTAGGTTGATAGAAGAAGAAAAAAACGCGATAGAAGACAATCGTAAGTAATATATGATATGCATCTGTCTACATCGCTTCATCTACATCAATACCCTCTGA
Source organism: Trichobilharzia szidati (assembly GCA_944472155.2). NCBI lineage: Eukaryota > Metazoa > Platyhelminthes > Trematoda > Strigeidida > Schistosomatidae > Trichobilharzia > Trichobilharzia szidati. The sequence goes on along the minus strand of OX235272.1, from coordinate 136,427,031 downwards.
TGAGGTTTTGTCTGTAATCTTGGTGATTCTGAGGCTCTGTCAGAAGTCAAGATAAGCACCAGTCGAAGATGCAGTCAGGTTGTAACGACAGAAGACAAGGGTCAGGCAACACACTGTTTATTGAGAAAATCAACAGATATTTATAGATTTTTATGTACATTATTATTAGCGTTATTGTTTTTGTTAGCAGAGAAGCAACGTCTTCTGATTGGTTGTTTTCCTGCCAAAGGTCATTCTGTTATCTATTTGTGGACGTTTCTTAGACAGTCTGGTGATGTTTCTGCGAATCGTATCTGGCTACGCGAAGTCTGCTGTGATTGGTTGTTGAGTTCCTCAAGGTTGGTCGTGGATCTTGGTTTTTCTCATGACGAAGTTTTGGACGTAAACATTGACGTAAATTGGTGTCTACAATGGTTGGCTTGCAGACACCTCTCACTACAAGATGATGCATCAATCAATCCCCCCCCGCCGAAAATTCAGATGTAAATGATTGCTATACAAAACTCAGGATGTATTAAACATGACTGGAAATCTGTCCACATACTAACCTGCCAATCATGGAAAGTGAAAAGACGCTTTTTGGGATCCAATTCAGATAGCTGAATAGTTTAAATGGGAACGTTTTACTGTCCTCATAGACAATTTATTCAGTGTTGAAATTCAAATCAGAGTAGGCCTTTGGAATTCTCAGCGAATCAATCAATCAATCAGTCTGATTATTTCTGAAACAGTTTCTTATCATAGTGGTATTGATTATTTCATTCATCTGATAGTCGACTTATATATGTCCGAACCAAGTTCACTGTTAACAGTTTGAAAAAATTTGAGCATTGGGTATATGATATTCATTATAATAAAGGTTTTGTTTTGTATTTCCCAATGAATGAAAAACAAATGATATCGTTGTTTTTTATAGATATTTCGCTATTCAATGCTGGTGCTAATAGCTTCATAAAAGTGATATTATTAAACCCGAATTTACAAAATTTCAGCTTGTACATAATAACAAAACATCAAATACTCTGCGAAGCAACCTTGTCAATACAAAAGACCAAATCCCTAAAGATTCTCCATCCAATTGTGTCTATCAAATGAAAGGCTTGGAATGTGATGTGATATACATCGGACAAACATCACCAGTGACAAATCAAAACCAGAATAAATGAACACCGTAGAGTGAGTGTCTGTTTGACCACCGAGAAATCCAGTTAGTGAACTAGAAAAGCTCGTCTACACGCTATAGAATCAGACCACAAGATTGATTTTGACAATATTGAAATCATCATCCAGAAAACGCATTTCAGAAATCACAAATAACGTCTAATATCATCAGAAGCACTTCATATCAAATGGAATCCAAATTGTCTGAGCTGAACAGGAATGATGGACTTAAACAGAACTTGACCTGGTTACAACACCCCCACCGCATGAAATGATAAAATCAACACGAATGTGATAAGCAATTTCATTATGTAAACACTCGCTGCTTTTATAATTTTATACACTTATTAAATCCAAAAATCTACACCCTCCTGGTTTTGTTATCTTTACCAATAGGTCAACTTGACAACAACGCAAAAATGACTTCATTCTGATGAACTCTGATTAAGCTGTTAAATAATGCAAGCTGAGTGGATTTTGTAAATTCTGGTTTAATAATACTTTGATAAAGCTATTAGCAGCAGCATTAATGAATAGCGAAACGTCAATAAAATCAACAACATCGTTCTGTTTTTCATTCATTGGGAAATACAAAAGAAGCCTTTATTATAATGATAGTCGACTTTCTGGAAATCCACTTGCATCACTAAGGTGTGTTGTCTCGAAACGGCGATAATCGTTCTTCAGTGTTTAGTCTACCACATTACGGATCATCATTGAACAAAGCTTGGAATGGCAGTCACCGCTCTATCTCAACTACATCGACTTTGTTGGCCTTCGACAGCGTCGATCGAGAGGTGCTTTGGCAACTACTTTGCCGACAATTATGCATCTCATCCAACAGCTGTACGACAATGCTGCATGCCAAGTAAGCCACAACGGGAAATTCATGGAATACTTCGAAGCAAAGAAGGGAGGAAGACAAGCTGGCTGCCTACTATCGCCAATGATTTTCCTGATTGCAGTAGACTGGATAATGCGACAAACAGCGGGCAACGAGGGAATAGGCATAAAATGGACTCACACAAAACTTGGAGGATCTGGACTTCGCCGATGATATATGTCTGATTTCCCACAAACTGGAAGATATGCAAGCGAAAAGCAACAAGTTGGCAGAAGAAGCATCAAAGATAGGAATTGCTTCAGGTGAACATAGATAAAACAGAGGTGATGAAAATTCCTGGGCAACACCACCAACAGCAGCAACAACAACAGACAACAATAAGCATAAATGGGAGGAACCTGAAAGAAACAACCTCCTTTACCTACCTGGGAAGCATCGTTTCAACTACAGGCGGAAATGACGAGGATATCAAAGCAAGGATCGGGAAAGCAAGACAAGCTTTCACTACTCTCAAGTCTGTGTGGAGGTCAATAGCACTCAGCATCAAAAATAAGATCCGGATTTTCAACTCCAATGTGAAGTCAGTGCTTCATACTATACGGATCAGAGACTTGCACTGCGCGTCATAAAGATCATCTCAAGCAAACTACAGACCTTCATTAACAACTGTCTTCGCTCAATACTCAAGATCAGATGGCTGGCCAGAAAAGATCAGCAACAGGGATCTCTGGCAATGAGCGAACCAACCCAGCAGGAACCGATTGTGAAACAAATAGGCAGAAAGAAATGGAGATGGATTGGCCATACTCTTAGGAAACCATCAAGTGACATCACTAGACAAGCCATTGCTCGAGTGGAACCCGGAAAGGAAGCGGCGAGTTGGTCGTCAGTGCAAGGGTGACTTGGAGGAGGTCATGTGAAGAGGAGATGAAAACGTGTGGGCGGACATGGAGCCAGGTGAAAACCCTAGCAATCGAAAAGCACTACTGAAGCCCTATGTTCCTCTAGGAATTAAAGGAAACAATAATAATAATAATGTTTGGTTAACAGACACTATTTACCCGTTTGATATAGAAGAGCTGAGTAGTTACGGTGGCTGACTACTATATTAATTCAGCAGAGTTTTCCGAAGTCTGTGATTTTTCTAGTCCTTGAGCGCAACCAGTAAGTTTTAAACCTTTCAACAACCCTAAATTCTAAGAGAAGAAATATAGAGTATCTGCATTCATTAGAAGATCGTGTTAGTATCCCTGGAGTACAATTTACTCATGTTCTGGCTTCATATTCAGCCTTCCATACTGCTGGGTAGTATTCTCCTGAATCTATTCCACATATATGTGTACATATATTTCTACATATAGCTACATGTGGCTATCATACTTTTCCCTAGGTAATATGTCTGATAAATACATAGTAGTAGTATAAAATGATATCGTCATTCTATTTCACGGGTCCTAACCAGCTGCACATCCCTACCTGAAATTACAATCGTCATATAGATGATAATAACATACTTTAATGTTTACATGGTAGTAGAGAAGAAATACTATAAAATTGACACATCCAAAATGTAAGCATTACAATTTTTTAATGTAGAAAAAATCCCAATTTATAAATTTAGAAAACAGAAAGACTGAGCGAAGAAATATTCACTTTTTTCAATTAGATCCTCATCTCACTCTGGCTCGACTCTAATATATATCCATAGCATATTTATTACAGTACACAACAGTTTACCAATCAAGTGGCACTGATATGTTTGTTAACAATAATTAGTCAGTGTCAACATGTCATTGGGGTGATAATTAACGAAGAAAATTAATACACACAATTAAACGGTAGAAATGGTTGCAACACATATTTTTGATTGAACACTAGTCAGTAACTAGTGTAATGTGTCTAGTCCTATCTTCGGTGCAGACTGAATTCTATCAGTCATGTTTGTAATGTGGCCACCATGCTAGGTGGCTCGCCATTACGGTGCACTGTGAATTATTGGTATTAGATGGTTGGAGGCTCACTATCCACAAGGTGTGCTAAAATAGGGCTACGGATAGATCTTGTTTATTCCTTGCCTAACCATGCTCGATGATGTTCGGAAATACGATGACGAACCAGCCTAATTGTACGCCCGATGACGCTGGCTCCGCAGCTGCAATCAAACACATAGAGAAGGCAAATTCAAGTAGTTTATCCTTATTTGTCGAGCGTAGAATAGGAGTCGTTGTGAATAGACAATGTACCTCTCTCTGCTGCATAATAAGATCTTTTAACTGCATTCTTCAGGCTCTGTCATATTATCTCGCTGACGTTGTCACCGGGGGAACTGCAGTTTTATGAACAGTGGTTTTTCTTGGGAACTGTTACCATACTGACTCTCTTAGGTCCTGAATCCATAGTTTTCTCAATGAACTTATCAGGATAACCGTTTTTTTACTAATTAATTCTCTAATAATCTTAAGCTCCTGATTGAGGTAGTCACCTAAACAGATTAGCCTAGCTCTATGAACCACACACTTTGCCAGGTTATGTTTTTATTTCAAACGCACAAAACTCGAAAAATGAGTGTATTGACCCGTTCTCTTTCAATTCACGTACATTACAACATTCTAACAAGTTACTTATTTTGACTATAAAAACACTCGTCTTATTTCCCATCTGATTGTACTTGATTGGTAACACTCGTATTATTATTTCTGAATGTACATTATCACATATTGGTTTTTATTCAATCAAATGTCTAATCATCAATTTCACTCATGTATATAAATGAAGCCAGAAAGGTGTGTGAGTGAGTGACTTGATATGATTATGAGAAGTAATAATTTGTGAGTTTTCATTATCAATTTATACGCTTTCGAAGTAGAAAAGATGGGGGAGGGGTAACATAGAGAACAAAAAATTAACAAGTCTGGTTTGAATCGTTTGATTGAGATCACGAAAGATTCAAACCAGACTTATGCATACAGAAAGAGAGTATGATTAATCTCTCACTCTCTTGGCAACTGAATTTTGATCTTGATTACATTTATAATTAGTCATCTAATTCAGTGATCTCAACTCACTGAACAAATCTCAATCTTATAAACTGTAACCGCTTTTGTTTTTATTGATTTGCTATGTAAACCTACAAGCTAACACTGTTTGTCGATTACTTTTTCTGTTTTCTGTCTTACCCCTCCCCCGACTATTTTCTACTTTGAAAGTGTATAAATTGACGATGAAAACTTAAACTAAACGAAATTGTAATGCTTATATTTTGCTTACATGCGTCAATTTCATAGTATTTCATCTCTACTACCACTTAAACTACCTGGGAAGCATCGTTTCAACTACAGACGGAACTGACGAAGATACCAAAGCAAGAATCGGAAAAGCAAAACAAGCTTTCACTACTCTCAAGTCTGTGTGGAGGTCAACAGCACTCAGCATCAAAAATAAGATCCGGATTTTCAACTCCAATGTGAAGTCAGTCAGTGCTACTATACCGATCAGAGACTTGCACTGCGCGTCATAAAGAGCATCTCAAACAAACTACAGACCTTCATTAACAGTTGTCTTCGCTCAATACTCAAGATCAGATGGCCAGAAAAGATCACCAACAGGGATCTCTGGCAATGAGCGAACCAACAAAGCAGGAACCGATTGTGAAACAAATAAGCAAGAATAGATGGAGATGGATTGGCCATGCTCTGAGGAAACCATCAAGTGACATCACTAGACAAGCCATTGCTCGAGTGGAACCTGAAATGGAAGGGGCGATTTGGTCGTCAGTGCAAGTCCAAGGGTGACTTGGAGGAGGTCATGTGAAGAGGAGATGAAAACGTGTGGGCAGACTTGGAGCCAGGTGAAGACTCTAGCAGAGAACCGAAGGCAATGGAGACGCACGGCTGAAGCCCTATGTTCCTCTAGGAATTAAAGGAGACAATAATAATAATACCACTTAAACATTAAAGTATATTGTTATTATCAGTCTATATAACCATTGTTATTTCAGGTAGGGGTGTACATCTGATGAGAACCTGTGAAAAAGAATGATGATATTACATATTATACTGCGAATTTCGTCTTCCTTTCTTTATCGAAATTTATCAAGGGAACTAAATGTATGAAATACGTAGTAATCCTCCAACATTAAATACTCTGAATGACCTTCTTCCACAATTCAAAAAAACCATGAATACCATTTCAGTAGAAGCGGAGAAGTCTATCCTTGTGATATTGAAGGCTGGCAACCTTATATTATTCCATATCTCTGTATACACACCATAATTCCAGCTCTACTAATTGATCAAGTTTACTCAACCGTATGCAGAACACACTCACCACACTATCTGCACTTTAATTATTACGATTATTATTGTTATTCATTATAAATCATAATCAGATTTAAGTTTTAAAAAATACCATTAGAATATTTTGCTTCATTTGTTGATAGAAATTCGTTGGGATTATTTTTTCGTAAACTGCAATATTTTGTTAATTTACACAAAACATTTTACAACAAAATTTTGTATCTACTCATACTTTGTTAGTAGTATATATGGTTTTAATTAAAACTTGTAAGTTAATAATAGTTATGATGGTATGATATTAATAAATGTCACATAGCTATGTGAAGTACATTGTTAAAATATAATAATAACAATAATAATGTCATAGTTTATATATACTCGGGTTATGAGTTCATGAAGTGATATTTTTCTGTAATTTTTATTTCATTGGTATGGTTACTGATTTACAAGAACTTTTGAGTCACAACTTTCTTGAATATTCTGTAAACATATGTTGTCCAACTATATTGAGCATCACGGATGGATTAACTCTCTACAAAAAGATTGAAAAACAAAATAAACTCTACTGAGTAAACTCAGTTAATTAGGGAATAGTTGAAAACTGGGCCATCCAACAGCTGTATGACAATGCTGTATGCCAAGTAATCCACAACGGGAAACTTACGGAATCCTTCGAAGTGAGGACAGGAGTGAGACAAGGCTGCCTACTGTCTCTAATGATTTTCCTGATTGCGGTAGACTGGTTAATGCGACAGACAGACAGTGGGCAGCGAGGAGGCAGGCATAAAATGGATCCACACAAAACACTGGGAGGATCTGGACTCCGACGATGATGTATATCTGATTTCCCACAAACTAGAAGATATGCAAGTGAAAAGCAACAAGTTGGCAGAAGAAGCATCAAAAATAGGCCTTCAGATAAGCATAGAGAAGACAGCGGTGGTGAAGATTCTTGGGGAACAGCGACAGCAACTACTACTACAACAGACAACAATCAGCATAAATGGGAGGAATCTGAAACAAGCAACCTCCTTTGCCTACCTACCCACCTGCCTGGTAAGCATCGTTTCAACAACATGCAGACAGAATTGATGAGGATATCAAAACAGTGAGGATCGGGAAAGCAAGGCAAGCTTTCATTTCTCTCAAGTCTGCGTGGAGGACAAGAAAACTCAGCATGAAAAATAAGATCTGGATTTTGAACTCCACTGTGAAGTAACTGCTACTCGCTATACGGATCAGAGACTTTGAGCATCACGAAGGGTACTTCAAACAAACAACAGACCTTCATCAACAGCTGTACTCGCTCAATACCTCTCAAGATCAGATGGCCGGTCAGAAAAGATCAGCAACAGGGATCTCTGGCAATGAATGAACCAGCCAAGCGAGAACCAACAGTGCAACAAATATGAAGGAAGAAATCGAAGTGGATTGGTGGCCACACTCTGAGAAAACAAACCATCAAGTGAGTGACATCACACGGCAGGCCGTCGCTCGAGTGGAACCGAAATAGTAAGTGGCGAGTTTGTCAGTGGTCAGTGCGACGGTGACATGGAGGAGGAGGTCATGTGAAGAGGAGATGAAAGCATTTGAGCAGACTTGTAGCCAGGTAGTGAAAACGTTGTTGGTGGAGAACCGAACGCAATGGAGACAAGCATGGCTGAAGCCCTATGTTCCTCTAGGAACTAAAGGAAACAATAATAATAATAATAGTTATATTCATCCACGTGAGCTGTCAGTCGTCTTCAACATGTTTAAACCTTCACGCATCTTCTACAAAAACTTACATTTGAAAGTGTTGTCTCTCTTGCAGAAAAAGCTTTCATATTTACGCCTTTTTTATCTACCAACTTTGTTTTAACATCAGGTCTACTTTCGATTTGTTTAGCACAGATTTTTAATTCATTCAAGTTGTTATTCAGTATGGATAACTTTGATTCATGACAATTTATTGATTTCTCGTTTACTTTTCTTCTTCTTGGCTGAACAAGTACCCGATCAATTGGACAGATAGATGATCTTCATTGAATAAATTGGGAGAAAGATAAAAGTCAGATTATTGATTAAATTGGATCGAAAATTTTCATTTTCAAAACTGTATCTACATACAACTAGCATTGTAAACTGAAATGTATACTTTGAGGTTTAGGTATAGGATATGTGACACGATATATACTACTGAATGAAATAAGTAATTGCTGATCATTCGCGTCAATTACCAATACCCCTTAGCTAGAATGAGATAACTTAAACACGGCAAACATTGTGGCAAGAGGTAACCACCAGTGTCACGTGTCGATACCTTAGTTTTTGTGTTGACTGAAATCCACCCGTATACTTGCAATGAGGCCAACAACTTAGGAGGTTCACCGAAGCGATGTACTTTCTTAAATAGATGGTAGGTAATTGAAGCCAAATTTGAGTGATACTCGTTAGCACCTTGATATGATAATGAGCGGCAATAAATTGTGCTCGAAAAGTGGTCATCAGTTAATAATACTGTATAACACTGTGAGACTTTATCAAAATAAATTTTACCCATAATGCAATTATACTTCACCGCAATGAACAAGTTTTATTCTTATATCAATCAGCGAAGGCAGCTGTTGATGAAAGTCTGCAACACGTTTAAAACCCTTTTCGTGACACGCCAAGTTTCTGACCTGTATAGAAGAACCGACTTCACAATAGTGTTGAAAATAAGAATCTTCTTCCTTGTGCTGAGTGCAGAAGATTTCCAAACTGGTTTCAGATTGATGAAGGCGTATCTTGCCTTTCAAATTCTGGCTGACTTTGACATCTTCTTCCGTTCTACCAGTAGTTGAAACGCTGCTTCCCAGATAAGTGAAGAGGGTAACTTTTGTCGAATCTCTCCCGTTGATGACGATTGACACAAGCAGCTGTTGTTGCTGTTTGTTGACTGGTTATCTTCATCACCTCCGTCTCTTATCTGTTCACTTGGAGTCCTGTCCCCGCTGCCTCTTCAGCCAGTTTGTTGGTTTTCGCCTGCCTGTAAGTCTTCGAGTTTATGTGACATCAGACATATATCATCTGCAAAATTCAGATCTTCTAGAGTCTTCTCGTCGGTGGTCAAGCGTATTCCGGACTCCTCACCACCAACAGTCTCACGCGTAATCCACCCCACCACACTTATGAATATCATCGATGATAATAGGCAGGCAGCCAGCCAGCCAGCCTTGTCTTTCTCCTGTATTCACTTCCAACGCCTCGCTGAGTTTTCCGTTGGGAATCACTTGACACTTGACATCGTTGTATAGCTGTTGAATAAGGTTGACAACGACTTGAGGTACGTCGTAGTGTTGAAGAAGTTTCTACCTCAGTCTTGTTCTATCTTCTGACCTTACTTGGACATCTCATATCCTAACGATTTCTAAGAAAGTGTTCTGTCTAACCTACTACATTAAGAAACTTAGACAATCTGGAATCACCTAACCTCTACTTTCACAATTTGTCAACTCTTGTATCTTACCTATTCTAATTTACTGCTCCCCGTTAGTCTTTCTTGGGCTACTGAAAAAGGACTACACCATCCTGAGAAGGATGTTGAAGGTAGTTAGTAGGACTAGTGGTGTGAAACGCAGTCAGCTCGTCACTACATTACTAGAAAGGCATCTGAATATATGTGAAAAATGGTCTAAAACCATACTCTCCGACCCCTGACAACCCCTCTATTCCCAACTCTCGCTTTGTATCTCATCAAGTAGAACCAGAAATCAGTATAAAATAATTTATGCTCGTACAACCAAGTACAGGAACTCAACGATACCATACTTGGTCCGTGTTCTAAGTGACAAAGACAATGTTAAGCGCGAAACCTATGACTTGCTTTGTTGTTAATAACATAATTTTAGGCTCTTTTATTTCTCTCTTATTTTGTATTCTATAGTGAACTCCTTCTTAAACATACTTAGCTACCTAAATTATTAACATTGCTTACTTTTTTGTATTTTACTGTATTCCTTCTTTTGTGCATCTACTGGTTTCGACTATATTAGCACTATGAGTATTACAAAATTGTCCTGTCATTAACCATCATGTAATTATTAGTTTTTGTGGTAATATTAACTGACAATCATTGGTTGTGAACGCCATTGTCACCACCTTAAAATTTTGCATTATGCAGGATTACTCGCACTACCACTACAAACACTGCATTAGACCTGACAATAAAAAACAACCCTGAAATGTTATTTCATGATTGTTTAGAGTTGTTTCAACCAAATTAACTGATCATCTTGACGATAAACATTCTTAAATATCATTTCATAACTTCTTGTATGACTATAGCTTTACTGTCACCATGCATAATCATATCATAGCTTCCACTACCCAATACTGAGATATTATTTTATGTTGTTTATTTTCCTTCCTACTTCTTGGTATTTTTTCGCATTTTTTAAATTATTGTGTTTTTTTTGTTGTTATCTTTATATTTATTTTTGAAATACTCCTTTTAAACGTTGGATAAAATTAGATGCAAATATTGTAGATATGTGCTGAAAATTCCACACTGTACCACTAGTACTGTTTCTGGAATAGAGCAAATTATTATTATTCTAAATTACTTCACTGTCAATGATATCTGTCGAACACCTTTTCGAAGTCGATGAAGTTGAGGTAAAGTTTTAACTGCCCTTCTATGCTTTGTTGTGTGATGACGATGTGTAGAGTTGCAATTTGATCAGCACATGATTTGCCTTTCCTGAATCCAGCTTGTTCCGGTGGGTAGCGGAGTTTTGTATCCAGTGCATCCTTTATTCCCTATAGGATGATGCGACTTAACCTCACCTAATTTACCAGCTCTCTAGCTGGTTCCAAGCCCGAGTAAAGAGGGAGGGTCGGGCGTGGGGGGTTACCAACCCCACACCACTAAACCTTTCAAATCTCCAGAGAAACTTCAACACACGGAAAATATATTAAAAATACAAACTCGTTATATACCCCAAATTTCAATTCATCTTATATTGACTGTATTTAACAGAACATGCAGGCTGGAGCTCGCTTGAATCAGATTCGATAGTTTAAGCCATCAGCTAATGAGGCAGATGACCTTGTCATAATTTCATTGGACATCACTTGATGCCCAATCTTACATAGGCAATCAAACTAGTTATCGTTGTATTATTCTCCAAAAAGGTAGTTGTTATTCTCACTAGCACACACCAGTCTAGTCTTCTGATGTCTTCGTGGGTCACTTAGAGCAGAAGGTATTTGAGAAAGAACACTCATATTTGGTCTAAATTCAATTCACTTACCGTATTCAGCATTGAACCCGAATCTATGTATTATAATACGCAATTGCAAAACATTCGCTGACGTATTACCAGCCAGTGTCATAAGGGAAAGACTAACCTTCGTACTATGAGTGGCTAGTCTGAAGATTAAACTTAACTATTGTTACATTCGAAGACAAAACATTCTCACTGACGAATTACTATGGAATGGAATTAAATTGTTCACTCGAGTTCCAGTTATTTGTAAGGAAATTTATAGTTCACTATTCATAAATATAAGAATAGAACTTTGGTCCTATGACAGAGTTTAGTTGCATCTCAGACAAGACTACTTGATGTGAAAGCAGCTATTTGTTATTCTATTAGTCCTTCTTCATATCCATAGCGGAATACATGAACTCAGTGGCACGTTTCCATTATGCTTAGTTCTCTTTCTTCCCTTTCTGCATGTCATACTAGATTACCCAGCTGGTTGCTTTCCAACAGGGTTCTACTCGAGGGAGCAACGTGTGATATCACTTAGAATCAACCTATCAAAAATAGAACAACAACTACTACAAAAAGGATTAAACTACAACACTGAAGACGCTTCAAAAACTGATTTCTTCACTGGCCTTGAATCATTACTCAAATCATCAAACTTGAACGAGGAAACACAGGAAGAGATACGCCAAACAATCTTACCGATGGTCAAACAGAAAACAACAACACACACAACTCAACTCTCAAGAGCTAAAAGCCCTCAAAAAGCTGGAAAAATAGGAAGGAAATCGTCATTCTACCAGCTGATAGAGGAAGAACAACAGTAGTCATGGACAGAGAAGAATACACCAAGAAAGCTGAAGAACTACTCAAAGATGAAGATGTATATCAACACCTCAAAACTTATCCCATACAAATATTAGACAACTGCATCCAAAGAACTTTAAACAGGCTCACCGAAACAGGTTAGATCACAAAACAAGACCAATGGCGAATGAAATCCATTGGATCAGTTCTACCCTGATTCTACGGCAGATCTAAAATACACAAACCAAATATCCCGTTGCGAACAATCGTATCACTCTCGGGAAGCCCAACATACAATTTATCCAAAGAATTACACAGAAAATTGAAACACCTAACAGAATCTTGTTAACACCCCATCAATTCCGCTATCCAATTTAAATATAAAACCAGAGGCATTCAAATTCATGACCAAGAAATAACGATATCCATCGACGTCACAGCATTATATACCTCAATTGAACAGAAACTAGCAAATATTCAGCAACGATGAACACCTTCCACAACAATCAAAAATGCAACACACAAGTTGGTTGGAATGCATAAACCTATGCCTAACAACGTACTTCCAATTCAACGGCCAAATATATGGACAAGTCAAAGGAACACCCATGGGATCACCAGTATCAGGTTTGACTGCAGAAGTAGTGATGCCAAAGCTTGAAAATATAACCCTGCCAAAGATCAAACTCAAAATTTGGATACGCTACGTAGGTGACACATTTGTAATAAGCAAAAAGAAACGAGTTGGATAAAACTAACAACTTAATAAACAACGTCTCTAACGACATCAAATTCATAAGAGAAGAGGAATCCAAGAACAAAATCTTATTTTTGAACGTCTCAAGCGAATTAGAAACTCAGGTTAACAAAAAATCAACTCACACAGACCAAATACTGAATTACAACAACAACAATCCAATAACGCACAAAAGGAATTGTCTACAAACATTATTGAAGGGGTACAGTCAGGACTCATTGCAGTACTTTAACCTACCTGAAGAAAAATTGAAGAAAGATATCTCATGAACGTCTTCGAAAAGAATGGATATCCATGGAATTTCGTCAAAAGACATATACCCCCAAGCCAACCTACCAAACGGAAGGTCCCCAAAGAAAATCGTCTTACCATACATAAAGGACATCTCAGAAATCAATGCGAGACTCTTCAAACCCTTAGGAATTGAAGTCACAGGCAAACCAACAAAATCACTTCACTCAGCCAGCCAGCCCTGTGTCAACCAAAAGACTCAACAACGAAGGAAGATAAAACCAACATCATCTACAAAATAAATTGTTACAACTGCGAAAAACAATACATTGGTCAACGTGGACGCCCCCTTCGTTTTCATATCTATGATCATAAACTAGTCGTCAGAAGACATGACATTCACTCCCTCATATCACTCGCCGCATACAGACAACCACGGACATCAACGTGACTGGGACAACCAACGTTCAAATATAAGACAGAGGAAACACCAAGAATGCTAACCAGAGAATTTTTAGAAGCCCACCTGGTATTCCAGTGAATCGTCGATAAACAGACACATCGAGATAGACAAAATTTAACAATGGATAAGAAGGAAATCTCACACACAGAGGGTGAAAGTTCAAGTAAAGGAAACAATCAACACCAATACAAATAGCCTAGAGGGTATGAAAACACAAAAAGGGTCATTCACGTTGGACGTCGACAGGAGAGATGACTAATAAACTCGTGGAGAAATCTTAAATCTCATTTCAACAAATTGAAGTATGCACTGAAGTGAGGATGTTGCCTAGTATGTAGGGCGATGAAAGCTTCGCAAATTAGCTATCCAGCTAATAGGACACAACTACATTAAAAAGAGTTTTCTAAACTCTGTAATTTGTATTTGTGTGTTTCGCGGCTTGGGTGCGCTCAGCAAGCAACTATGTGGTGATAATAATTTGTGAATAACCAACTGCTCAACTTTTATGTGGCCTTCGTCATCAATTGGCTGGAGGAGAAGGGGTGACACAGACACTGGTACCCAACTAGCACTAGATATCTGTTTCAGCCTAGTTTAAGGCTATCCAGAAATTCTCAGCCAATTTCGAACCAAACAGCACTTTTCAGTGGCCTCTGAGTCTTTTGACACCTCTGTAACTAATGTCGGTTCTTAACCCTCTACAGACTTAAAATTTGAGACTTTTTCGCGTTTCCTCCCTTTATACAAATCAATATCAACTCACTTATGTAGTAACCATGGATCTATACACGCTGAATGAAAAATATGCTGACAGGCTGGAAGTCGTCTGACTCGATCATTCACTTGAAATGCCATTAAACAAATCAAGCATTGACGTCCTGGTGATAATAATCCTGTAGAATATTTGTTTCCTGATCTTCCAATAAGTAATTCAGAATAGATTGATGACTTTCTTCTTGGACTTTTAACTTTATTTTCGCCTTCTGTTTCAATTTCTCCTTCAGACTTTTTTCTTATTTTTATATCGCCTCGATCTCTAGGAATTCGAATAGTCCACTGATGGATTTGTGCCAGTTCAGCTAACTGTAAAGGTTCAATACCTTCTTGGAATAAGGATTGATTGGAAAGTTCCCTTTGATCATGAGAACTGTTAAACACGATGGAAAATAACCTTAGATTAGATACTTTCTTAGACATTTACAAAAGAGATATAACATTAAGAAAAGAGATGAATATCTGTAATGGGATAAAGCCTTCAGAGCGCACATAATTAACTCAGTAGTAAATTTGTTGGATGGTAACTTGCAGTGGAATCCAGGATAACGCGCATTTCGTCGTGTTCGGGACTCATCACATCGATGTGCCTGCATTCCCCAGTGAGTGATGATGTTCCCACCGATGCTCAGATCCAATGCCCATAGTTTCAAATGCCAAAGCGTTATACACTAGACCACTTGGGCCACGACAGCCACCTTCTGTGCGACGGATCATATTAATTATTTAATTGCATTTTAGATTTTCCCGTCGATTGATTGGACTGAAGTGCTCGGTTTCAGTTTGACATGTCGGCTTCTTGTGCAGAGGTGGCCCTCGTGTCCCAAGTGGTCTAGTGGATAACGCCTTGGCATTTGAAACTATGGGCACTGTGTTCGAGCCTCGGTGAGGACATCATCATTGACTCACTGGGTAATACAGGTACAACCAGCCACCAACGAGTCTTAGATAGGACGAAATGCGCGTAATCCTGGATTCCACTGCTAGTCACCATCCACCAATTAAATTCGAATTACATGCCCAGTAATCGTCGAAGCATCTGCTGCACAAGAAGCAGACATGTCAACCTGAGACCGAGCACTTCAGTTCAATCAATCGGCGGGAGAATCTAAAATTCAATGAAATAAAGCTTAATATTCAAAGAAACGGACACATTTAGAGTTAACGAAATCTATTAGGTTATAGACACTTTCGAATTAGTTCATTTAGTTTTGAAAGATACTTTCTTTGAGAAGTCGTCACTTCTTCATATTCACTGAGAGATCCAGCTCTCACATACATACCACTAGTTGGGGAGATAAATTCGGATGAATTGGATGGTTTCGGTGTTATTGTGTTCTCTGAGCTTCACGGTCTAATGGTGAAGCTTTCATTCATTCTCCCTGTGGCCAACAATTGTCAGAGTGCTTTGGAAATTCTTTGTGAATGAAATGTTTACCTTTTCTGGTAATCATTATCATTTCATCAACTATAATCACACGACTTTGTCACTTGAGTTTTATAGTTTTCTTTGTTCTCTCCTATTTGTCGTATGGGTAGTAGAATTTTCCAAATATCGGGGACAGGTGATGAATCATTCCTATTACATGTACTTGTAGTTGATTCGATAAACAAAGCTTCTGTTGTCAATCTCTCCCTATACCCTGTGACATTAGATTTTAAAACTGTCATCCTATCCCATCCAGCCTATTTGTATGGTTGTGTGTAATTGCATATGGTGTAGTGCTATAGCCGAACTATTCTCCAGTTTTCTTATCTTATTTGGGTCAACCAATCTACATATTGCTAGGTTTTTACGTTCTGCTAGTCTGACTGTCCCTATTCTACTACTTTGACCTATGTATATTTGACCTGACAATCATTTCAGGCAGGGTATTAGATAAACTGAATTGTTTTGTTTTAAAGGATTGATCGTTTAACCGACAAAGCATGTTTCTAATTGAGTTTGTGTACAGTTTGAATGCCAGCCACTTTTATTCTTGCCTTGTTAAGAATTCTGCGTAAGTTGGTTTCCGAGGTTCCTTCCTTGTATGGAATTACTACTGATGATTTAGATTCCTTATTGTTGGTGTCGTCATTAATATTATTATTATTATTATTATCACTATTATTATTATCATTACTATTGTTATTCTCACTATCGCTACTATCATTATTTATTTTATTTTCACATTTCCTTACTTATTTCCTGACTTATTTATTCGGTTAATATTGATATTGTCGATGTAACAGTTAGACATTACGTAGTGAAAACATAACCTGATCAGCTGTTGGGCTTCATATCATAGATGGTAACAGTTTGGAGGCCGCTGGCTCGAATCCAACTCAATCCTTTCAGTTAAACAATCTTCAAATCAAACTATAAAAAAAGCGATTTAGCGTCACCATCGATAAATAATACCTTGATCGAACATTAGTAACTAGTGTGATGTGTCTAGCCCTTTCTTTGATGTAGACTGGATTCTATCAGTCAAGTTTGTAATGTGTCCAGCATTCTAGGTAGCTCATCAAATCAATGTACACCGTGATGGCGAGCTGCCTAGAATAGTGGCCACATTACAAACTCGACTGATAGAATTCAGTCTGCATCAAAGAAAGGGCTATACACATCATACTAGTTAATAGTGTCCAGTGATAGTATCCTACACGGAATCAATCGCGAGCCCGAACAGTTCAGTGGTAACGTCTCTGACTGCAGGCGGCAATTCGTGACGTGGGTTTGAATCTCAGCAAAAAAATGAGTTCCTTAAAAGTTGCAGATATGCAGCCTTGCTGACTGGTGACTTCCAATAAGCAAGGACGAAACCTAGGTCGAGAAAGGCTTCCTGTGGCCGATTGCCTCCAACCATCTAATATCATAAATGATGCCTTTTGATATGAGCTACATTCAACACTCATCTCATTATAATGAAAACACTGATATTTAATAGGTTAAAACTTCTCAACTTACTATTGGCTGAAATTGTCACAATTTTCTTCCGTTTTATTAGTCAAGCGTACATTGAGATTTTCAATTGCCCCTCGATTACTTGGTACCTCAAGCCATTTACTATTCGGTATCTAATTTGAAGGATTAAAGAATAAGTTGAACGAATTAATTAAGGGTGGTTATGCCACATCAGAACCCTTCATTGGAACATAGAAGCACATCACTGACCATTCAGATTTACAGACTGTCGGTAATATGGTTCAAAATCTTCCCTAGTAACACAGATGCTTTCAGTCGTTGTCACCTCCAAAATCTGTGGTGAGAGCTGTCTGCTGGCCAAAATTGTAGACAACAATTTACGTCAATGTTTACGTCCAAAATCTTTGTCATAAGAAAAACCAAGAACCACGACTAACTTTGAGGAACTCAACAACCAATCACAGAAGACTTAGTGTGGGCGGATAAGATTCGCAAATACATCATCAGACTGTCTAAGAAACGTCCACAAAGAGATAACAGAATAACCTTCAGCAGGAAAACAACCAATCAGAAGACGTTGCTTCTCTGCTAAGAATAACAATATCGCTAATAATAATGTACATAAAAATCTATAAATATCTGTTGATTTTCTCAATAAACGATCTGTTGCCTGACCCTTGTCCCCTGTCGTTACAAATCTATTGTCCTGTCGTTATTCTCCTTTCGATGATTCTTTCCCGACTTATTTCAGTTTATGGCAGAGTTAAACCTTAATAGCCACTAACCACCAATCAGCGAACGACGTCAAATTATCCAATGAGGTTCACGAACGTAGTTCAATGTTATACAGCGTTTGATCCATTTCTAATGCTTGCCCTTACAAGGTTGCGTTTGCAATTCGAGTAGGACAGTGTTTTCCAGTATTGCCTGGATTTAGGGTTGCTCCGGAAGGAGCAAACTTGTTCGTGTGGTGGTGTCCTGACTTTAAAAAGCTAAAGCAGGTCAACTGATGGATTTGTTCATCGTTGTGCTATATGCTTGAAACGTGTTAGCATTATAGAGGGTAAGCTGATAATTTTAATATTTCGTAGGAACTTCTTTTGCAAGGTCACACCTCTCCTTGACGCAAATTTTATATATCTGCAACTACTGGGTATTGAAACAGCCAGGAAGAGCCGCAGCTGCGGAGACGGAGAACAGCCTCGTCTCAACAGTTCAATGGTACCAGCATTGCAGAGATATTGCTTCTTGGAAAATGGAGAAGATCACTTCGTTGTTGGGCGAAGAAGACGTTGTTGTGCATGTGGATGAAACTGTGTTGCTGAAAAAGAAATACAACCGTGGTCACCAGCGAGTGAATTCTATTGAAGGATTTTGGGGCCGGTTGAAAAATCTGATAAGGGCTATAAATGGATCTCAAAAGGATCTCATTTATAGTCATTTAGATGAATATATTTATAGAATGTGGTGTGACTTTTCCATTGACAGTCCGATGCTGAACTGGGAGATGTTTCTCTCCCATGTTTGGGAAAGATACCCCTTGTAACCGTTTTATCCTTCTTTTTATGCATTTTTCTATAAATATACGTTTCCACTTATCATAAATGCCTCTTCCATGTGATTGGTCCGTTCAAAGTCGTTTGCTGATTGGTTGTTACTGGTGTCGAAAGTTTAACTTCGCCCAATGAAAATTCAGATTCATTTCACTTCCTTTACTACCTACTCTCAGTCAAATAACATTTGCACATTAGACAGTTTGAATCGCGAAATTCACCACAGTGTCTTTTGGAAGTTAGCAAATATTCACATTACAATTCGGATAGTTTGAGACGACTTGGCTGTATGATCCGGATCCAGCAGAGTGTACTGCTGATGATCTTAGCTCCAAACTAGTGTGTAATAGCCAAGTGATGTTTGGATTATTTTTGTCTGGTTAAAAAGCTCCAGTGCTTATCATGAGACGATCCGAACTGCTTACACCAATCAGTGGCACATACTTTGTAGTTAGTTGTGTCCTCTGAGGAGCTGGTTGGTTGATGTAACTGCAAAGCTTTCATCGTCCTCTTTCTGGAAGCATCCCCTTTCAGCGCAAGTTTTAACATAAAGTGAACTGATTTATATTTTCCATGACCGATAGAATTGTGTCTTCCGATAGACAACCATCTTCGTGACTGGTAGTCGATTTACTGAAATTTTTAACAGAGAGAGAACACCAAAAATACTGCCAGAGAATTCCTATAAACCTGGTACTCAAGTGAATCAGCCAGCGACTAACAAACATGTTAATATAGACCAAATATACCAACTAATAAAAAGTAAATCATCACATGACAAGAAAGTTCAAATTCCAAGTCAATAAAAAATGATCAGTACAGTTTATAAAAACCAACACATTCTGCTAATAGATATTCAGACTTTAATTCACCTCATCCGTTGTCTGTCTATGAAGGCAGGCTTAGTTAAGTGTCTAACAAACCGAGCAGTAGAACTGAGTAGCACAAGAAAAGACCTAAATGATGAAATGAAACAGATAGAGAAGCGTTGGTATCAGTGGCACAGTGATTAGGACTCTCGCCGACGATGCACATGGTCCGGGGTTCGATTCCCCGCCGATGCACACCTAATATCTATGGTCGGCCTGCAAAATTCGGACTACCGATATCACATGCTGAAAATTTCATACCTGTACCAAAATACTGTGTGGAATCAAGCTTTGATAAAATTAAAAAATTAAAATTAAAAATCCTGTAAAATTCGTTTGGAAGATCAGAAAAGGTCAAAAACAAAGTAAAAATAATTGTGAAACTAGTAATGATAACATAAATAAGACAGAATATAAGGCATCTACAGTTATACCATAAAAGGAGGGAACATGTGAGACCCTCCCTGCGTAGGATTCCTAAAAAGCAGGAATCCCGGTGGTGGCATTTAAACCTACAAACTCACTCAGGCAGGCAGGACAAGCTCTGTAGGCTAAAGGACCCTGTTAATGAACCCAATTAGACAAAATAATATAATTTTGAAAATACCTTGCAATGACTGTGAGTTAAGTCAACTATATAGGTTAAACTAGCAGGTCAGGGGTGGTCACATTGTCAGAACATAAGAATCTAGCTAAGGTAAGAATGGTTGACCCCACGAAGATAAGTAATTTAAAATAGAGCTCGACAATCGCTCTGCATGCATTAGCACACAATAGGGTGGGAGAGGGTTAAAATTCTAAAAAGTAATCTAGGTAGGTGGAGAGAGAGAGGTTGATTACTGAATCTTTGTTCATCGAATCTACACCCAACACATGCAATAGGAATCACTCATCAATCATACCTGAAATATGGAAAATTCTACTACCAATCATCAAGTCAACCGATGAAAACTAATGGAATTCTACAAACGAAGTTAGAAATTTGTGTGAGTAGTGTCTTGATATGATTATGAGGAGTAATAATTTGTGCTCGAAACGTGGTCATCAGTAAATTTTACTGTATAACACTGTGAGACTTTATCAAAATAAATTTTACCCATAATCGAATTATACTCTATCAATGCAGTGCACAAGTTTTATTCGTATATCAAGGGACGACGAAACCTTCAGAATTAAAGCAACCAGCCAGCTTTTCAGAGAACACAACTAATTGCAGATTATCTTCCTGAGCTACAAATATTTTTGCTATTATTTCAATAGAGTAAATACTACCAGGGTAAAGTTGACGCTATGCAACTTCTTCTTATAATAGTAAAAGTAATTAAAATAAAAGAGAAGTACAGTATATAACCAGCTCACCTCTTTATATACATACCGATTATGTTCATTGTGTTTATCAGAACGAAAACAGGCTGCACATAAAAATGGATTTAAACTTCCGCCTTCTGATAACTCATAGCATACTTCACATCGATATAGATTGCCTAATATTGGTGAACGTAGACAAGCTAAACATCGTGTATTCGAATGTTTCACAGGGATTTTGTCAACATTTACTGTATTCTGTTTTTCTGTTGATTGACTTTTGACTATCATAGTACACATATTACTAGTATTAGTAGTATGTGGCAGTTTACTACTGCTTTTATTGTCAGTGCGTAAATTCTCCGTGAATTCACGTATAAGAATGCTAAGCGGTGCAAATTCTTCCCGACACATAGGACATGTTACACTATCCATTATCCCTGTAAAAACAGAAGTAGAACAAGTAGACATCAAGACATTCAGTGATTGAAACATCCGAATAATATAGAAGTTAGAATTTTATGGGTTGGAGATTGAATTGGGTCCCAGTCGCTGAATGGTATACGAGCTTACTTGCCTTGTAATCTGAAGGTCCTGGGTTCGACCCTCTGTGGTGGGTGCGTACTGTCTACGAGTCTTGAACTAGGACAACGGAAGCAGCTGTCCAGTACTCCCTGATTGTTTTCAATGGTTCTCTAACTGATATCAATCCGCGATCAACTCCTAAAAATAAATTTAGTCCTTTTTTATTCCTTGACGTTCCCAGTGGAACATAGGGCTTCAAGCTACAGGCTTGAAGGTTCTGTAGCAGTATTTATTTTTACAGGACGGGGTTGCTAGCCCCATGCCCAACCAGCTTTTTAGTTCTGGCTTAGCGAGGTAAAGGAATGTGGTGGCCGGGGATCGAACCCCGGAACATGTGCATGGTCGGCGAGCGTCCTAACTGCTATGCCACCGAGGCACAATCTAATCCTTACAAACCAACCATTGAATCAATACATATTCACAATTTCTGATTAAATTTAAACATTTCGGGCTACTCGGTTAATGGCGGTTAGCAGCGGATTCCAGGATAGCACATCTCGTCCCGTTTGAGAGGCGTCAACTGAACATACATGAATTTTCAGTGGGCGATAGTGTTCTCAATGAGATCCGATCGAAGCAGCCATTGTTTCAAATGTCAAAGAGTTATTCAACTAGGCCAATTGGTTATGACAGCCACTACTTGTGCAACGAATAACAGTTGTCACTTATTTCCCACTGAAATCAGATGACACTGTGTTAATCCTAATGGCATCCTTGTGGTGTCCATACTAGCAGCTGAACAGTCGATAGAGGCTGAATATATCGGCCCAATAAAAGTCAGTGAATGAGATTTGTATAAATTATAATTTCAACAAATGTTATGTCATTATATAACATAGAATTCTATTCGTTTAGGAACTTTCAATCCAAACTGGAGAAAGTGAATACAAAACGGAAAAAATAAGGGAAATAAGAAAAATCCAGTAGAAACATTTAGCATTACATGTTAATACACTTTTCAGAGGAAATATTGTTGTGGGGAAAAATCAATTTATGGGAGAAGAATTGTAAACAAAACATTGCATGTGTATAACTATTACCATTTGATGTGTAAATGTTATCATCAGGGGTAATTGCATAGTTGTTCTAAGATTCTATCCTAATTTCTGATGGTCAAAGTCAAGACAATCACTAAATTCGTTAGAATCATTAAAGCATAAAGAGTGTTATAAGGCGTCATTTCATGTACATTATATTCTTTATTCATTCCCCGCTTAATATATGGTGTATACAGCTTCAGAGTTAAATGCCTATTCCATTCGGCTGTACAACTGTCTACGAGATTTCTTTTTCTCTACGGGTGATCTTCATTTCATCCACGGATGTCTAATCGGTTATTACATAACCGGGTTTGACTCCATGGTACGATATCTAATGACATTGAGTTTGCTATTTAGATAAATCTGTGATCCCCAAAGGGTTGATTGCTGACGAGATCTCAGCACGGATACAGAACGCTCGTTTCGCATACACCAGTTCACGTCGTCTCTGGCGTAGACGTGATATCCGACTGGTTATCAACAAAAAGGCGGGTGTACTGCTCAGCGGTCCGCTCCGTCCTCCTTTATGACTGTGAAACCTGGCCATTGGGAGTGGAAGAAATGAAAAGACTAGCTGTCTTCGATCATAGATGCCTGCATTGCATCTCCCGTGTGAAGTGGTATAATAGGGTGAGCAATATTGAGGTTAAGAGTCGAGTGCTAGTTAAGGAGGAGAAATCATTCGACGAGACTGTGAAGTTACATCGACTGAGATGGTCAGAACATGTGTTACGCATGGATGCTTAGCCATCGCCTTCCTCGACGAGCAGTGTAAGCTGACTTAGGGTGAGGCTAAAAAAGAGGTAGTGGTGGTCAAACCAAAACATGGCATCAGTCAGTGAAATCCACAACAGTTAGCTTAAACCACGTAGGGAGATGTAGACTTTCTGACTGGTTGGGGTCCTCGGGACGGTAAAAAACCAATTGCTGGAGACAATCGGTGATATGGTTCAAAATCATTCTCAATGGCTGGCGCAGATGCATCCACTTCTTGTGACTTTTAATACCCAATAAAACTGTCTCTATTTTGCATTTCTTCTACTTTCTTCTCTTGCCTTGTGTGCTACATGGAGTGTGGCGACTCGAACTGCCGCATATCGGTGCAAAGTTCTATGTTGAAAACAGACAGACAGACATCTGTGATCTGTGCTGCTCACAGATATGGTTATCAGTAGCAAATAGTGTGACGTCTTTTGTGAAAGAATGTAAGTTTACATTCTACAAGTAAAACAGCTTCATATGACAGACACAAGAAACAACGAAATAAGGAAGACAACCCGTAAATGTCTAAGACAGGAGAACTTGAATATAGAATGCTGATATTTTTGGACAGCTTGTTGTCTGGATGAATAATAAAAGGCTCGCAAGTGAACCACTCACCTTAGAGAACACACCTGCACATGCCAAAAAACATTCGCATGAGCTACAAGTCTTCTGAATTATTTCAGAATGCTGATATAAATATATATGCCTATGCGAAAGACAGGACTCCAGGTGAACATAGACAAGACGGAGTTTATGAAAATAACCAACCAACCAACCAACAACAACAGCAACAACATCCAGCGCCAATCACCATCAACGGGAGGGATTTGAAAGAGGTTACTTCTTCCACTTATCTAGGGAGCATTGTTTCAACTACAGGAGGAACGGAAGAGGATGTCAAATCGAGAATCGGGAAGGCGAGAAACACATTCATCAACCTGAAACCAATCTGGAAATATTCGTCACTCAGCCTGTATCAACAACAAAATTCGGATTTTCAATACAAACGTCAAGTCAATTTTGCTTTACCGATCAGAAACTTGGCGGGTCACAAAGAATATTTCCAACAGGTTGCAGACCTTTATCAACAGCTGTCTTCGCTCCATACTGAAGATTAGATGGCCGGAAAGAATCACCAACAAGAAACTATGGAAACAAACGAAACAAGAACCAATCGCCCAACAAATATGCATGAGAAAGTTGAGATGGATTGGACACTCGTTGAGGAGGCCGCTGGGTGACATCGCGCGTCAGGCCATCGCTCAAGTGGAACTCGAAAGGGAAGCAGCGAGTGGGACGTCAGAGGGTGACATGGAGGAGATCGTGTGAAGAGGAATTGAAACAATATGGATTAACATGAACGCAGGTGAAAAATACAGCAGAAGACAGAAGTAAGTGGAGGCGTGCAGTTGAAGCCCTATATTCCACTAGGAACCCAAAGGAACAATAATAATAATGCCTATGCGAGAAATATACTGGATATAAAACATTTATGTTATGACTGCTTAAAGTAATTTGACCCAGCAGAGACTGTCATGATCTCTACACATCGGACAGCAGATTTTACATAGACGTCATATTCTTTGAGAGCAGCTGTAACTTTTATATTAAAAAGAAAATCCTGACGATTTAGAAATAGGCAATGTTATTTCATTTAAACAAGCCCACCGTACTGTTTGGTTTCTTTGCTCAATATTTTCATCAAACGCTAGTTTTCTGGAATTTGACTGATTTCACTTTTGGTCACAGATCGACTTTACTTAGAGGACCATTAGAAACTGGAGAGTACTAGTCAGCTTTTTCGTCTTCGCCTGGCACCTTTCAGCAGTACGCACGCACAACCCCCTTCTTAAGAATCGAAGCCAGGACCTTTGGTTTACAAGTTGAACTTGTATACCATTCAGCCAATGGAACGGGACCCGTCAGTTCTAACTTCTGCCGATTTGCAATATAACGCAACCACCAGCCAGTATCATTGTTGAGTACCTGTCCTCACGCATAACTTGGGGACCTCGTTGATCATGCCTTCTCACTAGAAATCCAGTCAACTTCACACCTTATTGAGTCATTAGTGAGCTCGTGTTCAAGCTATATCATGAATTGACAAAGGTTAGAATTGTTGAGCTACTGGACTCCATTTCATTAGCTGATTAGTATACAACTTCACCTTGTAATCTGAAAGTCCAAAATTCGGTTCCTGGTGGGATCAAGGGTGCGTACTGCCAAGTGCCAAAAAAGGATGGAAAACCTGATTTTCAATGGTCCTCTAACTGAAATCATTTTGTGATCAAAATTGTCCTTCTTTTTCTTGATGACTTCCATATAAAGGACAGCAGGTCGGAGTGGAAATGAAGGTTTCACATTTTTCTAAACATACTTTGATAACAAGACATAGAAGCCAACAATATTGTTGTTTTCAATTAGATCTTCTTCAGGTTTCACTCTAATTTACATAGATTTATATATAAAAATGTTAACCAATGACGGTGAGTTTGTGGATCAAATAATAATAATGATAATGTGGTAAATGTTTTGAACGTCATTAATAATATTAATATTATGAATAAGAATGTGTACACTTTTGATGTAAACCTGTTATTCACTAATGTGCCTTTGCTCAAAACAGTTGACATTTTGTGTGATTATATTTCCACAAAGAATTTTTTCATCCCGTTCCCTAAATCTTATTTAGGGGATTTATTACTTCTATGTACTAACAATGTTAGGTTTACATTTGAAGGCGATTGTTTCCACCAAGTTGATGGTGTTGTTATGAGAAGTCCGTTTGGGCCCCTTTTAGCAGATATTTATATGTCGTACATTGAGAATTTATTGGAGGATTTAATCGAAAATGTCACACTTTATGGAAGGTATACAGATGATATTCTAATCATCAATGATAAGTCTTGTTCTACCACCTCAATTCGAAATCAAACTAATGAAGTTCAGAATAGCATATCACTTACATCTGTAGAAGAGGAAGATAATTGTTTATCTTTCCTAGACACACCGCTTAGTCGACGCCTTGATGGGTCAATAAAGCGATCTATTTATAGAAAACCTACTTGGACATGACAGTATCTTAATTACCATAGTTTCTGCCCTGTTCAGTACAAAAGAGCCTTAGTAAAGTGCCCCTTCAGTAGAATCCAACGAATATGCACTGAAGACACACTTGATGAAGAAGAAAGAAAGTTGACACAAATTCCGGTTGATAACAATTATCCTAAGAAGTTCATCAGGAGATATAAAGTAGTCAGAACACCAAGACCTACTATACAACTCGCCCCTAAGAAAGACGTTTACATCAAGCTACCCTATATGGGGCATCATAGCAGCTTGATAACTAGACAAAGACAGAACGCTGCTGTCAAAAAGATTTTTTATGCAGCCAATATCATAATAATAGAGAATGTAAAGCCAGTATATCTAAGCTCTTCGAACATGCGAAAAATGACGTCACATCCCACTGTATTTACCAATTTGAATGTACGTGTGGACACACATACATAGGGAGGACTCATCGATCTCTGCAAGTAAGGGCTGGATTCAGAGCATATTCCTTAATGGCTCCAGAAACAAATGGAATCTTCAGAACCCGTTAATGGTGAGAACAGGAGACCTAGCTCTTCTATTGCGAAACATATTATAGAGACAGGACATAAAATTGACGTTAACAGATGTTTTAAACCTATGTATAAAACGTGTTTGGGGCGTATTCTAAAGTTTGTGGAAGCCCTAGCAATTGGAAAGCTTAAGCCACCTTTATGCGTTAAAAAACAATTCGTCATCACATTAAACCTTCCTTGGTAAATTTTGTTTTGATACCATGGCAGATGTACTATTACCTCTGCTATTTGGTTTAGTGGTCTTCATTGTTATTTTGACCTTGAATATGTCCTTTTAACTTGACCTTAGTCTACTTTCTCACGTCTTAACTCTTCACTAATTTCATATTTATACATACCTATGGCAAGTCCGTGCGTGATCAGATTGTTCGAAATGTGTTGCGCAAATACATTACACGATTCATACAAATTACGTCTTCTTATTGCTTTATCTAAATTCACATAGGGAACTAATTGTTTTAAATCATTATTAATGATAATAAAATAATGATAATAATGATAAGAGCAACACATCTAAGCAAACAATATTGTTTTCAATTAGACCTCATCAGGCTTAACTCTTGTTAATATAAGTTTACAAATAAAAATTCAAAAATAAACCAATCATGGTGTTTTGTCTATAGGATAATACGATGGTGAATATAAATTGTGCAATTAGTCATAATAGTAGTAATGATAATAATAATAATAGTTATAATAAAAGTGGTCTTATCAATAATAAGGATAAAAAAGTACATTCACAGGGCAATACACACACTCTCTTAGTTACGTGCCCATTAAATTTGGAAGGAATATTGTAAAATGTCTTGCGAGCAGAGCAAAAAAGATATGTACAGATGACCTCTTGCAAAAGGAATTTGAATATATTCACGATTCCTTGATGAAGATGAGTTATCCGAGTGGTTTCATAAAGAAACATCAGAGAGAGAACCTGAGACTATGACTGCACGTTGGTTACAATTTAATGGTGACTTATCAAGTGAGATTCTATTCCAAAGACTTTCAAGTAGTATACCAAGAACATGTTATGCAGCGCACCTATGTTTGTCATTCTCTAGCCGACGAATGATTAGGACGCAAACGAAGGATAAGCTTGATAGTTTTGCCACATCTATGTCCATTTATCAATTCAACTGCACCTACGGTGACAGTTATGTTGGGCACACTACTACTAGACAGCTTAGCCAACGTGTTAGTGAACACCTCCCATCGTGGTTTGGCAAAGGAAAGATAAAAACAATCCGTAGCTCAATTTTGTCACACTTAATTGGTAGTGGTCATGTAGTGGAGAAAAGGAGAGCCTTCAAAGTAATTCATCGTATGCCACCGAATCTTTCCAATAGACTTCGTATTCGTTTACTGCACACAGCTGAGGCGATAGGCATTCGAACTACTAAACCTAAACTATGCATTCAAAAGAAGTTCGCACACGGCCATTATCCCTCCCTTGGCCTA
The DNA here is from genome assembly GCA_944472155.2 of Trichobilharzia szidati. Lineage (NCBI taxonomy): Eukaryota > Metazoa > Platyhelminthes > Trematoda > Strigeidida > Schistosomatidae > Trichobilharzia > Trichobilharzia szidati. The sequence continues at coordinate 136,398,353 of OX235272.1, read as the reverse complement.
TTAAGACAAAAACAACTAATGACTTCTACACCACCCTTTGTTTATATTTTCAACCCCTTTCTTATCATCCCTTAATGTGATCTTCATTATAAACGTGTTTCATTTCCTTCCCTTACAATCTAACATTACTTAATCGGTTCATTTGTTTTTATCGACTACTTCCACCTGAACAGTTGTTTGTTTAATCATGCTGTTTTTCATTATTCTTGTTATCACAGATTGCCTCACTTCTTCATCTTTATTATTGATAAGACCATTTTTATTATTACTATTATTATTATTATCATTAACCTCGCCTAGATTACTAGGTCACTGGTATTCCAGCCGGTCCCAAGCCCGGATAAAGAGGGAGGGTTGGGGCGTGGTGCTAGCAACTCCACCCCCAAAACTTAACCAAATTGCTACGAAAACTTCAACGCACAAATATATTCAAAATTATAAAAATACAAACAATAACCTTATTTTTCGCTGGATTCGGGGAAGTGAAATGACGCAGGCTGGTGAAAGCCTTCGGGAAGCCAGTCAGCCGATGTGCCTTCTTTCGATGAAAGCAAAAATAAGGATGGCCACGTGGAATATTCGTACAATGTACGAAGCTGGAAAGGCTGCTCAGGTAGCCGCAGAAATGAGCAGATATAAAATAGAAGTGTTGGGAATCTGCGAGAGCAGATGGAACGGATGTGGAAGGTGCCAACTACCAGCTGGAGAGACAATAATCTACTCCGGTCACCCAGAGGACGATCACGAGCACACCGAGGGAGTAGCCATCATGATGTCACCAACAGTGGCTAAGGCTCTCATGCAGTGGGAACCAATCTCCTCCAGGATAATGACATCCAGGTTCAACTCAAAAGGAAAAAAGGTTACAAACATTCAATGCTACGCGCCTACAAACGTCTCAGAGAAGAAGGAGGATTTCTACAGTCAACTACAAACAGTAATGGACAACGTCCCAAAGAGCGATATCAATATCCTGATGGGTGACATGAATGCGAAACTGGGAGGAGACAACACAGGAAGAGAACTCACCATGGGTCGTAAGCCCCTCGGTGAAATGAACGACGATGGTGAACTCTTCTCAGACTTCTGCTCCTTCAACGATTTGGTGATTGGTGGCAGTGTGTTCAAACACAAGGATATTCACAAGGCAACATGGATTTCACCAGATGGACACACCAAAAACCAGATAGACTTCATTTCAATCTCAAGGAAGTGGAGACGGAGCCTACTGGACACAAGATCGAGGAGGGGAGCAGATGTGGGTTCAGACCACCATCTAGTACAAGGGACTTTCAAGGTGAAGCTGAAAGCCTCGAGGATACCTGGGGATAGGCCACAATGCAAGTTCAACACGCAAAAACTGAAGGACACAGCCACAAAGGACACTTTCACTGCAACTGTCAGAGCAAAGCAGGAAACACTACGTGGTACCACTGAGGAATCATCCGTGGAAGACCATTGGAACTCTCTGAAGGTAATTTTCAACGAAACGTGCTCAACGGTTTTAGGAAGAAAGAAGAAACAAGACAAGGAATGGCTCTCAACGGACACTTGGAAGCTAATAGAGGAGAGGAGAATGGTGAAAGAAAAAATTATTCAATGCAAAGACGGACAAGAGAAAGAGACTCTGAGCTCAACTTACACAGCACTGGACAAAGAAGTGAAGAAGAGTGCCAGGAAGGACAAAAGACAATTCTACGACAACCTGGCTACTGAAGCTCAGAAGGCAGCAGGCGAAAGAGATCTCAGGACATTATATCAGATAACCAAGTCTCTATCCGGGAAGAGATCAACACAAGTGAAACCTATAAAAGACAGCCAAGGGAACCCAATTACCAAGGAAGAAAGACAGATTAAACAATGGGCGGACCACTTCAAAGGACTCTTGAACCGACCACCACCTACAACCCGTCCAGAAATACAAACAACAGCGCGTACACAACTGCAAGTTGACACGAATCCTCCAACGAAAACTGAAGTCATGAATGCAATCAAGCTTCTGAAAGCTGGAAAAGCAGCTGGACCAGATGGAATACCCCCGGAAGCACTGAAAGCGGACCCAGAGACGACAGCAGATATGCTGATTCCATTACTGCAAAAGGTCTGGAAGGAGGGAAAGTTGCCTACTGACTGGAGGAAAGGTTACCTCGTGAAACCACCAAAGAAGGGCGACTTAGGACTCTGCAAGAACTGGCGAGGAATCATGCTCCTGTCGACGCCAAGTAAAATCCTGGAGAGAATAAAGGACTCACTGGATGCAGAACTCCTACCAGAACAAGCTGGATTCAGGAAAGGCAAATCATGTTCTGACCAAATTGCAGCTCTACGCATTATCATCCCAGAACAAAGCATGGAATGGCAATCAAATCTCTACCTCAACTTTATAGACTTTGAGAAGGCCTTCGACAGCGTTGACCGCGAAGTAATTTGGGAACTACTCGAGTACTACGGCGTACCTCAACTATTCATCAACCTTATTCAACAGCTGTACAACAACGGCACATGTCAAGTGGTCCACAACGGAAAACTCAGCGAAGCGTTTGGAGTAAAATCAGGAGTCAGACAAGGGTGCTTATTATCACCAATGTTATTCCTAATTGTGGTGGACTGGATTATGCGTCAGACAGTGGGAAGTGAGAAGACAGGGATATCCTGGACCGACGTGAAGAACCTAGAAGACCTGGATTTCGTGCGTGGATGATTTATGTTTGATGTCACACAAAATCGAAGACTTACAAGCGAAAACCGACAAACTGGTCGAAGAAGCAGCAAAGACAGGACTCCAGGTGAACATAGACAAGACGGAGGTTATGAAAATAACCAACCAACCAACCAACAACAACAGCAACAACATCCAGCGCCAATCACCATCAACGGGAGGGATTTGAAAGAGGTTACTTCTTCAACTTATCTAGGGAGCATTGTTTCAACTACAGGAGGAACGGAAGAGGATGTCAAATCGAGAATCAGGAAGGCAAGAAACACATTCATCAACCTGAAACCAATCTGGATATATTCGTCACACAGCCTGTATCAACAACAAAATTCGGATTTTCAATACAACCGTCAAGTCAGTTTTGCTATACGGATCAGAAACTTGGCGGGTCACAAAGAATATTTCCAACAGGTTGCAGACCTTTATCAACAGCTGTCTTCGCTCCATACTGAAGATTAGATGGCCGGAAAGAATCACAAACAAGAAGCTATGGAAACAAACGAAACAAGAACCAATCGCCCAACAAATATGCGGGAGAAAGTGGAGATGGATTGGACACTCGCTGAGGAGGCCGTTGAGTGACATCGCGCGTCAGGCCATAGCTCGAGTGGAACCCGAAAGGGAAGCGGCGAGTTGGATGTCCAAGGGTGACATGGAGGATATCGTGTGAAGAAGAGTTGAAACAGTATGGACTAACATGGATGCAAGTGAAAAGTACAGCAGAAGACAGAAGCAAGTGGAGGCATGCAGTTGAAGCCCTATGTTCCCCTAGGAACCCAAGGGAACAATAATAATAATATAATTATTATCATTACTACTATTGTGACTAATTGCTCAATTTATATTCACCATCGTATTATCCTATAGACAAAACACCATGATTGGTTTATTTTTGAATTTTTATTTGTAAACTTATATTAACAAGAGTTAAGCCTGATGAGGTCTAATTGAAAACAATATTGTTCGCTTAAATGTCTGTTGTTCTAAACTTTACTATGGGAATATTTAAAATAATGATAAGGTTTATGCACCTGGTGATAAGAATAACGAAGGAAGTAATAGCTGTATATGCAGAAAATTCAATAAATAAATTAGGTCACATCTTAAAAAGTACGTAATATTAACGGTAGGTGAAGGGGATGGATAATGAGAGTTTAAATAAATATAATGAAAAGACGAAGGAAATGGAAAATAAGAAAGGGTAGGATTTACTTGGGCCAAGCAAGGGAGTGTGATAAAGGTAGAACAAACTTATTTTGCTGTATGCAAAGACTATGATTGATAATACTATGAAATCCAAGATAATGTGACTATTTAATGTCAAACTTGAGAAAAAAAAGAGTAAGAATATCGTGTATGTTTCACTGCAATTCAAAAAAAAACTATCACTTTTACTTTTTTTATATAAAGCAATCTCTTTAAGTCGATACACATTGGAAGTGTAACCTGTTTTACAACAAAAGATTAATGAACTAATCGTAAATTGTAAGATAAATTAGGTGCACAGATTATTTTGAATTTTTAGACTGAAGAAGAGAGGTAACGAATTCACCAACTTCAAGATAATTAGGCAAATTTAAACTTTAAGCACCACTAACTAACAATCAGCGAATGACCTCGAACGCGCCAATCACGTGAAGGAGGCATTTTTGTGTATGAAATTCGTATGTTTGTGAAAAAAATGCATAAAAACTGTAGAAAAGTGTTATAGAGGATACCTTGCTCTCACATGTGTTAAAAATATTGCGAATTCCAACAACATAGTCCTAGGAGTGCAAACGCTCCAATGACCTTGGACGCGTGCTAATCGTTGGCCCTCACTTTAAGAGTATCAGCATAGTATAATTCCATTGTGAGTAAACTTTATTTTGATAAAGTCTCATAGTGTGATACAGAAATATTTCCTGAGCAATAAATTGTGCTCGAAACGTGGTCATCAGTAAGTATTACTGTAAAACACTGTGAGGCTTTATCAAAATAAATGTTACCCATAATGCAATTAAACTCTACCACCACAGTGCACAAGTTCTATTCTTATGTCAACAGAGTAATTTAACCGCATTCTATGCATGTAATTATTTAGGTCTTGTAACCCTAACAATAACTCTAATCTCTCCTGAACTTAACCCTAACATGAAAATGTGCCTGAACTAACTGTAATCTAACTCGAACCAACACTAATGTCGCCTTGATTAGGTTAACCTAACCCTAACTTGTCCTTGACTTCGATGAGCATATTTTATTGATGATAACAATATTGTTTGCCAGCTTTCACTGACTCGCTCAGTAAGCGTCTCAAGGTCATTGTTGCGGACGCACTCCAGTGGTAGTCACTGGTGCCTAAAGTTTAACTTGGCCGATAATTAGTTAGTTGGTTAAAACTCAGTACCTTCTACCTGGGTGACAGCTGATAACAATACTCAGTTACTCCGGCTGAAGCAAGTGGAGTGAAATTTGAACCTGACAGGCATATCCTGGGAGTCGAGTCTTAAGGCCAGTGAGCCAACCACATCTCCATAACCAACTAACCGACAATAATGAATCGAAATCATCAGTTGTACTTCTTTACAAAGAAGGAATCTTGGAAACCTTACACAGAATTCTTAACAAGGCAGGAACAAAAAGTGTCTGGCAATCAAACCCACAAACTCAATTGGAAGCAAGCTTTGTCGGTTAAAGGATCAATTCTGTGGAGCCTTTAAAACAAAACAATTTAGTTTATCTAGTGGACTGCCTGCAATGATTGTCAGGTCTAAATTAGTTGACCCGAATAAGATAAGAAATCTAGAGAATAGTTCAGCTATAGCACTACATGCAGTTACACACAACCATACAATAATATAGGATAAGATGACAGTTTTAAAATCTAATGTAACAGAAGCTTTGTTTATCAAATCAACTGCGAACACCTGTAATAGAAATGATCCAGCAATTGTCCACCCAGACATCTGAATAATTCTACTACCACAGCTACGAAGACAAATAGGAGAGAACAAAGAAAACTATAAAACTCAAGTTTCGAAGTCGTGTGATTATAACTGATGAAATGATTATGATCAGTAATAAATAGTGTTCAAAACGTCATCCAGTATATAATACTGTTTCATCACTGTGGGATACATCTAATAAACAAAACTAATATGGAATTACCTACCTCGACAGTGCCCAAATTTTACACATATATTAACTAACTTCAAGGTTTACTCTGAACCATACCTTGTAAACGAGGAAAAACTACCTCAGATATATGGCTAGTAATATAATGAGTGTTTATCAACCAAGAAGTCACTGGTTTGAATCCTTCTCAGAACTAGATTTTCATTTTTCCCTTAGCCAACCTAAGGGCATCCCAAATAGTTTCACTGGCAATTATTTAAAGACCATCCCTTATCCAAATCTCAGAAAGGTCAAGTGAATAAATAAACCTGCTGAAATGCTTTTGATCACAACTATAAAAAAAGAGTAAAGAAATATGAATACAGTGCAAATACAGCGGACAGGAATATTTCCGGTTGAAGAGAATGAAGCCAGGGCTTGTCAGGCAGTAGACGAAGACAAGAAATGAATACACTTGTAATAATGCGAACGATTTTCAGCTATGTCACGCTGAACGTTTCTAACTGTTTGACCACTGCTAGCGATTCGAGCTAGTCAAACGTTGTTGCCAGTTTCTTAAAAACTACATGAGCTCTGTGTTAGAATTTTCAATCTAAATTATCCACTCTAATTGAATTGTGGGATAAAGGGCAGTTGTGGTGTTTAAAGGACGCCTATTATTTTCTTTTATGGTGCGTCAAGGAAAGCATTTCCAACAGACGGTTTCAGAGTCTTGTCAACAATGGGTTATTATTGTAACAACAGAAGACAAGGGCCAGGCAACAGATCGTTTATTAAGGAAAATCAACACATATTTATAGATTTTAGTGTACATTATTGTAGATTATTGTTTGTAGAAAATACAGTCTTTTGATTGGTCGTTTCTCACAGGAAGTTAACCTTGCATCTCTTTGTGGCTGTGTCAGATCATCCATATGCTAACTGTATCCGCCTACGCAAAGCCTTTGTTCTCATTTTCTCATCACCAATATTGAGGACATAAACATTGACGTCAATTCCTGTCTACCGACTTTGGCTAGCAGGCAGCTGTCACCACATTATTATTAATGTAGTGGGTGATGACGGACAGTTAAATATCATTCACATTCACGTGACAGCTGGGAATTACCCCGCGACTACGGCAGTGGGTTTCGTATTTCGGCTGCTACAGTGGTAGATAAGGAATCCTGTGGTTTCTGGTTCGAATCTATCCATTACCAGGATTTTCATTCTACTTTCAGTCGTCACCGAATATACTTTAAATGTTGTAATCAACACTTTTTGAGGATTCCGTGTTATACATCGTAGGACTAATTCATTTATCAAGAGACATCTCCGAGTAATATAAGTGGGCTTTTAAGTGATATGTGTAAATGATTTATCAGAAATAATTTTATAACTTCTATGCATGCATGCTAAACATTCCGACTGCTCTAAGAGAATGTTTCATCAGCACGAAATTATAACTTTTTCACAAGAGCTGGATTTCATGTTTCGGCAGGCTAACGTATGAAGCATTAGCTTACAAGACTATCGGTCCTATAATCCATTTCAAGAGTGGGATACCATCATATTGATATATGTATATATATATATATATATATTTGTATTATTCCCTTGGGTTCCGAATGCAACAAAGGGCTTTAACAGACCATCTTCACTTCCCACTTCCGATTGCATCACGACTACCCATTATTTTTCACCTCCTCCGTGACACCTTAATGTGCTCGAATCGTTGTTTTCCACTCGGATTCTACTCGACGGTTCACCTAGAACGTGAGATTACCGGAAAATCTTCCCAGCGTTTGTCCGATCCATCCACATTTTCTACTACATATTTCTTAAGCAACAGGTTCTTCATTGATTCATTCTTACAGTTTCTTGTCGCTAACTCTTTCTCCCCGACCATCTGATCTTTAGTATGAAGCCAACGAAGGCAGAAGCTGTTGACAGAAGTCTGCAGTTAGCTGTTGGAAATGCTTTCTGGCACAAACACCCCCCAAGTTTCTGACCTATACAGAATCACTGACTGACTTAACATCGGTGTTGAAAATCCGAATTTCCTTATTTATTCTGTGGAGTCCAGAAGACTTTCTAAGTGATTTCAGAATGATAAAAATTTGACTTTCGATTCTGGCCAATTTTGACATCTTCATCCATACCATTCGTTGGCCTTTGAAACGGTGCTTTCCAGGAAAGTGAAGGAAGTGGTCTTTTTGACATTTCTTCCGTTGATTAATATAAGAATAAAACGTGTGCACTGTAGTAGAGTATAATTCGACTATGGGTGGATGGTGATTAGCAGTGGAATCCAGGATGCGCATTTCGTCATATTTAGGACTCGTCATATAATTCTATTATTCTCCATCGCTTAATTTGATTGGTTGTAGTATTTTCTATATTTCTGGTATGAGTGATGAGACATTCCTATTGCATGTGTTGGTTGTAGACTCGATGAGTAAGGATTCAGTAATCAACCTCTCTTTCTCTCCACCTATTTATATCACTTCTTAGAATTTCAACACTCTCCCACCCTATTGTGTGTGGTTGTGTGTTAATGCATGCAGTGTGACTGCTGACCCTTTTTCTAAATTACTCATCTTTTCGGGGTCAACTATTCTTAACCTTAGCTCAGCAATTGCACTGCATGCAGTACCACACTACTACACACAATAGGGTGGGGGAGGGTTTAAATTCTAAGAAGTAATGTAGGTAGGTGGAGAGAAAGAGAGGTTGATTAATGACTGAATCCTTCTTCATTGAGTCTACACCCAACACATGCAATAAGAATGACTCATCACTCATACCAGAAATATGAAAAATACTACTACCAATCATCAAGTCAAACGATAAAAAATTAACGGAGTTATATAAACGAAGTTAGAGATTTGTGTGAGTAGTGTCTTGATATGATTATGAGCAGTAATAATTTGTGCTCGAAACGTGGTCATCAGTAAATGTTATTGCATAACACTGTGAGACTTTATCAAGACAAATTCGTCCGCTGGTATTGATTGCCACTTTTTGTTATTATTTTTTTATTTTTATTTATTTATTTATTTTTTTGATTACAGCTTGATTCCACACCGTACTTTTGGTACAGGTATGGAATTTACAGCATGTGATATAGGCAGCCCAAATTTTGTAGACCGACCATAGATATCAAGGTGTGCGTCGGCAGAGGATCGAATCCCAGACCATGTGCTTTGTCGGCGAGACTCCTAACCACTGTGCCACCGACGCACAGTGTTCGTTGGTTATCTTCATTACTTCCGTCTTCCGAATGTTCCGTTGAGGTGTTGTCTTTGATGCTTCTCCTGACAATTTGTTTCTTTTGACCTGTACATATAAATATATTTCACCGGCATGTTTCGAAATTAGAGGGAGTAAGCAATGTTTAAGCCTTATTCAGACTTTATATATAATATTTAGACTACAATAAATGAAAAAGTTCAACAATACGAGTGGATTTCAAGGATTATATGGTAGGAATTTGATTTCTTGACCAACTGACACCCTTGGAAGAACTATTGAACAGTATGGGGAATCCTCGGTGGAGTGCATCCACAACACTTTAAGGAATAGAACCCAGTCATATAATGACGCGTGAATAACGCTACTACCACCTTCCAGTGTTATCTGCACACACACGCACACTCAATATTAGCAGTCCTGGGGGGTTACAACTTTTTCATTAGAACTTTAGGAAACCAGCCCATACTAGGATGATATTAGCTGTTTGACGACATCTGCCTCGAATATCAATAAACATAAAATTAGTTAGTTGTCCGTTTCATGTACGTCTCCTGTGGATAGATCTTTTGAGAGATCCGTCAGTACGTCTGCTAAAGCACACATCAAGAAAGGGAATACTTAGTTCGGACTCCTTTTCTACGGTGAATTGTAAAGAAGGATGGCAGTTGTTGAAAGCAAACAAGACATCATCAAGAATTACATTTTTATCACAGATAACGAAAGTGTCGTCTACGTATCGTTTATAAATGTCAAAATGACCGATGGTTTCACTAAGCTGAGAGTTTTCAATCTTTGCCATAAAACAGTCAGCCAACAAGGGACCCAGTGGTGATCCCATGGCAATGCCATCCCTCTGTCTAAAGATCTCATTATTGAAGGAGAACTGGACACTCAACGTGCATCTCAATAAAAGCTCTTTGAGGTAGAAATTCGGCAGTCCTATTTTTAAACTATGTGTATCAATATAATCACACAAATAGCAAACAGTTTCCATGAGAGGAACATTGGTAAATAGCGACGTCACATCTAATGAGAACAAGATTTTGTCTGAGACATTGAAATCTTTAATGCTATCAGTAAATTTAAACATATCATCAATGGAAAACTTAGATACTTGCCTTCTTACTGGTTCCAGTATTTCAGCTGGCCATTGAGCGATTCCGTGGTAAGGAGAACCCGCCATATCGAGGATAGGACGCAGGGGTAATCCTGTCTTATGAATTTTAGGTAGTCCATTCAAACGTGGTATCCCTACTTCTGCCTTGGCCGTAGAGGGATAGACATTTATTTATTTTGTATATTTAGTTATTCTATGTAATCTTCCCTTATTACTACGATTATTATTATTATTATTACTATTTTCACTCTGAATCTTTTCCACTTGACCCACTTGACATTTTAAACCCAAAATTATTAATATTTTTATTTTTACAATAATGAATTCTATCTTATCAAATTTCATACCATGTTATGTAACATTTTATATTCGTCTACTAATCTTATAATTATGTACCCCTTTCCAAAATCTATATATCTTATGTATTATTCTATATATAACATTAATTGTTTTGCCACTTGACATTAAACTGTGATTATAATCACAAATATTTTAATTGCATTTCACAGTACTATTATTTCATGTATTCACACCTTTGACCTAATTCCCTCACCGGATATAATTTCTTAAAAAACCATATATATACGATTGTACAGCTTGATAATAAATTCGTTGTTGAAAAGAGTCTCTTCGCTGAATATTGTGTTCTTAATGCTACAATGGGAATTCATAAATTATAAAATTAGTCTCTGTTTTTTCATCGCACTTTCAGTGAATTCTTGAATTCTAGAAATTACAAAATAGTAAAGAATTCAGTTAACTACTAAATTTATTTATTTATTTAGTTTACAATCTCATTTTAAATTTTTTTCAGAGAGATTTTGTTTTGATAAGCATCTCAGCAGGTGTCATTGATATGTTTTCGTATCAGACTAATAAATTTGTATTGTTGGTTTGTAAGGATTAGTTTTGGTCTTTACTAGTTGATCACGGATTGATAACAATGCGTGAAGAGCATGAAGAGCACCTCAAACAAACTATAGACCTTCATTAACAGCTGTCTTCACTCAATACTCAAGATCAGATGGCCAGAAAAGATCAGCGACACAGATCTCTGGAAGCGAACCAACCAGGAAGCGATTGTGAAACAAATAAGCAGGAAGAAATGGAGATGGATTGGCTATGTGACATCACTAGACAAGCCGTCGAGTGGAACCCGAAATGGAAGCGGCGAGTTGCTCGTCAGTGCAAGGGTGACTTGGAGGAGGTCATGTGAAGAGGAGATGAAAACGTGTGGACAGACTTGGAGCCAGGTGAAGACTCTAACAGAGAACTGAACGCAATGGAGATGCACGGCTGAAGCCCTATGCTCCTCTAGGAATTAAAGGAAACAATAATAATAATAATAAACCGATGGCCAGTTTAAAGATATTAAACTAAAATGGTTGAATGTGTTAGGCCAACCTTAATGGACTCACTGTTGAAAATATCTCAGGATGGTTGGAATGAGTTCGTTTCAAACTTGTCAAACTGAGCAGGCATGATATACTGCAAAGAATATATGCACTGACTGACAGTTCCTTGGATTCTGCTTTACGTTAGTGAGACGTAATTGTTAAAATTTGAGGATATTCAAAGATTAGCTGAGTTTGATTTTGTTTCAATTCACCATCTTGTGGTAGATGGTGTAATTTGATCAGTGATAAAATGGTTAGCCAAAGAAACAATCTGCAAAATCTATTGACTATTAGTTTAGACCAGGCTTCTCCTGGAACTAATGATAAACCGGTGATTGGAGTTGGCTGAAAATACGGTTCCAAATGCTTTTCATCCTTTTGGGCTTCTGTAATCGGTCGGTTATCCAGTCAATCAGTTAGTCATTCTGTGTAGTCAATAGACTATAATACACTCAGACATCATCCTGGGGAGGATAAAGCATTCACTGGATACAGAACATCGTCACCCACCGGAACAAGCTGGATTCAGGAAAGGCAAATCATGGAATGTTTCAACTGCAGCTTTACGCATCGTCATCATAGAACAAAGCATAGAATGGCAGTCAAGCTTCTATCTACCTCAACCCCATCGACTTCGAAAAGGCCTTCGACAAATAGCATTGACTGTGGAGTAATTTGGAAATTACTTCAACACTATGGTGTGCAGTACCCTAAATCTTCATCAACTTTATTCCACAGCTATTAGACAATACCACATGTTGGGTGATCCACAACGGGAAACTCAGAGACGCCTTCGAGGTGAATACAGGAATAAGATAAGGCTGACTGCCTATTATCACCGAGGATATTATTAATTGTGGTGAACTGGATTATGCATCAGACTGTGGGAAGCGAGAAGACAGTGATACGCTGGACCACTGATAAGAAGACTGATTTCACCCATGGATGATATATGTCTAAAGTCACACAAACTCGAAGACTTGCAAGAGAAAACCAAAAAACTGTCAAAAGAGGCAGGCAGCGAAAACAGGACTGCAGGTGAACACAGAGAAGACGTAGGTGATGAAGATAACCAACTAACAACAGCAACCGTAACAACCAGCACCAATCACCATCAATAGGAGACATTTAACAGAGGTTACCTCCTTCACTTGTCTAGAAGGCATCGTTTCAGCTACAGGCAGAACGGATGAAGATGTCGAAGTTAGAATCGGAAAGGCAAGATACGCCTTCATCAACCTGAAACCAGTTTAAAATCTTCCGAACTGACTCACCATAAGGAAAAAGATTCGCATTTTCAACATCAATGTCAAGTCGGTCAGTACTTCTATATGGGTCAAAAACTTGCACTGCATGTCACGAAAAGGATTTCCAACAGGTCACTTCAGACTTTTATAAACTTCCACCTTCGCTCCATATGGAAGATCAAATGGTCAGAAAGAAGTAGTAACAAGAAGCTCTAGGAACAAACCAACAGGTGAGAGCAGATCGCTCAACAAATATGTAGGAGAAAGTGAAAATGGATCAGGCATACATTGAAGAAACCGTCGAATAACATCGCGTGCAATGTAAGCCACTGAGATGTGTGAGTCGTCATTGCGAGGGTGACATGTAGGAGATCGCGCGTTGGGGAGGAGGAAATGACAGATTATGATCAGTCGTGGAGCTGGCTGGCTGGCTGGCTGGATGGATTCAACACATAACTTGGCACCGAAGTGCAGCAGTTCGAGTGGCCACGTTTCAAAGAGCACACAAAGGTAGACAAGAAAATGAGTGAAGAGAATCGATAGAGTTTTGACAAGTATAAGAGTGAAACAGAATGGGTAATGGTAGAAAGGAATATGAAAGATTACAAAGACTGAATACATCTGCGCCACTGACAACGATTTTGAGCCATGTCACCTATTGTCTCCAGCCATTGATTCTTAGAGTCCCGAGGGCCCCAAACCGGAAGTCTGCATCTCCCTACCTGACTCAGTTTAACTGTCAAGGATTTCATGGATTGATGAGGCCATGTTTTTGTTTGGCCACCACTTACTCTTTTCTAACATGCACCTATATCAGCTAGTAATGCCCGTCCGTCGGGAGCAGGGAGGCGATGGTTAGGCATGCGCAGCACGTGACCTAGCCATCTCAATCTATGTAACTTTATAGCCTCTTTGATTGATTTTCCCTCTTTGCCCAACACTCTACGCCTGACGTCAACATTACTTACCTTATTATACCACCTAACGCGAGAAAGAGATGGTAAACATCTGTGGTCAAAAACAGACAGTCGTGGAGCTAGCCAGTTGAAGAGGATGGTAGAAAATAGAATAAAGTGGAGATGTGTTATTGAAGCCCTATGTTCCACTCAGAAACCAAGGAAACAATAATAATAATAACAATACGTAATTACGCAATAATTAAAACAAAAGGTTAACAACTAACTAAAAACATATTTAGTAGTGAAATTAAAATAATTTTACAATAGGTACATTAGTGAATTATTTCTTTTTGTATTTCTGTACAATAATTACATATTCTGCTTTATAAAATAAAATAGAGAGAATTGTCTTAGATAACTCTGACAGTGTAATCCACTTATCGTAAATCCTTTACCATAAATTTAAACAAATTTATTAAAAAACAGCTTGTAGTTTCTTTTCTAAACCCCCCAAAAACAACTGAAACTAATGAAACTTTATTTTTGTCTAATAGTTCGTAGTGTTATTTAACTCTCCCACAGATGATCCCAATAAAACTGAACATTTTTAAACAATAAAACCATTGAACAATTTAACATTTGAATATTTCTACTACTTTACTTCTCATTTTTATTCATGAAACATACTTTTTAAAAGAGTTTAACAAATTTGTTAAATCTTTCTTTGATATTATTGAATAACGGTCTATAGGAAGGTAAGTAAGTAAATTAAAACAAAAATCAAAAAGGAAGAATGCTGCTTTTGTTTTAGTATATGGCGAGGTAATGAATAATTGAACCATTGAACATAAACATAAACTTAAGTTGAGGTTTTCAATTGTCGGTTTACAGGGGAAGAATTGATTTCAGTTTAAATTTCACAAAGAACCTAGATTAGATAATCACTGAAAAAATCAGGATGATGCAGAGAACTGTTTCGTCCCAGTTCAATGCTCTTCAGTATTGCGCACCCATGAATACAGTATGGAATGAACCAAATACCTTCAGGTTAGACTTAAAACCTCAATGATGATTGAGTATGGGATGGAAATCCTAGGTTTCTGATGAGAAGTTCCTTAAGTACGGAGTGAAGACACTGGATAGTTCCGGCTGCATATATTGTGAACTGGTAGAAGTTGAAATTCATGGGACATTGGATTCCATCTCAATATCTGAACAGCAACACTGAATCTTATCAATGTATCCTGTTGAGATCCTAAAGTTCCCGTTAACTTCTTTCTTAATGAGTAGTACAAACAGCTTAGGAAGTTTAAAATTCAATGTAGCATAAAAATTGTTAACTATTTTGATGTTGTTGTGTTCTCTTGCCTGGATGGATTATTGGCTAAGCTTTCGTCCACTGACCTTCCAAACAATATCTTCAGCGCTAACTACATAGTGAAGTGAGCATTGGAAATTAATTCTGTATAGGTGAACTGTATGTATTTTCTGGTAGCCTTTAGTATGATTAGTTGTCGCCGTAGAATTCTTTATAAATTTATCTGCTTAAAGCGATTTTGTTCCTTTCATTGACATGATTTACGCGACTACCTTGGAGAACACAACAACAACGCTAGAGACATCCAACTGAACTGCAAATATTCAGTTCCCGTTTCGACGCACTCCTAAAACTTTCCTTAGCCATCAGTAAGCCTGGTAGAAAGGGAAAGTTAGGCATAGGGCTAACAATCCCATCCCTTAAAATAATTCCACTAATACAGAATATTCATAGCTCACAGTTGAATCTCTATTTTTCACTTGAAACCCAAAGATATGAAAAAAAAAATAATAATAATAAACTCGTTACTGGTTAACAGTTTAGTCATCAACTTAAGTGGTAGAACTTGACACAAATATTCTGTAATAACTTGGGAACTATTCAATACCCTATATTGAGATTCACTTCTGTATTATCACTTAGACATTTAAATATTACAGAAAATCGAAACAAATTATTCAGCGAAGAGAATCTTTTCAACGAATTTATTATCAAGCTGTACAATCGAATGTATATGGTTTTTTAGAAATTACATCCAGTGAGCGAAGTGAATCATAGGTGTGAATGCATGAAATAATAATAATATGAAATGCAATTAAAACTAAAATGTTTGTGATTATAATCGTAGTTAAATGTCAAGTGGCAAAGCTAATTAATGTCATATATAGAGTAATTCATAGGATGGATAGAACTTGAAAAAGGGTGTGCAATTATAAGATTAGTAGACAAATCGAATGAAATAAAAACGTGTGGAGCTAGGTATATCGGTCGTTCGACACGACTTTTGTCCAAGAGGGTGCAAGAACACTACTCTGCATGGTTACGAAAAGGTGGAAGTGGAGCAACTAGAAGCGCGATCATTGAACATCTGGTCGATAATGATCACCTTATCTCTATAACCTCCGCCTTCAAAGTCATCTACAAGGCAAAGAGTAATTTACCCAAATCCCTACGTACCCGACTCATCTGTATTGCTGAAGCCATCTTTGGCTATCGAAACGGAAAAGCCAGATTTCTGTGTACAGAAAAAGTCTGTTCAACCCCTCCAACTTTCATGGTCTTAATCCCTCTATGCTAAAGTATGGTAATCCCCAATCATATTTTAGCTCTACCAATTTTTCCACTTTTTCATTTTTGTCTATTCAATTTGTATACTCTTCCTTATTACGTCAATTGTTGCTATTACTACTCTCACTTTTAATTGTCCCCGGTATTATTTCACTTGTTCCACTTGTCATTCTAAATCACTTCCTTTTTACAACATTAAATTCTATGCTATTAAATTTCACACAATATTACGTAACGTTTTTATTTTATTCGATTTGTCTACTAATCTTATAATTGCACACCCTTTTCAAGTTCTATCCATCCTATGAATTATTCTGTATATGACATTAATTTGCTTTGCCACTTGACATTTAGCTACGATTATAATCACAAACATTTTAGTTTTAATTGCATTTCATATTATTATTATTTTATGCATTTACACCTATGATTCAATTCTCTCACCGGATATAACGTCTTAGTAACCATATACCTATACAGTTGTACAGCTTGATGATAAATTCGTTGAAAAGAGTCTCTTCGCTGAATCATTTGTTTTGATTTTCTATATGTCACAATGGGAATTTTCCATGATTTAAATGTTACTCAAGAGTAATCAGAATATTTTCCTTAGGTGTTTGAATTCTCAAGTTTCAAATTTTCCGAATTTATGGCTTGTTAATATCTACAGTTCCATGCAGAAATACTCCTTTTTATTGATGTAAAAATGAACGACAGGTGGGAATGTTATACAGGTCAAGTTCAGACAGAGAATTTACCAACGAGGTTGGAAAAAGTTGAAATTAAAGTATTAAAAGGTTCAATAACAAATCATTTCATACACTATGGACATCATAGTGTGACACCTAAATGATTCAATGTTTGAATAATGAAAGAACGAACATATTTGTAAACAGGATAATTAAGAGCTGCTTTTACTTCGTGGATTTTCTTCAACTGCGCACATCCTAAATAAATCAATTGTGTGCTACAAATGATGTCTTAACATACTTCTTATAATGACTTCAAACCATAGACAGAAAGTATAAGCATGAGTAACATAATTTCAAAGATGATGTAAGTAGATGAACTATTCGGTGTTAAAAGAGTAACTAATTATATATATAGTAAATAGACAAGGAAGTGGGGCAGAGTTCAGATTTCTCTCGGAAACAAGGATGGACTAGAGACAAGTTACAATTTAGAACAACAGAGTTAATTCGTAAAAGTATTAAGATGGGGACTTCAGGAGGGTGGGGGGGAATGGTGAAGTAAAATTGCTAAATAGTTAAAATATTTTAATTTAGTAGGTTTGAAATCTTAAAAGTGAGCTCAACTCAATGAGTGAAAATCAAAATCAAGATTGAGTGGAATGTTGTGTATCTACCAGAAAAAAGCACAAAAGCACACGAACAAGACAATTACGGTTACCAGATAGGGTAGTGAGAGATTAGTCACACTCTCTTTCTATATGCATAGGTTAGGCTGAAGTCTTTTGATGGCAGTGGTTTCTGCGAAATGAAGTAACCATGTTTTTCCTTTATATATGGATTATTTTGGAAGCCTGGCCAATTTCCACTGTATGTCTTTCAACACTAAATGATTGTCTACTTACATCATCTTTGAAATTATGTTGCTTATACTTTCTGTCTGTGACTTGAAGTCATTGTAAGAAGTATGTTAAGACACTGTATGTTAAGGCAACTCCCTCAGTTTGATACCATGCCATGGGATCACCAATATCCCCAGTGGTAGCAGATATATTCATGGATAAGTGGGAAAGCATAGCGATTAAAACGTTCACCCCCACCCCAAAAGTATGGTGGAGGTACGTAGATGACACATTCACTGTACTTAGAACACAAGATGTAGATAGATTTTTCGAACATATCAACTCTAAGGTTGAATTGGAAACTCTAAGGTTATGAATTGGAAAATCAGGAAGGGGAGCTCCCAATGTTAGATTGTAACGTAATGAGGAAAGAAGATGGGAAGGTAAACACTAGTGTTTACAGGAAACCCACACACTCCAACAGATATTTGGACTTCCGATCATCCCATCCTATGTCAGTAAAAATAGGATTGGTGAAATGTTTAAATGACAGAGCACAAAAATTAAGTAGTACCAAAGAAAATCTAAAACAGGAACTAACACACATAAAAGAAGCCTTAAAACTTAATAATTACCCGGATAAATTAGTCAGGAAATATGTAAAGAAAAGTAAAAATAAAATAAATAATGATAGTAGTGATAGTGATAATAACAATAATAATGGTAGTGATAATAATAATAATATTAATGACGACACCAACAATAAAGAATCTAAATCATCAGTAGTAATTCCATACAAGGAAGGGACCTCGGAAGCCTTACGCAGAATTCTTAACAAGGCAGGAATAAAAACGGCATTCAAACCCACAAACTCAATTAGAAACAAGCTTTGTCGGTTAAAGGATCCTGTAGAGCCTTTAAAACAAAACAATTTAGTTTATCTAATACCCTGCAATGATTGTCAGGTCAAATACATAGGTCAAACTAGTAGAACAGGGGCAGTCAGACTAGCTGAACATAAAAACTTAGCAAAATCTAGATTGGTTGACCCGAATAAGATAAGAAATCTAGAGAATAGTTCAGCTATAGCACTACATGCAGTCACACACAACCATACAATATGATGGATGGGATAGGATGACAGTTTTAAAATCTAATGTCACAGGGTATAGGGAGAGATTGATAACAGAAGCTTTGTTTATCGAATCAACTACAAACACATGTAATAGGAATGATTCATCACCTGTCCCCGATATTTGGAAAATTCTACTACCCATACGACGAATAGGAGAGAACAAAGAAAACTATAAAACTCAAGTGTCAAAGTCGTGTGATCACAATTGATATGATTATGAACAATAAATTTTGTTCGAAACGTCATCCAGTAAATAATACTGTTTCACTGTGTGATATACCTAATAAACAAACTAATATGGAATTACTTACTACCACAGTGCCCAAGTTTTACACATATATTAATATGTCCTTATATTCTTTGTATAGTATTCGCGCGCTATTTAATCTATACGTGGATCACCTTTGACACAGCTTAGCTGTTTTTCTTCTCATCGCACAGTGACTATATATTTGATGGCATTTAGCAAGAGCCACCTTATAATCTGAGGTAAGTATATCAAATTTCATTATTTTATGTAATATATAGGACAGTATTCTAGGAAAATCTTGTGTTTTTGTGAATTTTACGCCTCACTGAACGTATAGTTTACCTAATGAATTGGATTATCGCTCCAGATTCCTTTGAAGAAATGTACAATTTTATCATTATTTTATTCTATCTCTTATTGTTGCTAAGACCATCTTTAGTCAGGGGCATTATCTTAACTCGTTTCATAGTTTCCGAGTGTTGATTTGCAAGAATCCAATTACTTTCAAGTTAAGTCACGGACTAACATCAGTTAGAGTACCACTGAGTACCAGGAAGTACTGGGTAGATGTTTCATCTTTTTAAATGTTTTACAAGTTAATTTCAGGTTACTAAAGTAGAAAAGGTATAACAGATCACGGTCCAGTTGAATCACTGTGAAGAAAACAGTTAGTTATCAATAAAAAACAACTTCAAAAAATGTTAGAACCCTTAAGACGAATTGTAATTGTTGTAATTATGAAATGATTTCAAGTTTGGCCACGAAGTGACTTCATTTAGAGAACCATAAAAAGTCAAGGAGTACTTGGCGGCACTCTTCAGTAGTATATACCCTTAATCCCACAGAGGATCAAACCCAAGGCTTTCAGTTAACGATATGAATTCGTTGACTACTGAGCCACTGGGACGGAATCCAATGGTCAGTGAATTCTAACTTCTGTCAGTTTGCCATTTTTAATACCAGTGCCAGCCAATGTTATCAACGATTATTTGTCCTCACATCCAATTTGGTAGACCCTACTGGCGGGGTAATCGGGGTGAAGAGCCTCATATATATATATATATATGTCATTGTATGGAGAGTTCCGCCAACAATTGTACATCTCATCCAACAGTTGTACGGCAATGGTGCATGCCAAGTAGTCCACAACGGGAAACTCATGGAATCTTACGAAGTGAAAACGGGAGTGAGACAAGCTGGCTGCCTTCTGCCTCTAATGATTTTCCTGATTGCAGTAGATTGGATAATGCGACAGACAGCGGGCAATGAGGAAATAGGCATAAAATGGACCCTAACGAAAAACTTGAAGGATCTGGACTCCGACGACGATATATTTCTGATTTCCCACAAACTGGAAGATATGCAAGTGAAAAGCAACAAGTTGGCGATAGAAGAAGCACCAAAGATAGGACTTCAGGTGAACATACAGAAAACAGAGGTAAGGGATGAAGATTCCTGGCCATCAGCAGAAGCAACAACAACAGACAACAATCAGTCAGCATGAATGGGATAAATCTGAAAGAAGCAATCTCCTTCACTAACCTACCTACTCACCTGCGAAGCATCTTTCCAACTACATGCGGACGGAACTGATGAGGGTACGAAAGCGAGGATGCGGAGACCATGGCAAGCCTTCACTAATCTCAAGTGTGTGTGTGGAGGTCAACAGCGCTCAACATGAAAAATATTATCCGGATTTTCAACTCCAGTGTGAAGCCAGTGCTACTTGCTATACGGATCAGAGACTTGGCGGGTCATGAAGAGCACCTCAAACAAACTACAGACCTTCATTAACAGTTGTCTTCGCTCAATACTACTCAAGATCAGATGGCCGGCCAGAAAAGATCAGCAACAGAGATCTCTGGGAGCAAAACAACCAGGAACCGACTATGCATCAAATAAGCTGGAATAAATGGAGGTGGATTGGTCCTACTCTGCGAAAACAAAGCGTTCAGTGACATTACACGCCAGGTCACTTCTCAAGTGGAACCCGAACGGGAAGTAACGAGTTGGTTGTCAGTGCGAGGGTGGGGTAACATGGATGAGAAGGTGATGTGAAAAGGAGATGAAAGCATGTGGGCAAATGTGCAGCCAGATGAAAACATTGGCAGAGAACCGAACGGAATGGAGAGGTGCGCGGCTGAAGCCCTATGTTCCTCTAGGAACTAAAAGAAACAATAATAAATAAATAATAATGGAGAGTATCCAGCTGAAGAGTCCTACTTAAACTGGATGAATTCACTAAGTCCTACTTCATTTACTCTTGTGTCTTATTATTCTAAAACCAGTTCTTTTACTCACCTAAAGAATTTTGTTTTCTTTGATGATCTGTCCACACCTTCATACATTTTATATGCACACTATTTCCACAACTTCTACGACAAAATGTTACTGGATAACGTTTTTGACAAAGAAGATTATCTTGACAAATTGGACAAATATCATCAGCTTCAATTCTACGTTGATTATTTCCTTTAAACTAAATGAAATTGAATTTTGTTTTTTTGTTTTTTTAAATTCATAAATAAACAAACCTCTTCATCTTTATTTTCACTATCATTTGAACATTTAGCCAATGATTTCGATGGAGTCTTATTGACTGAATACTGACCATCGAGTAGAGCTGATATTTCACGTTCAACTAAACCTGTTTGCCATGATACTTTTAAGAGAGGAAAACTTTTATTTATTGATTTATTTTGATAATTTACCTGGATTATTTGGATCTACCTTGAATCGTTTCATCAACAACCAGCATAAATGAATGCATAATTCATTTGATTTCATAAAATCATTACAAGAGCATGTATGTACATCACCCAAGTGTACCTAGTCAACAATTATTGATTATTTTTTTGTGCTTCCACATCTTACTTTATACTTTTCTTCTGTATCATCCTGTAATAAATAAAATGTTGGTCCATATTGTTTTATGATATAAATTGTAGCATTTTGAACTTGTTCTTGTTTTCTTCTAATGTTGTCTGGACGTTTTATCTGATAGTTGATTTGTTTTGTCATAAGTTGACTAGGATGACAACTTTTTGTTGTTTGATAAGATAGTGTTGATTATTTAAAAACAAAATGATGGTTTTCTTTAAATTATTGCATAATTCACTTCAATTTAGTACACTACCAAATAACACAAAAGAACAAACAATAAAAAGATGTAGGGATAACAACAAGAAGGTAGATGGGGAAATTACTCTCACAGGATATCATGCAGACGACGAATTTTGAAAATGTAACTCCTGAGGTAAACAACGAAATAGTCAATGTGGGGTACTTAACTGTTGAGATTCGATCTACTTTAAGGTGGATTTTGTCACCAGATAACATTATTTATTATCGACTATTACTGTCGTGTCTTCACAGTGGAACATAGGGCTACAACAACACATTTCCACTTTATTCTATCCTCTGGTTTCCTCTTTAGCTGGGCCTACGATTGTTATTAATCTCTCTTCTCCTCCTCACACGATCTCCTCTATGTCGCTGTAGGGGACGATCCACTCATCGCTTCCAATTCGGATTCCACTCGAGTGATTGCCGGGAGCTCATTGTCACTCGACGACCTCCTCAACGTTTGCCCGATCCATCTCTATATTCTCTTACTAAATTGTTGAGCAATTGGCTCTTGGTTGGTTCCTTAGAGGCCAGAATTCGCTAGTTTTCTAGCCGGTCCAAGCCCGAGTAAAGAAAGAGGGTTGGACATAGGACCAGCGACCCTACCCCACAAAACCAATCAAACTGCTACAGAAACCTCAACGATAGAATCGGAAAGGCGAAATGACACAGCGTGCTGGTGAAAGCCTTCGGAAAGCCAATCAGCCAGCCGATATGTCTTCTCTAGAGGAAGGTAAGAATAATCAAGCTGTAATCAAAATCGAAAAAAAATCGAAATGGTGAAGTGCAATGTACACACAATGTATGAGGCTGGAGGGCCTGCCCCTAGTAATGTCAGATAACTGTAAATCACGAATGGATAGAAGCTAGAATTCACTGTTCATTGGATTCCCCCCCCCCCCAATGACCGAATGATCAACTAGATCACCTCGTAATCTATAAATTGTAAGTTCATTCATTGGTTAATTAGTTGATCCACACTGATCAGGAGTCCTACAGCAGGAAGGAATGACTATCTAGTACACTGCTCAGTTCTTTGTTTAAATTCCTTAAATCATATGATAGTTCATGCAATGAAATGCATTCGTTCAGCTCGCATTGACGCGTATATACATTGAAAAAGTGAAAAGATCAGTTTTACCAGCTCTGTTGAAAGTATCTTAAAACCCACAAATTTCAGAATACCTCTTCAAACTTCCTTTTACTGTTACCCCCCAAATACAGGGCAATACTTTGGAGTAAAGGGGTTAAAAGCAATTCTCAGCACCAAGGCTATCTGCCGTTTTGTCAATGATAAGCAGCTATTTATTGTATAATTTTGCATACCAGTGGTTAGGGCAGGAAAAAAGCTTTGCCTTTACAAAAGTCTCCTAACATTTATCCTTTATCCTTTCCAGTTTTTCTTTTTAAAAGTCATCGCAGTTTAATGGCCAAATCTTAATCTTCATTGCTCAGAAAAAGTCAAATATTAGACTTTCCTTGTCTTGATAAAATTTTAATAGACGTTTTTAAAACTTTGCTCGTTTTTGTCTAGACGTAATTTTAATTTTTTTAGCTCAATTTCTGATTTTAATAAAGCGTTTTTATATTCTATTTTGGATGACAACACAGTGGGTTTAAGTCAGTCTTCCTTTCCTAATACTTTTATATTTATAATCAATTGTTCATACAGTCTATAGTTCAAACAGTTGCAAACATTCAGCTAATGCTCATGATGAATTAAACTCAGGAAAAATTGTCAGTTTTATTGATGATCCTGAAAATTAAATGTGAGAGAAGTCAGCTAGTAATCATAGAGAAGTGGCGTGGGCTATGCTGCAGACTGACAGAGATTCGAATTTATGAACCACCTGGAGTTAGATCACTACCTGAATGACAAACCTATTTATGGTGTGAATGAAAGGTCATGAATTAGGTCTATGAGAGGAAACACTAGAGGGTCTAAACAGCTACACAGTGATGTTTTAAATGAAGGTAGTGAGCATCTTAGCTGCAGTCACCTGATTAAAATCAAACAACTTGGTGGTTTCTGTATTTACAGATTAAATAGCCCGTTCATTTTGTTAATCAATAAATAAATATTGTTTACATTTTGCTGGTGACTTCACTGTTATCATTCACCTACTCATGAGACACAAGTGAATATGCCTCCAACACCATGAGCTAAACTCAACTGGCTTCTCAAAGTAGAACTTGATAGAGAAGTGGAATATGTGGAATAAACACTTTTCTCGAACGTATACATTGACATAGAGAGAAATAAATGCAATGAAACTGCAATAAATTAAATGCACTCTAGAAAGAATAAACAAATAAAGGATAGATTTGAGAGGTCGATATGATTAAATGCATCTGTACCACTGAGAATGTTTTCGAGACACCTAACTAACAGTTTTCAGTCATATATTAAGTGTCTCCAGAACTTCAACTAGGTGTTAGACGCTTCTTGGTCAAAAACTTCGTTTTGATTTGACTACCACCAACGTAAATTCAAACTAACTCAATGTCAGCTAATATTATTCAACAAGGAAGGCGATAGCAAAGTCCGTCAACTCTATCTCAACTACTGCAGTTTTATACCCTTCCCGATAGAATTTCACTCTCTACCCTACACCCATTATTACCGATCATATTATGCCATCTGATAAGAGAGATTTAACGTAAACACTGTATTCCCTGCAGTTTCCACAAGTCTGTAGGCTCAGATTTTCGTAAAAGTTTACACTTCTTTCCGTTATATTAAAGTTTTTCTAAACTGTGTCACATCCACTAGAAGGATTTGCCAGAGTTATGAACCAAGAGAGTGTAGATTTCACATTGCTTAAACCGAAAACAGTGAGAATGGCAAGTAGGTAACAGTTTGATTTTCAAACCATTATGATAAGTAGTTCATCATAAAATATTATATCTTAAGATATGATAAAAGGTAAAAAACATAAGTGAGTGACTTATAGATCAAATAAATCACATTCAAGAATGCAGTACAAGTGCTTATTGTTGTACAATTACAATCCATTTCTGAGTGAATTTCTACATTTATTCATACACCTTGACCCTTGCTAAGAGAATAAGAATAATAGCTGACAATCTGCTTTCTAGTCCTTGAATTAGGCTATCTACTTTAGCTGTTTAAGCATTAATAATACCGAAGTAAAATTTCGTACAGAGGACAAACTTAGTCAGACTTCAGTAGCTTGGGTTCATTAGTAATCATCTAGCAGAATATATAGAACAAACTTATAAATAAAGGATATCAATCGAACAAGGATTTCAATTCAACTCAAAGATGTTCAGAACAAATTATTTTTTCCTTCTCGCATTATCTAAACATATTCGGTCGAATAAACAATGGGTCTAATTACTCAAACACCCAACACCCCAAATGAATCAGCAGTACCGAAATTCTGTCACGAAAATTGGAAGAGAGCGGTAACCCGGGTCCTAGGGGTGGATATTTTGACCTATTAGTTTTACAAGAAATTCACTAGAACTTTGTTACGACTGTTTACTGCGGGACCGAAGAAAATAAGCCGATGAATCCGTAACAACTCCAGCTACTACTCATCACAAAATAAATTATATAAAATTGAAAACAAACATAAATGTTCAAATTATCAGCATTTTTAAATGTTTTACACACGCACGTAGTCTGAAACTGTCTTTTGATATCAGCTCACACTTTGAAGGATAGTCGCAATTAGACAACTAAATGACTCATGAACACACATGTTCTACTATTGTATATAGTAAAAACTGTTACGCTAAGCCTAGCGTAGGAAAAATTAAATTCTTATCGTTACTAAGACTGATTCAAATTTCCTTATAGCGGTAGGATACTTAATTAGGTTTCAGTAACCTCAGGACAAATTCAGTTTGCACTACCTTGAGCCAATTTGAGCCCAGAAAGTGAAACCATGACAACACTTCCAATATCCGATTCAATATCCAATACCATCTTTCCGAGCTAGTGTAAACCAGTTAAATTTCCTTATAACTGCTTCTTGATTGTGATGTAAGAGTTCCTAAAATTCTGTAAACTTCTGCGCAGTTCATTCCTCCACTTGACTGTCGTAGCTTAGGTTGTCTCCGTGGCGGAGTACGACGTCACAATGCTAACCGTTGACAAGGACCTACTTAACTATCATGATTTACTCGTAGACGTCCACCGAAAGCGACTCATAGACGGTACTACTAGACTATCTATTAAACGCATCACCTATGTAGGTCATAGCTTGTCACTCGTTAAGAAGGCAATCTTTGATCCAACTTTCCAGTGTCAGATAGGCGTTGACTCCAATATCCAATATCCTGATTACGAGCTAGTATAAACCAGTGATTTCTTTGAGCTCGCTTCTTGATTGTAAGGTAGAGGTTCCAGATCTTTGGTGAACTTATGCGTAGTAAGTCCCGCCACTCGACTGCTTTAGCTCTGGTAGACTCCCAGAGGAGTGGTGCGAGGATTGGTCAAGATTGTGGTTTGTAGTGTGCAGTATGTTAGGACTCAGCTGCTGTCGTGAATGGAGTTTGACCTAACACCCATTGGTCATTCGGTATAGTCATAAAGTAGAATAGTAATAATAATAGGTTGTAGTGTAGATAATATAGGTTGAGATAAGTGAAATAATAAAAGTGAAATAAGAAAGAAAGAAAAGATAGAGTAGTCGGTACAGTGGGAGAAGACAGGACGGGTCGTGGGGATTTAGCTTGTATGCTTATCCACTGACAATGTGGTTTCAAATTTTAAGAGGGTAAGCCATTGAGACACAAACCATGCATTTCTGCATGATTGTCCAGCTTCCGCTTAAAAGTCTCCACAGATGGAGCTGTAGTTACGGCCGCCGGTAAAGCGTTCCAGAGACGGCAAACTCGAAGCGAGAAGAAATGTGAACGCACTCGAGTCTTTGGTCTCTGGTGTGCTATCCTTAGCGGGTTACCTCGTGGAAGCCTATAATCACTTAATGGCAGGATGCTCTTATTAGGGTGGGCCTGGTCATTTAAGATCTTATAGACGGTGATGAGGTCTCCCCTGTGACTACGGTAACCAAGTGTGAAAAGAATTAATTTCTTCAGTCTTTCCTCATATGATTTGTTGCGGAGGCCGATCACCCATTTTGTCACTCGTCTCTGGATACTTTCTAGCATGTTAGCATCCCTTTTGAGTAGCGGAGGAGCAATGATATTATGCACCTCAAGGAGTGGCCTCACGCATGTCGTATACAGCGTTAGGAATAGTTCAGGAGTAAGAGCTCCCAGCTGCCTATGCATAAAGTGTAAAGTGGCGTAAGCTTTGGCGACGTCCCTTGTGTAATTTACACTGGTGTCTAGCTTTTCTGTTAAAATAAGGCCTAGATCGCGTTCTGATGGCACACAACTCAAGTTCTGGCCACCGAGGGTGTAATTTGCACTCTGTGACCTGCCGGAATGAAGTTGCACTACTTTGCACTTCTTTAAGTTGAAAGGAATTCCGTTAGCCAGAGCCCAGTCTCCTAGAGTTTGCAGGTCAGCCTGCAATCTGTCGGAGTCTTCCGATGAGTTTATTGCTCTCCAAATCTTTACGTCGTCAGCGTAAAGAAGCGCAGAGCAATTCAGTTGACAGGGCAGGTCGTTGATAAAAATCAAAAACATCAACGGCCTTAAGATAGAACCCTGAGGAACCCCTGATGCCGAGGTGTGTCAGGATGATCGGATGCGGTTAACTTTGGTGCAGAATTCTCTCTCGCCTAAATAATCTTCCAGCCATGCGAGAAGTGCTCCAGAAACACCCGCTTTGCTTATTTTGTGAAGGAGCGGACCATGGTGAACTGTGTCGAATGCTTTCGCAAAGTCGAGAAAGATCACGTGGACTGGTACCTTTTCATCCCAAGATAGTGTTCAATCGTTCCAAGCTAGTAGAAGATTCGTCACACAGGATCTTCCCCTCTTGAAACCGTGCTGTGCTTCATGGAGTAGGTTAGTCCCGTTGAAGTATTTTCTCATGTGGTCGTCAATGAGACTTTCCAATATCTTCGATATCACTGGGAGTAGCGCAACTGGTCTGTAACTGGTCGCGTTCTGCCGGTCACCACCCTTGAAGATAGGGGATAGGATGGCTCGTTTCCATTCACATGGAAGTTTCCCTACATCAAAGGAGTGTTGAAACATATCACTTAGGGGTTGGCAGAGACTTTCTGAACACTGCTTCAGGACGGATGGCCTTATGTCATCGCAACCTGCAGACTTTCCCGAAGCCAACTTTCCCAATTTTACGAGTACCATAGCCGGGGTAATTTGAAATGTACCCAGCAGGTTTTCGCACGTTGGTCTTGCATTGTAATCTTGATGTTTTGTGGGGGTAAAATCCTCGTTACTGTTTAGTTGCCTGTGAAAGGCTAGACTGAATGTCTCTGCCATTTCAAGACTAGTAAGGGATTTCCCATCAGAACCCAGTATATTGCAAGCTCCCTGGTTGGTCGGTTTTCTTTCAGACATAAACCTGTATAGGCTTTTGGGGTTCACGAGAAGCTTATTGGCGAGGTTTCTCTGAAATGTCCTTCTATCACTCCGGACTCGTATGTTACACCGATTCCTGAGTTCGAGGTTCACTTCATGTTCGGGTTGACTCATCGATACTCGCCACGCAAACCAGGCTTTTCGCTTCGCCTGTAGAAGGCGTTGTGTCCACCTTTTTAGCCATGAACGTTGCTTTCTCGCTTTAGGTGTGACTAAAGGAACAGTGTCTGAGACCGCCTGGTGAATGATCTCCTTTACCACTCCCCAGTGTTCTTCTACTGTAAGCTCTGTCCAATTTTTTGGCCAATTTGCTTCAGACAAAAGTCTTCGCATTTCGGTGTAATCGGCTTTGTTAAAACACAGATAGGACTGTGTATTGTCCCACTGTAAACGTTCGCGGAGGACTATGTCGAATGTTATGACCGCGTGGTCACTACTACCTATGGGAGTCGTGATCTGAACGTTTTCCACTAGTAGCTGGTCACTAGTGAGCACATAATCCAGTCTAGAAGACTTCCCATCTGGGCCCCATCTAGTATCCATTCTGACGTTTTCGGTGAATCCGGCATCCCTGATGGTATGCAGCAGATTTCCATCAAATCTGTCCTGGGCACATCCCGTCATCAAGTTAAGAGATGGGGCATTGCAGTCTCCAGCTATGACAATTTGATCATAACCCATGTCTTTTGTCGCTGAAATTGCATTTAGCAGTACCTGGTTGTGGTCTGCTCCACATGAAGGTGATCTGTAAATGCTGCCCACTAGATACTTACAGTACCCAACGGTGAAATGGCACCATATGGAGTCAGTGAGCTCAATGAGGGGAGGGTCGATTGCATGGACACATCTGAGCTGTTTGTCGACGTATATGGCGACTCCACCTCCTTCTTTCAAATCCCTATCTCGCCTGACTAGGACCATATCATTTATACTGACTTCGCTGTCTGCCACCGTAGGGGTTAGCCAGGTTTCCGTCAGTACTATGATCTTGGAGTTCAGCTGTCATTGTAGGTATCTAAGTTCAGCTATTTTGCCTCTTGGACCTCTCACATTACTGTACAGGCAACTGGTAATCAGTCTCACCACGTCCCCGTATTGGGGGGTGGTTGACGTGATGTGGGCTGTCGGTTGAGGAGTTATCCTACGTACTAGTTGGCCGATTCCCCGGGAACCGGCCTGTTGGCGTTTTTTTCTTCTGATTCATTCGGAGCACTTGGATGACACTGGCTATCATCGTCCGTGCTGCACCGCTGTATTGTGACTAGGGGTTGGGGATATTCTATGACAACGTTTTCTTCTCTCCTTTGGGTACGAGGCCGGCTCTCGCAGCAGCGAATGTGTCTGCTGACCTTGTCCTTGGTGTCGTACCATCTCTGGAGAGCAGTAGTCAAGTGGTCTCGGGAGCTGAACTTAACAGCTAACAGACGTGGAGTGTTAATTGACATTAGGTGAGTGGGTCGAGGCAGTCTAAAAATAGAGACAGCCCCTGAACTTCCCAGACCCATCTGGGATGCCAACCATCTCCATTGCTGTACATCGTGACAGTGCTTCTCACGAGTGTTCCCAGTTCGGGAATGCCGTGAACAACCATGGAGGCAGAAGGAATAAGCTATGGCGACTCCCTCGCCATCTGTCTTTCCTTCCATGGCCTATCTGGCCTAACACGTATGTTGCAGGTCCTCCCTATAGAAAGGACTTGGGAAGTAAATAAAACTTTTTCGGCATCTTCGGTAGAGCCTAGTGTTACCCCCAGTGGGGATGGTTTACCTTGAGGGGCAGCAGTGCCCCTATACAATCTGCACAGTTTTACTGGTTGGATGTCCAGACCCAGTGTGCTACATAAGTTGGACCACTGTTCCTGATCAAACAGGGCCCTGTTTTCCAGCAGACTACTGCTACAGTCTGGTACATTAAAGAGGATAACGCAGTTTGATCGACTAACCGTGGATTTAGGTTCGGTCCTCGCCCATTTGTCATCCCCCTTAAGACCGTTTTGTTTCGTCTGGTGCAACTGGGTATTATTATGTGTCGCAGTGCTGTGGCCACTTTTACTGGTGGACGGTAAGGGTCTTTTCCCAGCGACAGGTACCCTTGGTGCTCCAACCTCTGTGTCTGAGGCAGTTATGGCAGGAATTGCAAGGATAACCGGTGTGGATTTTGGTATCCCCGATTTGCATGCAATTGTGCTGTTTTCTGAGTTGGTGGGAGTAAAACGTTTCACGTTTTTTCCTGATACCTCTATGCCATCTGTAGCTTTCGAGGAACTACACGAGGCTGCATTAGGACGGCAACTTGGGCATATGTACCAAAACCATGGGCATGGGTTCTTACGCATAAAATCGTAATATACCTTTGGTACTCCGGTGTCACATCTACAATGTACCCATTGCTTACAAAAGTTGCATTCGAAAGCAGAGTCTACTTGTTCGACAACAGAATTGCAGACCTCGCAATCGTCTGCCTTCTTGGGGAACGTTTTTGTCGTCTTGCGACGTCGTGAACGTTTCTTGTTGGCCTTCCTGTTTGTTTCAAGGCCTACTGTGGGCATGGGTGTCATACTATTCCCACTTTGTGCAGGTTTACCACTCGCCTCTATTAACTTAGTCGTGTTAACAGGGATGGAGCCACATCCGCTTAGTTGACTTTTCACAGTTTCACTGTAGGACTGCGGCGACATGGACAATCTGTTCACGCAGGGAATATTTACCCTGGTCTTCAAGACCGGTATGCGAGATTCCATCACCTTCACCTGTTTGCTTATTTGG
The DNA here is from genome assembly GCA_944472155.2 of Trichobilharzia szidati. NCBI lineage: Eukaryota > Metazoa > Platyhelminthes > Trematoda > Strigeidida > Schistosomatidae > Trichobilharzia > Trichobilharzia szidati. The sequence goes on along the minus strand of OX235272.1, from coordinate 136,366,725 downwards.
CTGAAGCTCTGGTGACTACGGTGTATGGTCTCCCATTACTTATCTTGGGGTGAGAATCTATAGTCATTTTACTCCTAAAATAATACCGATGATTAAATGATAAGAGACAGTGGAGTTTTGTCCAATAGACTGACGGCAAAAGACAGTAGAGAGCACAGAACAGAAAGATAAAGTATATAAGTAAAAGCTTTTGACTTTCGGGTTATTCGGCTTCACAACAATCACGTAACAGACCAACAAGTCCTGTATATTTGAAAGAGTGAGGGGGATGTTGCTACAGAAGTAGCACCTGGAGCTTAGGCAGTAGTTCGAGACAGTGGGAAGTGCCAAGCACAGGCTCGGTGAAGAACAAATGGTTGAATAAAATTCGCCGGATAGGAAGATCAGGTTTCCCAAACGAATTATTCACAAAAGTGGATATTTCCTGTTAGAGAGGAAAATGCACGTCGTATTCAAGGAGCGCGCGACGTCAGTGATCTTCGACCTTCTGGGCCACACTATTGGCTTCAAGGGTGTTTGCCCACTGGCTTGTAAACTTGAAGCGATACGGAGCTTTCCAGAACCACAGA